>JASXSY010000003.1:0-158907 GCA_034509805.1 Sipha maydis | reverse complement strand
GAAACTACGTTTTCACGTGTAACGAACGGTGCTGAGAACGTCACGGAACACAAAAAAAGAGAAAAAAAAAGCTCCCGAAACGAAAAACCAAAACGATTCGCGAACAGGAAAATCGCAGTGTTCGCCCGTAAAGATCTGTAAGCGCTTTGGAATCGTGAACGGCAGAAGTTTCACGGGAGGGAGAGAGGTAAACAGTTAGTGGAGGCTACTGAATTTCACAAAAGGTGGTGCGCAATTAATTTGCACGATACCTGTGTAGGCGGGTGAAAAATAATGAATTAGAAAAAAAATAACTGATTACGTACGAAACACAAACACGTTTTTATTTCGACGATCGACGTGACACGTGGAACGGTAAAAATAAGTCGGGTGCGCACACTGATTGTGCTTCAAACCATCATGTATTACTGACCGACGTGTCTGCGCATGTAGCTAATTTGTCCACTGCCGCCCGGAGCAGGTTAGTGTACAATAACCAATTATAATTTACTACAGGAATCTAATAGTTTTGTGTACAATATTTTCGAGTGGTTCAGTGCGCCGTAGCACAAGCCGCCACTAGTTGTATTGCAGTAAGGGTGATCATATTACAACGATTGGCGTGCGCGAATTAAGGTGTGCGATTACTGTTACTTGTTTTGCGCAATATTTCATTTTAGTTAAGCAAAAAAAGTGAGCGGACGGACCGCGGGTGGTGCAGTTCGTAGGACTGCAATCGCCATCGGTAAGCGCACGTACGGCATTGCATTAATCGCCTCAGGGCGTCGTATTTCCAATCGCCCGTCCCTGTGCGTTATTGTTCTCGTCCGAATCGCTCGTGCATTCGCGGCCGCGGTCATGATTCGTATCGGACACGAGGCATGATGGGTATTTTTCGTTTTTTTAGATTCTGAACGGAGTGATGGAATCTGTTGGTTTTACAATGATGTGTGTTTTTTTTTTTTTTTTTATTTATTTTTTTTTTTTTTTTGTGTCTGACGACACCTTTTTTGGCAGTAAAAATGCTTCGATTTGCTTATGTAGCAACTTTTCTGAAAGGAAAGTGAATCTAGTTGGTACTATGGGGGGTCAAAATTAAAAATTTTCAATATTTTTTAAATGCGACGGGAAAAACCCTAAAAAAATAAGGGAAAACGGGAGTTTTTACGCAAAACCAGTTTTCGACAAAATCAAATTTTTTATTTTGCTATAACTCAAAAATTAATCAATGTAAATACTTGAAATTTTCACCAAATGTTAAGATTAGCGTTTACACCGTTAAATTTTCAAAGTATTTTGACTTTTATTGAGCTATTTATAGACAATTGAAATTTTCAATTTTTTTAATTTTTTTTTTTTTAAATTACAATTTAATTTTTTGGCCGGCCAGAAAATCTTGAAAATTTAATACAAGGTTTCTTATAAGTTGTTCCTTAACTGATAAAAAAAAAATCTAAAATCGTAAGTTACAATTTTTTTTATAAGCCCTTAAAGCTCAAATTTGTATAAAATGTGTAAAAATCACGATAATTTGCAAGTTATTTTGTAGATAAAAATTCATAGAATATTGACGTTTTCTATACATGGTTAAGTTTTCAAAGTATTTTGACATATTTTGACTTATTTATAGACAATTTAAATTTTCGATTTTTGTAAAATTTTTGTTTTTAAACATCTATAAAATTTAATTGGCAGACCGAAAACTCTTGAAAATTTAATACAAGGTTTATAATAAGTTAAAATTATCGTAACTAAAAAATATCGGTGATCGGTTTACTCAAATTTTTTTTAAGTTTCACCAGCTGTTAAGATTGGCATTTCCTTTATGACATATTTTTTTCGAAATATTATATTGATTATTAATCCACTTATAGGCATTTAAAATATTCGATTTTTTTACATTTTTTTTTTATAATCGGTGATAAAAAAAATTTGGCTCGTACAAAATACTTGAAAATTTAATAGAAGATTCCACAGAAGTAGTTCTTAAAGTCATTCAAAAATTATTAAATTCCATAGGCACAATTTTTTTTTTATAAGCGTTTGAACTGCGAATATTGACATACAATTACATGTAAAATATAATATAATGTATAATATTCTAGACTGATAAACTATGTCGCTGTATGCAACTGCCAACCTATCCTAATTGAAAAATATATTTATCGTTTCAAAATAAAATATACTTTTTACAATATTTATAAATAAAAATGTATTATATCCTAGACAAACATATTAACTCTGTTAAGAATCGTTATTCGTATACAATGATATCTATCATTGCATTCAAATTTAACAAATCCATTGTAATAATGACCTTTCCTATAAACGAGGTGCACTCCACCCCCAACTGTACAGCAGAGAGAGGCCCATCTGGTTCTTTTTTCTTTTACAACACCGTAAAACACCGCGTAACGCGCAGCGTCGATGTGAACGAATATAAAATCCGGGGGGACGAGGAAATCACGCAATCCAATTCGTCGACGTGGTGCAATGCAACGATTACCTTAACCCGGGGTATGCGTCCCCTTAGGAAGACGTAAACATTTTTATAAAGCGATGAAACACGAAAACGTTATTTTCGTTTTCTTATATTCATTCGAGACATTATTAAATCACGATCAACTGGAACCAAGCAATAACAAACTCTTTCATTAATTTTTGTCCACTTGCAAGTAAAAAATTCTTAACTTATTATTCAAGAAAGTGAATATAATGCAATTTGTATTAACAATCTCGTACAGTAATAACATTTTTTTCCTAAAAAACATGATCATTGAATGTATAAAAAAAACTTCATAGAATTTCATATTATTATATTTATCCGATAACAAACAATGAAGGTATAATTTGCATTGCTAAAAATTAGACCGAATCTGTAGAATTGATATCCAAGCATGAAATCGGCTACTGGGAAAAGTGGATTATTTTAAATATTTAGGCAGCTCAATTAACCAAGGCAGCAGCATCATGGAAATAAGATACAGAATCGTTCGGAAAAGGCAGCTTTTATGAATAAGAAAACATTTGCATACTCCAATATCGAGTATTCGGGTGAGGAAACGCTTCATCAAATTATATACATGGCACTGTATAGCTGAAAAACCTAGAAGTCTTCGAAAGCTGTGAAATGCGGTGTTGAAAAATTATGCTGTGAGCGAATTGGATAGAACCAACGAAAGCATAGTTAGTGAAATAAATTAACGCAGATAATGAACTGAAAACCATCAAAGGCGATGGCACATGATTGGCCACATATTAAGGCACAAAAACGAACTAGTTTATAGAATAATAGAAGGAAAAATTGAAGGTAAAAGAGACCAAGGACGTCCGAGAACTTAATTTGTCGAGCAAATGATATCCGTTGCTGAACTGTGAAGTTATATGGAATTAAAGAGGTTAGGTGGAAACAGGGAAGAGTGGAAAGTGCGTGTCTGACTGCGAACCAACCATAGGGTTGAATATAAGAAGAGAAGATGTATACTAGTATATATATTACACATAATTAAATCTTATTATGGTCAGGGAGAGCGTGGTAGTATAAAATAGTATGAAAACGGTAATTTACCTCGAAAGGTCGAGAGCCCTTGGTGTTATAGATCCTTAAAGAGTTCCCACGCTGGAGGGAACATCAGTGCGACCAGCTACATCGTGTTAGACTCAATTTAATCGATTCGTATCTAATTAATAACTGAACCAAGCGAATAATATTAAGCTTTATTTTGACATTTAAAATTTAGTTTTTATTTAATCATTAATAAATGTATTTGCGTTTTTTGGCAATGAAAAATGTTTTAGAGTTTATATTAAAGTTCAATGCGTTTAATTTTAATTGTTTAACATTATTATTTTTGTTATTCGTTATTTAATTACTTATACATTTGCTGTTTGGTCGATTCGTATTTTTGTAAAGCAAATATAATATTATAATGGCATTACTTACGCTCGATTAGATTGGTTTTATGATTATTTATTATTAATTGTTAATATGTGAGGGGCTACCACAATGCAATCCGCCCAAGGGCCATCAGATACCTAAATCCGCCCTTGAAAACCTCAACCACGTTGCTTACCATTAGTCCACGATATCATAATATTTGTACGTATCGCTAGGTACCTGTTATAAATGAACCACATACTTGAGAAACAACGGATGTTGCAAAGCATAAAAAATTGAGACAACGAATTTGTGGAATAATTTGATTAACAATAAAAACATCATGTGTGAACGATTTAAAAAAAAAAAAATGCATTTAATTTTAAGATTATACCAACACTGTAAATAATTAGTGTAAAAGAGAAATAACTTAAGTCCTACACTTGAGCTTTTTCTTTTCTGTTTCACGCACCGTCTTTAGAAGATTTCAAATATTCGACTGATAATCCCATTGATAAAGCATGTTTGGCCATAACCGTAACCATAAGTTAGTTAGATTTCTCAGTGCTCTTGCTGACACAAGTTTCTCCGTAATTCACTATTATTTACCTGTTTGAGGGCATTATTTTCTCTCATGTGACCGTTATTATGCGGTCGTCAAACGTGTAATCAAACGTTATGATCAGGTCTGCTCCGTCATGCGTTTTATTATTGCGGCGACAAGTAACAATAGTTTTCGGGTACTTTTAGTGAAAACATTAGATATTCTCGATTTCAAGAGTCGGTAGACGGCGTGCTATAAAAGTATTATACGTTTTCGGTACCATCCATGGGTGAAAATGTTCCGAAAAACGACAAACAAAGTTAACAATTTCAATTTATCGCGAATTTCGTTACTACCGGAAACTACCTGATATCATAATACTTCAAAACAACGTTGACGGTTTTCTCGTGAAACAGCGAAAAACCTACTCCACTGCAATCCCCGAAAAATGTCGCAAGTTCTAATGACGTACCGATTATCAAAAACAAAATGTCAGACCTAAAACCGCTTTTGTGAAGTTCTACCAGAGGATCTACCAGCGGAGAACGATTGACGTGGTTCTGCATGAATACTGAACTAATAATCGTATTTTAATAATATACGAAAAATTGTTATATTTTACAGGAATCTATCGTACGTTAGTTTTTTAATTGTACCTAATGTACTTAAACAATAATATTCTACAAGTTCACTGTTATTATTATAAAAATAGCATATTTTAATAATCTACTATTTCTTACTCTATAATGAATAACAAATGCAATTAATATGTTAATAATAATATTTTAAAGGCATAAGTAGGACTGACTACGAGTATTTGAAAACAAATGAAAGCTTTGTATAAACCTATAGTAGTTTCAACCACGTATTTACATCAGTGGTTTTCAACTTGGGAATAGCGACCCCCTTAAGCCGCACTCACACGACGACAGTTTTACAATGAATCAAATTTCAACTATTTGAAATATCATTCATAGCTACTCACACTAGAGACATAAATGTTTCGATAGTTACTGTTATGATACAAAATCATTTGTATATATACAAAATGTCCAGAACTATACTGATAAAAAATTCATGACTGTTCACACGATGAGTGAAAAAAATTTCTGAAGATTATGTAAAAACGTACCGCGTATATACGAGTATATATATAATTAATAATAATATAATTCAGCTAATTTATCTTTGTATTTGTAACAATCGTTCATACGTTGATAGTTAACTGCCATACAGTTATTTTATTATAAAGCTGTCGTCGTGTGAGTTCGGCTTTAGGGATTACGAAAGATAGTTCGGGGATCTACAAAAATAATAAACAAATGGTTATTCGTATAAAAATTTATTAGTTTAAAAATCGGAGACACACTAGTTGCCTTCCGAAGTCAAAAAGATTAATAATTTTTATACGAATTGCCTCCCGACTATATACGAGTTGCCTCCCGACGTACCCTAAATTTTATCGTAATCGAAAAAGGTCTGTACTAGTTGCCTCCCAACGAACATAAATGTATAAGTGGTTCCAAACAGTTTCAAACTTCATAATGTATCAAAATAAGTTCGAAGTCGTAATTTATGACTTTTGTGCATTTCAGACCTATGCGTATAGTCCATACGACTTTCATTAAGATAATATTTTGTGTAATGATAACAAATAAGATGTAATAAAAACCAGACTTGAGCCAAACTAGTATAACTATATAAGCTATCGAGTATCTTTAGTTGATTTCCACCACTCGTGTCTCATGTTGTACAATTTGCAGACTACTTGGTAAGTACATATATCTCAGAGGATTCAATTTTTCCTCCTCGTTTATGGGCTGAAAAAAGTTCAAGCATTCAGCGCACGACCAATGCATGTGAATCTTTTCAAAGCGATATTGAATTATCGCTTCTAGGAAAAATGTGTGCTTGCAGACAGTCAAAAACCATATTATACGACAAAAATTAAAAATAAATACATTTGGACTATATTGTTTGAAAGAAAAATGTCACTTTGGAAAAAATCTAATTAAGTATTTATTTAAATATGTCTCAAAAAGTATAAAATAGTGTATAAAAGTGTAAAATATTCCCTAAAAACAAAAAGGATTCAAAATATGCATTATATGCAAAATAAAATATCAAAACTAGCTTTATGAAAGCATGAAACATATTTGTTCCGTACTCTGCTATATTGTAATTATACAAAGTAAATATGCAAATGCTTCAAGTCTTCTGCCTTACCTATAAACTATAACAGAATATGTTATATAATATTTTTTTTATTGATTAATTATAGTATTGTTTTTAATATAATTGTGTACCTATTATCTAAGATTTTTTTTAAATAATTACAATAACAATTATTTAATAATTCTAAATTTCTAAATATCTATATGTTATGTTACTATAATAATTTATGAACCACTACTTAAGTCTATACGGGAGGCAACCAGTGTGTAAATTCTTGGGAGGCAAATCGTATATAATTTTTAATTACCTGATCATCGGAGGCAACTAGTGTAGATTAACCATTTTATTTACGATAAGGATGGGAGGCAATTGGTATATTTTGGGAGGAAACTAGTGTGTAACGTAAAAATCAATCTTGTTAATACGAATATATTAAAACATATCGAATAAAATAGCGTGTAGCGTAATCTTATCTGACGACGGATTATTAACTATAAGCGATTGTGGTCACTGATCTTAATTGGATTGACATTTAATATTTTGTTATTTTTTCGCTCCTAACGTGTATGTGTACTTCAACAACTTTAGTCCCAAAATTAACGTTTAATAAGTTTGGTAAAAAAAGCAGATTTAAGAGTAGCGATTTCTAGTATACAACTTAATAAAGAAACTATAGTTTCAAGTATTCATACATAAATTTCCCACTTAAAATTGCTAATATACGTTTCATATGATTTATTTTTTTTACATTTTTTTTTTTATTATTTATTTAAGTATACGTATTAAAAATGCATTCGTACGTATATTTTATTTATTTATTTAAATATAAGTATTTAAACAATTTTCAAAATCTATTATTTATTATTTATGGGGGACGCCTTAAAAAAAAATAATAATAATAAAAATTAGAGGTCACGATTCGAAAAAGGTTGAAAGCCACTGATTTAGATCACGGAGAAAAACGACGGAATTTCAGAAAATCTACGTGCACCCCCTTCGGCCAAAACGTATTTTATTTATTTTTTAAATTATCTATCTTGTCGAATTGTTTCCATTAGACCTTTCGGAATATTGGTCCATGTAAGCTGGTAACGTGAAAACAGTTTTTTTCTTTCTTTTTGTTTTCTTCGAATTACGTTATATTGTCATACGTCTTTTCTCGAATAGATGGCGAAAATGTATCGCGTACAAGAAAGGCAAACGTTCACACCGTCCGGTTTATTATAATAGAATCTGTTTAATGTAATAGATGCGAACGCGTTTGCAACCTTAATTTTGTAATCATTTCTCGCAAACATTCGTTCGAGATGAACAAACGTTTTCGTCAATCGATGCAATTATGTTTAATCGCGGGGAGTAATAGGTACATCGTGCAATACAAATCGTTTCATCCTTGAGCGATTGACAAATTTCACATACTTTTAACGCGATTATCTCAACAGTGAACTTGTTCAATAATATAATTACAAGAATCATTATATTGTTAATACCATTGTTGCGTGCGGTCGCTGTTCATCATGCTCAACCGTGTACGCGTTCAGTCCAGTGATGATTGAACGAATACGGATTTTATAATTTTTCTACAAGTGCACGTTTTTCGTTTCGAAAATGCCGATGCGTATTGAAAACCGAAACGCGTCGTTTTCACTTATCGTTGAAATCATTCTAGTCATCATCATCAATCGCGGGCGAAATCGATTAACCAAACGTCAAATACGTTTCATATGGTTTATTTGCACAACGATTTAGTCGGTAGAGTAATGCTCGGCGTATCAGTTGTCATAACACTACGACACTTTTGCAATAATTTATGAAACTTCCCGCGAATATATTACTATAACAATAAACATTTAAAAACGTTTACTGTAAAAATCAGTAACTCCGATTCCAACAAAAATTTGAAGTAAAATTATATTCGGCACACTATCCGGGTCGTCGTGAAAAAAAAGGATCACGGATATGATACACACAATATAATTCATACTTATAAATCGGTGTTCCGTGAAGATTACAGAGTGGTACCGGGAGACTTCAGTGTTCTGGTTTTGGAAAGTATTCGAGAAAATCACTTAAAAAAAAAAAAAAAATCACATTTAAGAACAGTGGCGGTTAGTGAGAAAAACTCGTATTGGTCGTACGTGTTTATAAAATATATTTTTATAATGCATTGTAATCAATTACAGTAAAAAAAAAAAGTTTTGTGCAACGTTTAACAACTAGTATCGCCCAGTAGTCGAAATTTGACTGTCAGGTTTGCTTACTAAATTCAAATTAACAAAACAAAATAACATTTATCGCGTACGATTTTATAATTTTTTTTTTTTACATTGACTTGTTTACAAGTACATCATTTTTAGAATAATATCAGTTCAAACAAATCAGTTACAAACTAAAACTTTTTTATGGACTACTAATTTGTACAGATGCTGTCATCATAAAGTAGTGATTTTACTCAATATTTGACACATAAAACTTTATTTAACGATCGAACCCTACTTGCAGCTACATAAAGTTGGCCGTGCGAAAACACTGGTGTTTTCAACGAAATACCAATTTTATCAAACGTTTATCCATGCGAATTATTGACAGTCACTGCAAACACTGGAATAATGGGAAATTGGGTTCTTTGAAATTGTAAAGGCAAAAACGTTCCAAAGAAAGTCAGATTAATACACGGAATCAAAAGTCTGGTACCTTTTGTATTTCCTGTTAATACTTCACTATCGATCGAATTATGATAAAGAATCTTAAGTCGCATTTGTGTGACGTTTACTATTCATTAATTCAATTAACTCAAAAGTGCAATAGAATAATCGTATCATCACACTTAGTTTTATCAGAACTACAATTAGCTTTTTCTTCACCTGGAATATATGATTGACACTATTTTCGTTCATCAAAAGACAATCTTCATTTATCGGCACGAAAATCGTAAAGTTTACAATTTCACTCCTATTTTACTGTCTCGGAAATATTATCGTACACACCAGCAACGATATTATTCATATCACCGATAATTGTAGCGATTCAATCATATCATCACCAACTTGCGTTCTCAAGTCACCATTGCCAAGCTGTCTTATAAGTATAATAAACTGAATTTCGAGCTGTCATATTTTGTGTAAGAGTAACATTATGAAATTAACTAAACAGACTCTAACTATTATACAACTCTCAATAAGAGAACTATGTGAACCGTGTGTACGACCGGTAAGATGTGTCAAAAAATCGCCACTCAAAAGAACAGTTTTACCACCAAATCACTTATTTTTGTTGGCATCGTCAATCGCTAACCTTACGAAAAAAAAACAATTATCAAAATCGATTTATGGATTATTGAGGAAAAGGGATAAAAAAAAAAAACAATTAACGTATTTATATGTAAATGTAGTGCATAATGTACAGAAGTAATATTTGACCGTCATTGTTAAAAAAAGTATTGGTTACGACGGTCTGCGATCGCGTGAACTTCTGAGAAATAACCGTCAATAACGATCTTAATGTCAATACTGTTCTGATAATGATGGCAGTTAATGCAAAATTTTTTTTTATGAATCCTTTTGAGGAGGTCGTCGAAATCATATACTTAACAAAGTCTCAGCTTCTAGTTAATCGTATACTAAAAATCCTACGTAAGGACATGAGAAGTATGCATGCACAATTCTCTTATTTTACGTACTGAAACCAGGTGGTTATCTCGAGGAGGGTAATAACTCGTTTTTACTTCGGTTAAAACACGAAGTGCGCGCTTTTTTTTGCAACACATTAAGATCGATTTCTCGATGTTTTTACAAAGACCAACGAGTTTGATTGCTTTCTAACACCTAAAATGCTTTACAGTAAACGAAGGGTTGAAATATAAGAGATATTTATCGAATACATTATTCATGTTGCCGGATTGAGTGAATAATTCCTTCGCTATTTTCCTAATCGACAGTAAGTTAAATATGAAAATGAGTTGTAGATTAAAAACCCATTTATTGTCAATGCACGATCCTCGACAGTATCGTCAAAAGAATACGACATTTTCATTGTAATGTCATCTGATCCATCGTTATACGCATGAAACGGGATTATTAGCTTGTGTAATGAAATAACGCAATAAATTTGTAGTCGATATGACGACGAGAACTTTTACCAATAAAGCCCAATAACATCGTAGAAATAGAAAGCGATGTCACTCGTTACATTAAAATTTATAAGTCATATAGGTTCGTTTTTTATTTTATTTATTTTAGACACTCTTGATTTATTTGTATTAAGTATAATTACTATCATTTTCGTTGCAATATAATAATAATATTGTCACATTAAAGGTATCGAAACAGAGTATAGATTCCACGATGAAAGAAGACATAAAAAAAATTCATCAGATAAAAAAAAAGTTTAATAAGAAACGCTGATATTAAAATCAGTGGCTCGAATCGGGCAAAACAAAGTGGATAGGGATTAAACTCGACGAACGTTTTATTGAGCTCCAATCTATGTGCGGGTGTTTATTGAATGCGGACGATTATCACAACGGACACTGTCCCATTTTTTATTTTTCTTCCGCCATAAAGATCTAATGTAATAACATAATATATAACATAATAATAATATTATTTCCACAAAGGCATTTGAAAAAAAAAATCATTTTACGATATTTAATATTATAACGGTATGTAAATTTTTTTCTCTTGTTTAATTTATTATATTATCTACAGTTTTTCTTTGATCCTGAATTCCCCTGGTAACTTGGAATAATATACACTATGGACAGTAGAGACAGTCTATGTAGTCGTACCATGGTATGATGAGTAACATAACTTGTATGGGGAGAGGGGATTTGAATTATAGCAATCAGCTCAGCAATTGGCCAACATTACAAACCAACTATACTCGTCCATTCCCCTAACAATAGGTTTATTTTGACTTTTCTGCTTATATCAACGATTAGCAACTCAAAGTAAATAGAGAGCTAATTTAAGGAGCTTAAAAATCTGGCGAACCATAGTAAAGAAAGCAAAAAATAAAATAAAAAGCTATTGAAATTGATAATTAGCATTTATTTTATGTAATTGAATTTAATCAATAAGCCAATATATTGTAACATTTTCATTTTTCATTTTTCATTATTTGTAACATTTTTATTATATATAATATACAATACTTACCCAATACTTATAGCTATTTAAGTTATGCTAATATATATATTATATTTAGAAATTCATAAAATTAAATACTAATAAAAGCTAAAGTGTTACGAAGTTATTTGAAAATTAAGATAAAACGGGCCAGATAAAAAAAAAGTATGTAGACCGAATAGGGCCCAGTAGGCCACCAGTTGCCCATTCTTCGCATATATTATTTTTTGGAGTGATTAAAAAATATGGACTATGGACTACGGATTACCTATATACTTATTAGTATAATACCTTAACTATGCTAAATGTGTATCTTGATTCATGATATGGATTATACTATGAGATAATTAATGAAACAACAATAATATTAATTTGATCATATTGTCATGAATGGTCATAAATAAATCGTATCAAATGGTTCTATAAATTTTCAGAGTGGTTTCCGATTCGATTTTGATTCGAACAGTTTGCTACTTGGCTAACATTTTAATTTGTATTAACATTGTATTTAGAAATCATTCTCATCGCTGGATTGGAATTCGCTCAACCCATAATGGTGATCTTTAGAAAAATAAAAATATGCATTTATACCCGGTAAAATAAAGTAATTTGGACATTAGGTCAATTAATAGTCAAATGTCAAATTAGTAACAGTATTTGAACACAATCACGATGACAAAATTAAAAAGTCTGCTGCGCAATTTAGCTTCAATGGTTTTGTGCCATGGGGTGGAAATCAAGGAGTAAATTAATATCAAGATAATTATGAATATTATCTATAAAAACCATAATTGTATCTAAACTCCGTAACAAGAAATACCACATTAGATGGAGGCCACTTTCTCATACATAAATGGCCAAAATACGGTCTATAATGCTGATCGATCGATGTGAATAATAAATCGCGTCGAAAAATATTTCTATGAACATCGAAACATTTAAGTGGAAAAAAATAAAGATACATTGATTTATAACAATAATTTTCTAATAAACATAAATTAGTTTAATAAGTTTTGTTTAATAATTTAATGATACTTTATGTTTATACATAGAACATTTTATCTTAAGTTTAACTGAGCTTTATAGGCGTTTATAATTTATAAATTAATAATTAATAATAAACTGCGTTTTCGAGCCAACGCAGGAACAAAAAATATGTAGTCAAATAAATATTAATATTAAAGAGTTGTAAAAAACAGTGCGCTCGTGATAAATTGATAATAAGTTAAGACCAACATAACTTTACTATCGCGTAGATTTGTTTACGCTAAGCGTTGCATTACCTTGCGTTGCATAATAAAATTTTTTTGTACAACCGAATATCTTATACCCAAACACTATCTCATACAAATGTACGATATTTAATACCGTATTTACACCGTACATTATTTTATTGTGTTTTATTGATCTCCATGTACAAATAATAATAATAGTTTTTATTTTTTAACATAAACTGTAAGTACATTATAATTACAAAACAGTGAATAAATTTACCCTAATTAACTAACAACCTTTTCGATAAACACAGCCTGTGATTGGAAATAGTGAGTTCACAATCAATAATAAATATTAACTAAAAAATACAGCGAAAATTCAACAGTCGGAAACTTAAACCAACTAAATTAATTAAGACGTTCGTAAGCAAATATTAATTATTTTTCGAAAACGTTTCACTCATTATAAAGGTATACATTGTAAGTTTTTACGATGCTATAGCGGTCATATTAGATGCGTTACTGGTATGCGACTTTCGCATACATGTTTGAAGACTATTTAAGTACCTATATACGTTCTTTATACGGCTTGGTTTATGTCACTTTCTTATATAACGGTTGACACGACTTCTGTGGACATTAATAAAAGTGTTTTTAAAATGTTCCGCAGTTGTGAAAATATATAATTACATCGTTAAGTCGAAATTCGAACGACAAGTCGATTTTCATTTACTCGTGCAAACGTTTCAAACAAACAGTGATAAGTACCTACTTATTTCGATGAACTATGTGACGTACAGTGGAGGTTGGTACCTTATACCGCGGTTTGAGTTGTCAGTAGTTAATGTTACACCCTAAAACTGTATTCGATTTCGAAGTCCATCGAAAACAATAAATAATTTATATTCGAACCAAAGAATTCGTCTTAAAATCATCTACTGTACTGAATGTATTTATATTTCGCATTTTTTTTGGCTTTGAGCAAGCGAATCAATTTCCAAACGCGTTTCAAGTATTTATTTTGTTATAATCAATGCAGTGCATGTTTTATATTCTCCGACACGTTACACTTTAATTGACATCGTAGGTGCGTAATGATAAACGTACAGTGGGTAGTTATGCATTTATAAAGATGGACCGAGGGGTTTGAAAAATACAACAACAAAATAAACAGCTAAAGTATACTTATAGAAAATTACAGCACAGTTTATTTTTCAAGCGATTTAATTCCGGTACGCACTATAAATGATCCAATAATATATTATTATTCCGTGATAGCCTTTAAATCTAGGCGTACTCAAAGCGAAATTAATTATTTTGAGTAACAGCGACTGGAGAGTAAATAGGATATTATCAAAGCCAAGACGAAATGGACACGTATGCAGTATCATCGTCTCAACAGTCCCGTAACTGTCCTCCGTTTGTTGTGTGAAAAACCAATTTTAATTTAATTCAAATGAGCCCCTTTACTTTGCTGCGTGCTCGGCAACCGCACGCTCCGCTAGCCAACAGTTACGCCACTGCGTCCTGTACCCAAATCCGTACGGTAATTCGGTTAAGGCAAATAGGATCTTATCCGGAGACCACAGGACGAATCCTTTCGCTGCGTACCGTTCGCGTTCGGTCAAGTGAAAAATGCATTACGCGGTCGTCGATGTTCGTATTATCATAACGGTACCTACCAAAGCGATCGTGTTTTAATATTTGTCCACGCGTCACCGAAGTAAATACGTTAATAGGGTCTGTACTGGATGCGTTTAATTCGACCGTATTCTCGTATACTACTTTTGTTTATCCACGCTCGCCCAAACGGTTCAATAATACGTTATACACGTAGGCGGAGTATTATACATCACGTGAAACGTAATAATTTGATGATAATTTTTTTTTTCTCGATAAGACCCGTTCTCCTTTTAGGAGGCCGTTGGTCGGGTAGTGCAGTGCACAAAATGATACGTCTACGTGAGACCCATCATGGTCCGGTGTTTTCTATTAATAATTGTCCGTTCTGAACACTCTGCCGCATCCACACGCGTATACAATAATATTGTTAATTGCTCCATTAAATTGTGTAAACTTATAATCACACGTCGCGTATACACCACAGAATAGACTAAATCAGAATGGAAACTGACAAGAAAAATACACAGCGCTTATGGCCGCCCAAAAATATGGTCCGCTATGTTGAAAGTGCTCATCAGTGTAGTCCTAAGATCTAATATGAAATATTTGAAATACAATAAATACACTGGTATGCATGATTTTTTCTGATACTAAGCTTAATGTTAGCTTTTTCTTGTATAATGTAAATAAACATACATAAACAGAATAAATTAAATCTATTCTGTGATACATACTTACTAATTATAATATATCATTGATATTTAAGGAAAAGGATTTTACTTTTTAACACAAGCCAAATAATAATAACAAGTTTTCCCAAAAATCGTAAAAATTAGTATAAAATTAGTATGTAGCTAAAATAGATGGTTGCCATTTAAGAAAAAAAAGTTTTGCTGCGCATGCGCGTGTATATTTAAGTTAAAAAAATTGAAAACTCGTAAAAATACACATTTTTATGTCATAAAAACCAACAAAAAATCAGAATTCAACTTGTAAGTCTCTACGCAAAGATATTGAGTGTTCTCAGTTTGCGTTTACACACTGTATATGCAGTGTGTTTCATTTAAATGATAACACGAAATATTTCTTTTGAGTGACCTCGGATTGATATCGGATTTTCACGGGGAGACAGGGAACGCTAATGTACAAATTGCTAACCTATTCAGAGTGCGCGTTCGCAACACAACTTGCATATTTTTAAACGGTAACGGGTATTTCCAACACCAGATTCGGATGGATCGAGTTTTTAAAAGTTCTTCTTTTTTTCCTACATAAACTATTATTCTATCTCGAAAGTTGACTGATCTGCAACGAGTGAATGTTGAAACGGAAATAATTTTTGATCAATTTTTAAAAATTGAAAATTGTCTGTATTTCGTCATTATAAAATAATTTATGATTGAAAACGGAGCACATAGAGGAAGGAGTTGTAAAGATTATTTAATTCCAAATGATATTTATTTTTATTTAAAACAATTTATGAAAAATTCCACGCAGTTTTGCCCACTATGTTGTGAGCATGTATCGTCTCATGACTTCATCTCGGGAAATTCCTGTAATATGTTCATTTGTCAGTTGTGTGCATACTTTGGTAATTTATTATTTTGCACACTTCAACATTTTCCATCTTCCCTGGAAATCACATTTCAATCCGAAGTCACTAGACAAAAATATTTCGTGTTAACATTTGAGTGAAACACACTGTATATACGTATATGATCACCTTCTCGTATCTATAATTGTATCTAATTAATGCGTTAGTTCTAATACAACGTGTAACATTTCTTTTCTCAAATCAGTTTATTCAACTATATAATGATAGGTCAAAATTGATAACAATATACATCCACATATATATATTTATATATCGAACATTGTTTATGCTGTTTAACAATCAAAATCATTAATTTTTCACCCGATATCGATGTTTTGATTTTATAAACAAATGTGACCAACCGAATGAGTGAGTACAACGTAATGTGTTGAGACCATTATTTGCAAGATGTTAAGGTCTAATTTGTTTTAATACATATTTTGGTCATTTTTGTACAACCTTGAATATACTTTTTTTGTCTGCGGATTATTGTGACATTCAGATTTACACTTTCAAATGTTGTTACAGTTAAATTAATTAATTATTTGATTTGTAAATATAATTTGAATGACACATAAAAACTGGATGCAATAAATTGAAATTAGCCATTCCACTTATTATAAATATTCAGATCGTTTTAAATTACAAAAAAAAAGTCCAGAATGTTTACAAGATTACACTTGATAGATTACACAGAATTTGAGTATGTTAGTGGATTTTTAGTAGATTTAATCGGTTTCCATTATTACATAATGTTAAAACATATTTTATTAAACGGAATAAATTACAATATTCGATTAATTAAATTAAAATTACAAAATAATTATCAATCGGAGATTATACGTCCATGAAAAATTAACATAGTTGTAGAACACTACTCGTAAATTGCGTAGAGAAAGAAAAATATATATATTCGGCGCTAACACGTTCAACTGGAGACGGTTGAAATGTTCAAATCAAAACAACAATTAACTACCTGTTGATAGTTTATTTATAATTATTTTTATTATTATCATTGTATTCCGTTCGTGTGGATAACTTCAAGGACAGTGCGTAATATGTTCATATTTAAAGCGGTATGGCATATATAATAAATGATGATAATACACTGAACAAAGGATGAATAAAAATTAAAAATATAATGACACACAACTCTGAAACTCTTAAGAGAGTAATCAGGAGTGCGCGTGCGAGAGACGATGTGAAATATTATCGTTTGATTTATTTTGTTTTTTTTTTTATTCGTTTACGATAAAAATAAAATAGTTTGTATTTACACGTCGGAAGGCCGACCAGTACAACTAAAAAATCGTATTGTTGCCGATCCGCAACGAAACTAGTTCACACTCGCACGCATGGTGTTTTTTTATTAATATATTTATTTTTATTTTAATTCGACTTTTATTACCAGGAACAATATTTAAACGCGGTTTTCGTCCTTCCGATATTTCGCAACACCGCGGCGCTACGAACGCGAACGCATACCATTGCAAGGATATCTCGCTGTGCCCAGGGACCGTGCCCGACGACGCGCGGAGGATCTAAAAATCGCACCGACCGCACAGACATCGACACGGTCGCGACGCGCCCATTTTGAAGATCGCGTGCTTCCCACTCGTACCGCGATCGCGTTTTGTAACACGCTGTTGCAGCACTCGACGGACTCGGCACACGTCCGTCGGATACGCAATGTGCCCAAACGTACGGGTGATGTCGTATTATTATTATTATCATTATTATGATAATACGTACGTCGTTCGCGCGTTCCTGCGTACCGCGTGGCCCGTTTAAAATTCCGAACATCGTCCCGGTTCACCGATTTCATTAACACATCACGAAATCGTCGCCGTCGCGTTATTGTATGCCGGTACCGTGTACGCCTCGGTACGTGCCACGTGCAGGATACATGCAACATGCGCGATTAAGAATTCACAACTCCTCTCCCACCGACCATGCTCCACCGCCACCGATAAATCCACCTCCGGCTATCGTACACCACGTCAATCATCGCACCCGTACGGGTTTCGGTCGCGCGTTGTTACGATTCGTCTGGTGCACCGCGAAACCGCCGTGCGCAGTGATATCGCACTGCGGTCAGGCGCGGCTCCACGGACCTCTTTTGGATATTAATGGAAGGGGCTAGATGTCCCGGACGAAAACGCATTTCAAACAACCAACTCTACGCGTCCATATTTTTAGTCTAAGCGAAATTACCCGAAATGTCCACTATACACGTCAATTCCTCCGTGTGCAGTTGTTACACATAAATTGAACAGCCTATCTTCAGTCGTACTCGAACGAAGCCGTGCTTTACTTTTCTTACAGTTATAAAACTGAAAATTGAGAACAATTGTTTTTTTATAGTCAACTCTTGGGCGTTAAGGTGCCGTGGCTCCCTCGTCCTCTCCTTAAAGCTCTGGGCCTGTCTGTCGTTGTCGTTCTGATTGGACCGAGCTTAAGGGACACGAACTCTAATCGTTTCGGATATTGGTTTAGCGGGTCCGGAAGTGTTTAGAAAATACCGTAACACCGTACATCCAATTGGGTCTTTCACCGTCACCCAACATTTTTCTTTCGACTTGACAATTAATGCGAATCAAAGCACTTGCATGAATTGCGATGTACGCATAGCTGAGAAAACATTTATCATTATTATTATTATTATTTATTAAATGCATTCATTTTTGGCATTTATGTTCAGACCGTTGAACAAAGGTACAAATATTTTTGTTACAAATAACTGATTTATCGAATACCTTTTTTTATTTTTTTGCTATTTTATTATTTTACTATGCATTAAATAACGATCCGATTATTAATAGTCTATTGGGCGGGTAAATAGGTTCTAAGCTATGAAGATCATGTACACTGATTTTTTAGATCCTGGAACCACTGGCTTGACTATTAATCATTATGAACGCGTGTACACATGTGTTTATGTACAAAACGTACATTATCTCGTGTCCGAATAGAAGTTTGTACAATAATCGCGGTTCGTATAAGGAATAATTGGTCGTGCACGAGGAACACGTTATATTATTATACACTGTTTGTTATTGTATACATATATAAATCAGAAGCGTTTTCATCCGGGTCCAGTGAAAATACACAATAATCGTGCTGCTTGCTGTGCGCAAGAACTTGCTCGATCGGTCTTATGAATTACATCGCGTTCGAAGGCCGGTGCACATGTATGAAACGTATAACACACCGTAATGTTCGTTTAATGTTCGACCGCGTAATTAACTTCGTTTAATCGATTCGTACCTACCGTCCGTTTGTATCTGTTAAAACATACGCGTACGGAAATGCGTATCGTGTGTTGCACAACGCGAGTGCATAAACGTTCGAAAGCGCCGAAAACATTTTTCATCGTCATCTTCTAAACAATGCACATTTAATTCGTACCACCGCTGTCCCAACTCTATTCCTACCGATCGCCGTTGTCGTTCTCGCCACGTGTGCGTATGTGATTTTACCTATCCTGCGCGTGTTCGATGCGAATTACATGTGAAGTTCGGCTTAAAGTAAATCGTACGCTGTTTGCAGCTGCCAAAAACAATCGACGACCGCTACCGATCACCGAAACCACGAAGGCGTGTTCGATGTGGACGATTGTATGGGATTTTGAAAAGTGCAAGTACTCGCGGCACAATTATTAGCGGGCGAATTGCTGACACTTTGCGTGCGTGCGTTTATCGGTACCGAAAGTATCGATTATTGCCTCCAAATCGGACGATTAAATATGCTGAAAACGTTTAAATAAGTATATATATATATACTGTATATCTCGGAACGTCAACGTTCATTGTCCCGTTGGGCCGACTGCCCGGATTGCACATACATAATTCATATTTTACGGAATTTATCGACGGTTTAGGTAGGAATAGATGTTTCGGATGTCAAGTCTCTTATATAATCGACCGTACGTACGATATCATCATCCATTATTAATTCAAATTGAATTGTTCGTTACACAGCGATTTTCTCATACATTATGAATTTCTTTTGTCTAGCGTCAATACTATTGTACTGCGAATCGCCTCGAACTCGAGGCGCCAATACTCGTAGTTAAAAATCATACGAACACGGTTTTTTCATCGTTTTAAAAATTAATCAACGGAATTCTACGCTTATTGGACGGCCGTTTCCTGTATTCCGTTTGAACAAGAAATTATGAGTACATACATATATATTATTTATACATTAGGTAGTGTCGTGTGAATGTGTTTAACTCGCCGCTGGTTTCGCTTTCCAGGGGCTGGAACTCCGTCCTGAGAGAAAAGGCCATCGCCACCATCTACCAACTCTTGCGTAACACGAGTTACAACACGAATGTTGACCCTATTGTACAACCCCCTCTATCAAACAGAGCTAATCGCCTAGTAGTAGGAACTCTTTTAAACAGAAAAAAAAAAATTCTATAAGAGCAGAGCTTGATATATTTAATACATTACTGTGTCGGTTCGATCACAACACACGCGTTCAATTACAGCGAATACCCGGTTAAAAATATTATAATTATAGTACCGTGATATGTAAATTATGAATTGAAAAATACAATATCAATCTTGATCCAAACAAAATCACCTTAGGGAATTCTCCATTTCGGAAAACCGTGTCAACAATTTCAGGGATGACCGAACATAATACATTATAACGAACAGATTATAAAACCAATCCGTCCGATTAAAATAATAAAATATATAAAACATAATGTACTAGAGACTCTTAATATTCGCCGGTCGGCTAGCGGTGCACCGATCATCATCATCATTATTGTTATCATAAACGTTTGGTATAATATTGCGTTGTATAGAATCGCGGCTAAACGAATAACCACGTAATAGGAAACAATATTTCTTTTTTAGATTAAACCTATCGCAGAGACGACGGATTTTGAAAACCCACTTAGTCCGACTGACGCGAACACGTTTAAATATCTTGTAACACGTGCACGATCAACAGCGCCGCCGCGGGGTTATAAAAATATTAATAATAATAATAATAATAATAAAAATAATAATAATAGTTTTAATAATTTAATATACGTGACGTCGTCGTAACCATACGTTACTATTGCGACGAACGACCGTGAGGACTCCTAAGTTCAAGAACGTTCAACGCTTCATTAATGTTTTTAATATCATTAAAATCACCGCGTTTACATGTGAACACTTTATGGATGGACGTACAACGTTTCGTACGGTCGAATGTCATCAGAAATTAATCGTTATTCGTTTATAAATCATTGTTCTACTACCGAACCCATCGCGTATAATGTATATTATTACGCGTGCGCGCGGGCCAGTCGATTTTCTTCGGCATTACGTTACGCCGTACGTCGGTAAAAAAAACGTGCAATATCGATCGAGCTTTAGATCGGCACGCCGAATCGACATCGCGGTTTTCTTTCTTTCTGAACAGCACCAAAAGTTCTGATCGATTTGTACACGCCGTGCACCGATCGCCGCGGCCATTGTTGAAACAAAACGTTTGAATCGTCGACGCGTTACGCTGTACAGGGCCGGTTTCTGTACTCGCATTATCGCCGTATTACGGCTGTAATCTGTTTCAACGACGAATCGCTTGAAAATATTATGTTGTACGAGTACGTCAGACGATCGGAAAATGATCTAAAAACTATTACTTTCGGCGCACACGGTCACGAAGTGGTAAATACACTTCACGTCGTACATTTTGATTATCCTTCAGCTGCTTTGTCGCTAGGAACGTTGTTCGTCTCCGCAAAAGTACTTTGTTATCGTTGAGCTATTGCAGTCACGGATACATATCGTTCAAGTATTACGACAATTATGTAAACTCATTTTCCCGTGGAACGTAGAACTCGAAAGCAACGAACTCGAAAGCAGCCTATTGATGGACCAAAAAACGATATACGAAGAAATTTCAATCTACAAATCGGCACGGACGTGTATCCTACAACATAATGTGTCGTCTCGATATTAATTTTTATCTTATTTGTTTGTTAAATCTCTTATACATTTTGTCGTTTATGATGGTCAACAAAAAACTTAAAAACACGATTTCTCAATCAAGGTTGATGTAACTTGCAACGTTGTCTAGATCTCAAGGTACTTGACGTTGTTGCCTATTTCTCCGCAGCGTACGAGGAAATGTTATTGGATGAATTTTAAATTAAAAGAACAACTAGAAAGCATATGAACTTCGTTTTAATAATTTTTCATATTAATTAAACCTTTTGTTAAACCTTCATAATATATATGTAAACATATTTCATTGCCTGCGCACAGATCTTATCGATTAGAATTATTAATTCAGTCGGATAGTGGTTATGGTCAGTTAGTTAGCTAGCTATTAATATAACATCCGATGATAATGTATTATTTCAATCGAATATTCGGTATAAAAATATTTTTTTTTATTTTTTAAAGGTTTTTTTGTTAGGTTGTGTCATTTTTGAAAGAGAAAATTATTGACCTATCATAACTTTATAACCTATGGTAACATAAATATTATAACTTTCACCTCTACGGAACGGGCTCGGAATGATCATTCCCGTCGGCTCTAAAAACAATTGTGTACGCGCGGAAAATATCGTTTAACGATGAAGTTGTGTTTTCGGAAACGTTACACCGTTCGAGTCAAATACATTTCCGCACTATACCAATTAGATCTGAACGATAAATTTCACTGGCTGTCGGTATTAATCGAATAATCTATAGATCGGACGTGAACTTATAAATGTGCATTATCGTAACGCTATTATTTATTTGTACATTGCACAGGCGCCAATCTCGAGCACGTAGAATTATGCATCGATTCGCTCCATGCAATACCCGCAATACGAACGGTACGTGATTGTAGGAAAAAAATAATAAAAAAATAAAAATAGTAAAAGCTCCCGTTCACGTGATCATGTTACAGCAGCGAACCGTGAATACATTGTAATCCTGCAGCACGTAGTACCTATGCTTCGATCGTGTTTTTCCTACGATCAACCCGACGTGGTTCTGAATCGCGAACAGAGAGTTTCGCTCCGCTACGACAAAATTGCCGAACAGCTCTTGTGCTACTAAACTACCATGAATATGTAATTATAAAAAGTTACGAAAACCACACGAAACCGACTTATGCATTAGTGTGTGTGTGTGTGGTTAAATGATCGTACAATACTAATATGTTGGTCAGTGGTACCATAATAATCGTTGGCAGATAACCAACAACGTGACATCTACATAACCGTGATACACATGTTACGTATTGCCGAACCCGAGCGTGTGCTTGGAATCACCGACTGCTTCAAAAACGATGTGTCGTTGTTACATATCGTGTGTACAAACAACGTTACGTCCGACGCCGACACCACGAACACCGGTGGTTCTGAGTGGAACGTTTTGAATATCGAAAACGTATACGCTCGTGCACTGTAATTGCATAATTGCGGTCCCGTTAAGATTACCTAACGATCGGGTTTGTTTTCGTTTGTAAATCGCGTAACGGCGGTGGTGGACAAACGCAACCGGACATCATTGTTTTCGGCCGACATCGGTACTTTGGAGTCGGCGAGTAGGGAGAGCATGTGGTGTATGCCGCGTCGTCGTTGGGCAACGGAGAATGTCATGCAACCGTTTTCCAAGTCGCAAACGGCGAATGGATAATAATATCGTTGTACAATCGTAATATAACGATTATTGTTATGCGGTGCGGGTGATTCTCGCACACGTTATCACGGTTTTGCTGTAATGATACGCCCGGTATAATGTATTAGTAAATGTAACCGTACGGGCAATCCGTTTCGCGATTAGTTTTTTTCCCCTCGTAATTGTTATTGTAATACTTTTATCCTTGCACTTCAAATGTACGTTCTTTAAATTCATGATAAATATATAAAAACCCGTATGTTTTCGGTTACATTCGAGTATCCGCATAAATTCTAGCGGTTTTCTCGCATTCGTACGCGTTTAAAATCCAAGTCCGACACACCTGTTGTATAGAACTGTTGATTTATTGAAAATATTGGAAACCAAAAAAATGTCTGAAATAAAAAAATGTTATCATTGTAATGCGTTTAAATATTGAAGTACTGTAATCTATATTCTCCATCTTCATCGTTGCATGCTGCATCAGAAATATTTACATCAATAATTGTAAACTTGAACACGTCGAAGTTCAGTTGAATTTTATTTAGAAAATGTTACCAGTAATAAAAAAGCGACGATTTCAAAAGCTTATTATGATCTATTTTAGATTCTTAGCCCTCGGTTGGTTGCGAACTAAAGGGAAACGGTGATTTTGCAACATGTGCACGTTTCGCTCGTAACTTTTTGAGATCGTAACTTAATAAACGCTCATATATACGCAGACATACGTAGATCGGTTTTTGTATGTTTTATTCTCGTGTAATACTCCAAAATATTGTACTATCATAAATTTCTTCGTTTATTTACGAAAATATAAAAAAACACGAGACGTATATTATAATGAAGTGTCCGTAAAAAAAAAAATAATAAATTCGTTTTTCGAATTCAATAACAGCAACTAGTAGTTGTTACGTTCAAGTTTAAAATAATAATATATCATTATTTTGGGCCAAGGTGAGCGGAGCAAGATGAGTATCCGATTTAAAAATCGCATTCCAAATAGATTTTTTTTTAGTATTTTTTTATGGAATTCTTTGTTCCGTTATTCTGTCCAATCAATCGGGGTATTCAGTATATATATATAAAAAAAAAATTCTAAGAATGTGATAATGATAAGTTATAATTGACGTTAAGTGTTATATTTAATTAATATCAATATTAAAATTAAAGTTCACGGAAATCATCTTGTCAATAGGAAATTTGTTTTTTTACCAACAACATTCTTTATTTAAATAATAAAGTCAACAAGGCTTATCGTAATGAAATTAAGACAAAATTAGACGTAAATTTATAATATACAAAGATAGAACTGTTATATATTATTCACCTGTGTCATGATTATAATCGCAGTGTAGACGAGTGCAAATAATAAACGTTGTTGAATTACTTATGTTTTATCGGTTTTTTTTAAGGTGTACGTCTATTTAAACAAACTCAATTAATGTTTTCGAAGAACCGTTGTTCAATTCGGAGAACTAAATCTTTTTAATTAATTTGAATTTCGAAAAATATGTTCATATCAAGTAATAATACAAACATTGTAGAGTACTTTCAAACGAACAGCCATACAACCATACAATATGAGTACATAATGAATATATATTTATATATAGTGAGGGTAATTGAACTTATTTTTTTATTATTATTATTATTATTATTTATATACTGTTTGTTATAAAAATGTATAGTGTTTTGTACAGAGGGAAATTATTATTAAGTGACCGTTTTATGTATCATTAGTTGTTGTACTAGTAACAATATGATGACATAATTTCGAAACGAATTTAATATTTTATATTTTGGCATTTAAAATTAATGGCATCCAAAATTATTATAATCGTTGTTTAGAAAAATATTATCACTATTAATTCGATTTTAATTTTAAGCTCATTATTTTAATATTATATCGGATAAATTCAATTAAAGTTAATTTTATAATATTCAAAACCGTCGTACGGATTAAAATTGTACATACTGTACATAATATAATGCCGAACAAATACTATTATTAAACATATTTACGATTATGCTTAATCTAATTGACCCAGATCGCTGTTGGTTTTGGTACACAAAAGTTTTCAATTGTTTCGTGTATTTCGCCACATCTCGAATATTGTCCTCTTATCTTATTATAATGCTTTCGGTTTTATTTTTCAATAGCACATTTATTAGCTCACTTTCAAATACCTATGTAATTTCGAACATCTCCGGTTAAGAAACGCACAACGTGCACAGGCACCACTGTAGTGATTTTCTGTTTAACACGTTAAATGGTTTTCTTTGTACGTACGCAAATATCTCTATTGTTTGTACTTGCACCGAACACTTTGTCTTTCAGCACTACGCATTTGCAACCAATCGCTCGGTTCGCAGACGGTGGTATTCAATCTCCTTCGATCGGATAGTTTTCACAACCCGTTTGAATTTCGTTTTTCTAATCAAATATTGCGCCGGATAAACATAATAACGTTCTTACCGAAAACGCCTAGTGCAATCACCGTCGAGCTATCAATCATCGAACAGTCAACAATAACGTGTACTGTTATGTTACAGAACACATTACGGTGGTTCCCAAACTGTTCGTATGTAAACAAAAATAGCGGGTTAGGTGAACCGGTGTTCATAATGCACCATGCGCGGTCCTCGTGAAATTCAACACCGGGGCTAAAACTCTGTATTTTTCTCACGTGTACTAACTGCTGGGGTACACCAGATAAGGCGAGCGTAAGCAAACAGGGGGCGTAGTTATTGCTTGTGCTTTGATATCGAACATTTGTGATGAACAACTGATTTTTCATTCCGTAACGGAATTAACATTGAGAGGCACTGGTATGCTCGTTGAAGTTTTGTAGACATGTGTGGGGCCACCAGGTAAGCTTATTGTCTGACGTAAGGCCGTGGTCCTTGACGGACGGCTGCCGAGGTATGAATTCGTTTTCAAACTTTGGAGCGGAACACCGACGTAGGCCAAACATGACTGCTGTGCTTTTCGAAGCGTTGATTTGAATTTTCCATCTTTTACACCATTTTGATAGTAGAGTTGGACAATTTTTTTTAGGTTGTTGGCTTTTGCTTCGACATAACGGGATTCACCGTAGACTGTTGAATCGTCTGCCTGCGAAAAGATCAATTTTTGTACATTGTGGTGACTGAGGTTTGTCAATTACGATAACATTGAATATGATAGGTCCCAGTTCGGAGACACCAAAATACATCATATATTATATACCAGGGGTGGCCAACATGAATACGTTCACGAGCCACATATATAAATGCAATGATATCGAGAACCAGAATATTTGTAAATACGTTTTATAATTTTATATAATCTTAACCTAATCAACGAAACAAATTTAAACAAAACTATTTAAATATAAATAGGTATAGTAAATGTATAATTTAAATATAGCCAAACAAATTTAACTTGATATAACGTTCATTTTTTTATTTATTATTCATACTATTTTATTATATATGTTTGTTTATTAATCTGTATTCTATAGTCCTATATCTATATATCTAATATATAAAATTCTCGTGTCACAGTGTTAGTTATCGAATTCCTTCGAAACGACTTGACCGATTTTCATGAAATTTTCTGTGTATATTTAGTAGATCTGAGAATACGTTTAGGTCTAATTTAAAAAGGAGATTGACCACCCCTGGGAGGTGCTCAAACTTTGAGATTTACGATAGAAATTTTTGTTTATAAATGGTTATGGGGGTTATAAGATTTGAGAATAATATTTATTTATTAGTGGTTGCCATTGGTAATATATAAAATTAATATAATGTTTGGTGTTTTGTTATTTGTTAATTGGCTCCCATGATTACTTGACTCTCATGGATGAGTTGCACTTACTGCAGTGAATTACACCAAAAAGGAGTTGAACAATCATAATTTTTTTGTGATTTTTTCGGGCAACGAAGTGCACAGAATCAGCTATATTATATATAAATCAATGTTTGTGTGCAGATCTGTGGAAAGAAGATAGGCTAACTTAAAAAGGGTTAAATTTGTTTTTTTTTATTCATCGGATTTTAGTACGTTAAGGTTAGGTTAGGAATATGTATTAATTGATTATATTCATCGACCGTATTATGTCAAACTTGGTTACTTTATAACTTTGATACTTTATTAGAGTTAAATCATACACTTACGTACAAACAGCACTAGGTCCGCGATCTACTTGATAATATACTGCTGCGAATCAGAATTTTTATTTCGGGCAACAGAAAACTTAAGATAAATTTTGAACATCATCCACCGAATATTAAATGACGAATTGAACAAAGTTTGAGTCATATAGAGTTGGTATATTTAACGAGCAACGATGTGCACGGGATCAGCTAGTATATATATATAAACGTAAACGAAAAAAAAAAAAATTAAAATTTTGGTTTTTGTAAATAAGACGCGAGTCGCATGCGGCTCGTGAGCCTCAAATTGGCCATCCTTGTTATATACTAATCGGTAATCACCAGCAAATGCCTGAATAATTTTCCGTCTACTCTTTTTTTTTTCTTTCCGTTCGAACGATTCTTAATAGTGTTATCATTGTGGCCGGACATGAAGCGCTGCGCGTTGTTCATCGTAATTATAGTAATACATTACCATCTCAAATTTCTTCGTTTTTCCACGTTTCGCACAGTGTTTCAAACAGTGCGTAAAACAGTACAATGAAAAATTTCAGTTTTAGTGCGTCAGCACAGTTCGCTACGAAACGCGTTCATTGTGGGTTCCAGTGGCGTAGGTATTAAAAAGCGAAGTAGATCAGTGTCCCTGTACTCCGGATCAAAGTGGACCTTTCTGAGACTATACTTCGTTCAAATATAGGTTGACAATGTTGATGTATTTAACAGTGAATTCCCAAATCATACACTATGATTTCAGTTACAATCAATATTAAAGTAAAACGATAATTCGCGGAATACACTTTATATTTTTTACAGTAGTAAATTGAATTGTCTTTTTACTCTATATATTTATTAATTATCTGTTAACAATTTTGAATTATCGTTTTATAAGTATTCAATTTAAAAAAAAAAATACAAATAAAAATTTCGTGACGTACATATTTTGAATTTCCATAAAAAAATAATAGTAGGTGCTTAATTTACTTACTGCACCCGGTCCTTTTCCTATGCAAATACATTATTGGTGGAAACACAACGTGAAACAAATCCGGTATAAAGTTTAAGCAAGCCCTACGTGCAAGCGTGTGACATCATATGCAAGCAATACTGATAAATAGAAAACGTGTTTCATTAATTTTTTTCTGATTTTTTCATCATGTCGGATTATTGAATGTTTATTTATATAAGTGTTTTAGATTATTTACATTCAAAAATATTGACGAACCCTTCGCAGTATTATACTCTATAGGTCTGTTCGTCGAATTCCTTGTGGTAAACAGTAATGGTAAACAATATTTTCCGTATCATATAATATAGGAAATCATGATTTTGCGTGCGAAAATTGTATTGTAGTGTCGTAGCTCGCAGGAGTTTATTTTTTATGACGGCCACTGCAGAGAAACTTTACAGAGCTTATGTATTAACTCCATGAATCCTTTTTTTTTTCCCCTTTAGAACCGACACCAACAGGGGAATCCCACGAATCCCACGAATCCTAAAAGACCTAAAGTGTATGGATTTGTAATGGAGCGATCTTATTTCCCAGTTTTCTCACAGCACAAAGCATAATATTTTTCCTTTTGATACAACTGAAAAATCACGATTTATTCCTAATATATCAACAAATGAATAAAAGTGAACAAATCTACAGAAAATATTGACAAGATAAAAACCTAAAATTAACATACTATTAAGACGTTGAATACTTACGTACAATGAAATTAACATTGATACGAACGAGTCACTATTTAGATTCGACTGGTCGGCAGTGTATTCCTATAGCTCGAGTTATTTAATTATATTTGTGTTTTCGAGGTATCATTGAGTTTAATAATACATTGTCCAAATACATATTTTCATAATATCGTACCTCTTGTTTTATTTCGGTAAGTAATAATTGTTTGACATCGACAGAATTATTTGATTAAACACCGAACGTGTAGTACTACCCCTATCCTTCAGCGTTGTAATTATTGTTATGGCAATACGAGTATCAATCGTACATGATAGTATTATGTATTTCATTACGTAAATAATAAAAATAATAATGAAAAAATGATTTTTATATTATAATAATTTTACTGGGTGCCCAATGATATGTAATAATACATATACACTTATTTACATTATATCGATGGTCTGTTGATTGTATTTGTTATAAAAATTGATTTTTGATCTTCAATTATTTCTTCAAGGACTTTATATTTATTGGTCTAAAAATTAAACTTATCGTTTAAATTAAAGTTAATTCATTGAAGTTGTGTCAATACCGAAAGAACTTTAAAAAGATAAGCCTTAATGTACCTTTATGAACCAACATGCTATTTAAATTCGATAGATTTTAATTTTCATACAAAGAATTCTCAGCTTCTGAATGAAACGAAGTTTTTATTGGTATTAGCATGTTATTTTTTCTATGTCTGTACATACAATTTCAACTAGAAGGATCGCTCCGATCATCACAATCATATACAATTTCTGAAAATGTTATTTAGTTAATACTTTGAAAGGTATTAGATCAATATCATATAAGTCATAGAAACAAATGCATCAAAAGGTTTTTTTATAGCTATTTCTAGAAAATTAAGATTTTAATTCTACTTCGTTTTTTTTTGAAAACGGAGATAAAATAATTTTGGTTGTACAAAATCAAGTTATCAAAGTTTAATATAAATAGTTTCATACATTACTGATCAAAGAAAAAAAATATGCTCAAAAAAAAAAAAAATAGTTATGAGCGTTTAAATATTTAATACAACAAAACACAAAAATCTGCTAAATGTTTGTAATAAAAATATCATAAAATTCTCATTTTTTATATATAAGGCTTAAAAATTTGATACATTATGTTCCCTAGATTTGTCCCCAGTAAAAAAAATAAGAAAATACAGAAAATACGTAAAATTGAGTGTTTCAAAATGAAATGTTGATAAAATCAGATAGTTCAACGAATTTCCATTAAGTGGTATTATTTATTTAGTTAATAAAATTTCATAGTTTCAAAATTATTATCATTATTCATAATATTTATATTTAAAGTATTAAAAGTTCACCCTTCTGTATAAAAAAATTTGGTTTTTCTACTATTTCAACCATCTTTAATTACATAAACAGATTAATCCGACATCTTTCACGTGTGTAATATATACTACATACTTGTAAAATATAAACTAATCCACGTGACCTCTTTCACTCGGAATCGTATTTTGAGAGCAATGGTATATTATTTCAAGTTTAAAATACCAATACAGTAATACTATTCACCCATCTATCTGTATCTCGCCCGACCGTAGAGTCTTCCTGACCTAGAGTCTCGCATTTTTTTTAAGTTTTAAACTATTCAAAATTAAAAACAAAATTAGACAATTTACTTATAAAATGAATTACGTTGAGTATTACAAAACATATTAACTAAACATACAATCGACGTATTTGTAGTACATTTTTATGAACTTATAATCGTGTGTAAAATATTCATATAAATAAAAAAAAATTTAGAGTTTTGCATAACATTAACATTATTTTTATTTATATGAATATTTTCCAAACGATTATAAGTTCGTAAAAAAGGTACTACAAATATGGCTTCTTCTTCTTCTTCTTTTGCCTCGCCTTCCTCCCAACTATTTGGAGTCGGCCACTCTTGTCCTACACCTCCACTTTACTCGGTCAATCACATCTCCTCTGCACACACCGACAGCACCGACACACCGACATGTCATTCTCCAGAGTCTCCAACCATCTCTTTTTTGGTCTTCCTCTTCCTCTTTTCCCTTCACCGTCCATCTTCATAACCACTCTTACTGCATTCGTTTCCTCTCGCCTCATCACATGCTCAAACCATCTCAGCCTATTTTCTATTTTTGTCTTTTGCATATTTAGTTAAATAAATAACTAATCGTAATGGTAAATAATGTAAGGCGATGTTCATCTAACCAACAGGAAAATAAACTTTGCACTCATTATTCGTATTCGTCCATTAGATCTGATCGTATTTATTTATTTTCAAATTACAATATTTGTATTTTGTTTTTATAGTAATCTTCTTTGTTTATGTTATTGTCTGCGTTTTTGTTTACATTTATAGACTATAGGTACACACCAAATAGCGTCTGGTAAAATAGATATTAAGTAAACCATTTTTCTAGCAATTATTGTCATATTTTTTAAATTTTGGTTAGTTATCATAATGTAGACAATACATATAATAACAATTTAAATTCCATTAAATATGTTTATTTATGTTAAACACAAAAAAAAAAATTCAAATATTTAATTAGTCTTTTATAAAAAAAATGTGCTTACGTTGTCGTCTATTCAAGGAAAATATTTTTGGATACTCTAAAACCAAACATGATAAATACGAGTATGATTGATTTTCTCTATTCAAATGCAATCTATTCGATTCGAATGAATAGTCTTTATAACTATAAATTAATTACATGTTCTCAACATCAAGCTTTATTCAAAATCATTTTTTAAATGCGATTAGATTATGTTGCTATTAAAATTAAAAACGTTCTCTCGAATGATTTACTCAACTCTTACACCTCACCTCACCGAAATTAAACGCATGTACTATTCGGTCTAAGTCGTTCTAAAATAAACCAGTTAAAATTCATGAAAATAGTTTTTTATTATCTGGGATCAATTTAAATTCAAATAATAATTTAAAATCACATTATTCTCTTGAAATCATTTTCAAAGGTTCATTTTATGTTTTAAAATATAAATGTTGCTATAAATTATTGAATAATTTATTATAACCTCTCTGTGGTATAAAAATCAATTGATAAACCGTTCAGTTATTTCCGTTAATCGGCAATCTTATACGAACTAATTTCACACTAGGTCTTTTTTTTTTCACTGTCGAATATTGATAATTATTTTATTATAATTGGTATCCCAATGCATTTATGTGTACAAATGAATAACTCTCTAAGTCGTGTTCAGACTGCAATAGTGTTTCAGAATTAAACGAAATCGCAATATTTTTACGATAACAAAGATTTGAATAAATATCGATTGAACCGTGCAAAGTTTGTTTCATAAAATAATGTTTGTCTATAGGTTCATTGTTTTTTAATAATTTTCCAACAAAATAATATTATAGCATTATAAAAAATATATATTTTAAATAACAATGCATTTGATATTGTTGATATTGTTTAAGCGCTATACACAATACTATATAATACGTGAAACATATAAAATATATAACAATGCAAACCAAAAATGAATATCGAGGCATAACTAAGGCTGTATTGCTGTATTATTTTATTATTAATTTTGATTGACGGTTTTCCTCGATTTTAATGATATATTTATAGGTAGAATGCATTTTCAATATATTTATTACACACAGCTGCCGTGTCAATGTTTTGCAATCATATTTTAAAAAACTTATAAATATTATTCTCTTCTTCCGAAATTATGATTTTTGCGCAACACCAAATGACTTGGCGAATAAAATACTTAACATTTATAGCTATTATATTATTGACTTGTGTTACTCATTAATCATCAATCATCATTCATTATATTTACAAGTCGCATTTATACACTATCTAAACCATTATAAAAAGAACAAGGTTGAGTTATAAATGTACTACAGCATAACTTTTATGCTGATTAAAACGCTGTACAACAAAATATGATTAGGTACATAGAATATTTCTGGATGTTGTGATACACTAGGTACACAAATCAGTTGCTGAAACGCCGAGCGAAAAAATCTTTACAGGACACGAATAGGATTTTGATTCATTCGTTTACAAACTTTTCTCGTTCTAATGAGTTTGCAACCAATTAATTATTATTATTATTATTATTATTATTATTATTATTATTATTACCATACATCATTGGACACTATCGTATAACGTCAATATTGCTAATAATTACAACTTAATTTTTTATGTATGTAACGGTTGTAATTCAGCTGGGTCTTAAACTAAATTTAACGATAACATGTTTGGAATGAAGTTACATTTTTAAAAATAAAGTTAATTTGGCGAACAAGTAGTCAAATATACACACACAGATATACATATTTAATCTGAACGAAAATAATAACATTTAATTGGAAAACATTAATATACGTCTATAATAAATATAGTTCGTTTTATAGTAGCTGATCGACAAATGTAGATGATCGATATACCTACTAATACTTTTGATCAAGGTTCGAAAAAGTAATTTTTTAACGCTGTGATTGTGTGATTGTGTGGTTGATGCGTTTATCAACTGAAATTCATATTTTTCATACTGGTTTTTTTTTTTTTTAAAAAAATTGTTTTTATTTTAGTTCAAAAGCTAATAAGATATTCGTTGCGACCATGAGACTCTTTTGTTTCGCTTGTGTTCATACAAATATGTTTATTATTTATACATATTTTGAAAGTAATATTAATAATAATCATTGCATTCAGAAAACATTTTCAAGCAAAGTCAGTGTAATCTATTACTACTGAAATTATTAATGATACAAACGTGGAAAAAGTTATATATAATAAAAAATATATTTTGACGTTTAAAAAACTAATAATTTAAAATAAGCTTATTCCGAGCAAAGCGATAAATGATTTAATCATGTTTTATTTTCTTTGTAAACAAACTTTTGTACAAAAAAACTATGTTAAAAGGATCAAGTAAACTAGTAAAGTATACTTTTAGAACATTTTTTCAATTGTTTTTTTACTTTTCTCATTTAATTAGAAAAACTGAAAAAAAAAATAGAAAGTTCTATTAAACTTTAAGGTTTTTGTTTATGTATTTATAAATGTTAGTATTTATATGTCTTGCTTTTATTTCATGATTGATTTAATCATTTTATATACTACTTATTATTTTTGTTCAGTCAATTTTATACTTGTATTTTGATTCAGTCAATTACAATACGTATGATTAAACTCGCAAATAGTTTATCGAGTTTAATATTTTTTGTCTTTTTATGAATCGGTTTGTTAAATACACTGTTGGCCTGGAAATTTTTTTACAGGGTTTATGGTAGTCAAAAATAACATAAAAATGCGATAGAAAACGTTGATGGAAAGAAATTTGTTAATTAGTTAAGGCTATTAAGTAAAGACGAATAAGGTAAACTGCGCCTTGTATGATAAATATTTGTTATCTATGGTAATTTCGATCACTTGGCCATGATTTCTATGGCTGCAGAAAATAATTATATAGTACTTTTATAAGGACCTGTATTAGCAAAATTGTATTATAATATGTCTTAGAAAGGTTACAAGAACGATAGGTATTTTTATTTTCTTCGATCTATAAACAAACCATTAAACTATAATAAACTAAATTATTGATTAATATTAACCATAGACTAATAACTATTATAATCATCAATCGTGTTATTCATTTACGGTTCGCGTTTCATTAGGTAATCGTGTTTAAACATTCTTGGGATAAATGTAGTGCGTAGATTGGTTATTTAAGAATTTGTATACGAACACAAGTTTGTACAATTTCTGTGTTACGCGATATATCCGAGTTGCAGTTATATAATAAAGTATTTATACTTTTCTGCGATCCGAAACATTTTACGAATGAACCGTTATTGCTTTCAAATGTGTGCATAATATTTTGAAACACTACTATAATAAAGAAAAGTTATATTTATGACCCATTACCCACACGCACGTTTTGACTGTCTTGTTCTACGAGAGAAACGAGAAAGGGTATAGTAATCGTAGTACCATAAGTCAACTTTTATCGGATTGCAGGACACATTTTCTCGTTTCGTGGTAAATCCAGTACAAATTTTTTTATCGTTTCCTTTAACTTTAAAAAGTAATACGATCAACACTACAAATCGCACGCGTTAGTTTTATACACACTACATAATCCTCAACTAAATTCTAATCATATCACTATACACCGTGACTACGTGTCACGCCGAAATATTTAACAATGTGATTATTTATCGTTTATTTTTTCAAATGATATTGAAATGTTAATGCTATATTAACTCGTTCCTCCCTCTAACGTCGAAAACCCTTTACGAAATCGTATCAAAATCAATTTTTAGTCGACAAAACGTTGTAATCGTTAGGTTACATTGATTCACTCCGTTTAATGCTGATGTTTATGCATTTAGACCGTTGAGTGTACTCTAAAATATTATTTTTAAGCGAGTCTTACGATTATCGTACCCATACGTTTCTGACAGCCGCTTCGTAGTAAAATAATAACAATAATAATAATTCGATATTCATTTAGATCGCGTTAAAACTTAATAGCGTTAGCAATCCATAAAACATCTACCGACGCCGTACTCGGGTATACGGTTATAACAATGAATATCACGCGTAAACAAAGCGATAACGACATACGTTGCGCACATAAGATAGGTATGTATTTTGAATCTTTGGTGTAAATCTGAGCAGTTCACGCATCACTAAGTGTATAATATCGCTGTGGAAGTAGGTAAAACGTTAAATAATCCGGTATCATAGAGGAAACGCCAATTATGTAAAAATATAATATTACATATTACGCGCTACGACATAACTATCGCATTAACATTTCAGGGTATTGCCGTCAATTATTTCATATTATATATATACTTAACATTGTGTACGCAGGTACCTACACCTATATAATTAACGCAAACGTATTATGATTATTTCATGTTCTAGTTATGATCTTAATGCGTTTCCTTATCAATACGAAAATTCATTGATGATTGATATTTTAAAACTATGTACATAGGATACGCTTATGAAATCTCTTATTTATAAAAAAAAAAAAAAAATTATTAACCATAATAATAATAATGAGCCGAACAAACAGTAGATTTCTAGAAAACCGCACCCGATCGTTTTCAACAAGAGTGTTGTATGCTTTTCTATTCGTCACATAATTATTAGAATTAGAATTAATTATCTCAAGTTATACAACATGATATTTATTACACGATCGAAATCCTGAACAGAAATCTTATGATGAACATCGTTTGTAAGCATTTGACTTCCTGTTGTTCACAATTACGTGGATCTATTCGTAATGTTAATTATCACATAATAATATTTTATTAAACATTCGGTTTGCTGAAGATACCTACGCACTACACGCGTATCATTATGTTGTGTTTCGTTTTTCTTTCTCGCGGTCCAACACCAGTCACCGTCGTCTTGACGACGACCGAAAATGTTATTAAAAGAGTAATAATTATGTTCGACGGTGTAATTAATTATTATCATTGATCGACTAACGATAGTTGACGACGACGACTGATAGATCGGATTTCCCATACGACGAACCCAAATCTCATCAAATTCCTTCATCGGGGTTTTTACGCATTGAAAAATTCTAATACCAGAACTTTCACCTTCGGTAGAGTTTTTTTTTTTCTAAATATTATTATTACTATTATTACACGTGCGTTTTTACTGGTTTGTTCCGTTTCGATTGCGTGATTCTTGAACCGAATATTTTTTGAATTCGGTGTGTTTTTGTTGTACACCGCACCATTTGATTCTTGTGTATATCGTTATGCAGTCATGAGCTACTGAATTTTTATCAAAATATTATTATAATATTATTACATTATACTTTTTATAAGAATCCGTAATCACGTGGTTATTTCATAACCGAAACGGGTACTTCGAAGAAACGTACACCTGACGCATATGTTGAGTAGGTATTTATTCGCGATTATAATATTAATCATAAAGTGTCTCGCCTGCACTCAAAACGTACTTATATCGATAACGCATTCAATAATTATATTATAATTATAATTATTAATATTATTATTATTATTATTATCGTTACAATAAGTATTAGGGTTATTATTAATTTATTTTTCATACCGAATACCAACAATATTACACGACACGATTTATATATATATATATATATATACCTAAATACATAAGATTTGCAAATACCCACTGAAAGCGTTCGAATATTCATAAGTGCCGTAATGTTTATCGATCGTACGAAAACGTTGATGATTGTGCGTCTTTACTGTACGTATAATGTGAAAAGTGTTTATATATAATAAATACACACGTGCATATTTTATCAATCAAGAGAATTCGCAGAAGCTCGTACGCGTAACACTTGTACTTCGTAATATCAATATACGTGGGCATATTCAATAAAATTAGATAATGACAAGTAGCGCGGTGTGCTTAGAACGGGTCAAGAACGCGGTAGAGTGAAAGGAGGAGAGTGAAGGATAGGCCGAGTGAGGTAAATTTTTTTTTCGTCCTCACCTCTAATTTGTTGCATTTCAATATACGATTTGTTACCTACATACATCGTTTATCAAGAACAAATTTTAAGTTGCGACTAGCATGATACGAATGCATATATTTAAAAACCGTGCACTTTTTAAAAGTATATCGTTTCATGGTTGACGTACTTGTTATTTTTTCAAATTTTTTTTCCAAACATTCGTATTAACATAGGTTTGCGTGTAAACGAATGACCAACACACGTGCCGATGTAAATTTCTGTTTGATGAAACGTCGTAACTATTATAAAATAGAATACGATGGTAATAATAGAAATGAAACTAATTTATGCATTTTAAATCGCGTATACCTCTTTTCTATACATCATGCGAAACTCAATAAAAAATAAATCATGGATAGCAGTTAATAATGTATTTGTACGAAATATATTTTGTGTTTTAGTTTCTGTCCGTTAAACACGGCAAAAAAAAATTCTAAAATAATCGCACTTCGATTAAGCACTCGTTTTTATATATTTGAATCCCAGAGTATTTTAGTAAATAACATTTATATTCTATACGTTCATTTATGTTAATTTTTTCACTGGAACATTACATTGCGTTGTACTCGGAATTTCAACAGACTATAAATCTTAGAACACATAATATTGTGAATCATATATTAATAGACACTTTCTCTTTCGATAACACAGGGAATTCGCCATCGCGTACGAATACGTCGACGAAGGGAGCGTACGCTGCGAATCGTTTAAAAATCCGTCCGGGTAATCGGGTTTTAACTGCAACTTAATGTGGAATATTACAATATTATCGTTACCCGAATTCGGAACGGCGTTCCGTCGGTTCTTCGGATCATTACGATCCAGCGCATGGTATCGCACGTATCCGATACACACACGTCAAGGGAACCGAACCGCAGTGTCGCCTCAATGTGTAACGTGTAGAAACGCTTCGCACGCGCACACCGTTGTCCGGGGATAGACCATAACGCATTTACGCATTTCGTCCATCGGTTCAACATAACGCGGTGTTATCGGGCAACGCAATCAGGTCAAGCCTATACGGCTATAATGTTGTGCGTAAGACACGCAATAACACTTATTGTAAATCCGAACAGAATGGGCGAAAAGCGCGTGTGTGTACGCGTATTGCATGTACTCATACGCGCACATTGTCGGCTTGTTAATAATGAAAATGAAAATTGTAACGGCCATTCATTAGGGCATATTTAATTTCGTCGTGCGCGCATATATTTCGTACCGCAAGCCTAACGTTTCTGCGAACAATGTTTTAATTATATCTCGCGCGCGCGCATTGTCCGAGTGTTCACTGCTGTAAACACGTCCGATTTGTACCGTATTCGAATTAAAAACGATTGACCAAGTGCGCAGCGAGATCAGAAGCAGCGAGTGCCATTACAACGAGACCGCGATTTGAAATCAGCGCGCATACAATTAGCATAAATGCATTTACGTGTATCTTCAAACGTTTTAGCGATGATATTTACCAACAGTTTTGTACATAAAATTAATAACGATAATAACATATCGGTTGCGTAACGATGTTGTACGCTGTACGGTGTTTCAATAATTTTTCGTACGTTGCTCAAACGATTCTCGGAAAATATTTAAATAATTCGGTACCGTACACGTCCAGTACCAAACAACATTTATCTCGATAACGTCATCGTGATCGTGTACACCAAACGAATCGAATTTCAAAAACAGAACATTGTAATTCCTCTCCCCCCCGCCGAATAATCTCGACAAATAGTTCGTATTATTATGCATTGTGTACACGGTTCGACCATATTTATCGGTCGCAAATGTTTCATTACGGACGAACCGGGGCCGTCGAACAACCGTCAACGTGTCGACAACAAATACGGTAATTTATTCGAACAGAAGAAGTAGCGCGTCCGCTGTGGCCCGCCGTGTTGGTGCGGTGATGATCTCTGCAGCATTCGAATACTCGTGTCGAACACGCTCGTACGGTATAAATCATGCACGTACGTAGATCATGATCTACGCGTAGTAAAAGCGTCTTGCGCGTGTAAACGTTAACTGTCGCACTCGGTTGCCAAACGCTAATGCGTGCACGTAGTGCAATCACCATCGCGTCCAGCAGAACCGCTCGCGGTTCCGCGGTCCACGAATCCTGTCCGGTTTTTGACTTATGCGCGGACATCGTCGACGCATCGAGAACCGTATTGAAACGACGGCGCCGCGGGGGAGTTTATATAACTCTATAAGTTTATAGAGTTATAAAAAATGCATACGAGACGAATTAATAACTATATTATTTATTCCAATCTCATGAATTATCAAATTAAGATTTTCTTCTAATATAAAAGGTAAACGTATTTTTTTTTTCTTTCGACGATTCACCAACAACTACTTCAGGTACTTATTACGTAAGTTTTGTTCGTTGATTACATCGCTAAATCGTTCAATCTTCCCTATAAACGAAGTATTTAATTTATCGTGTACATCAAAAATATTTCTTTGAAGTTCATAATTACCACCGATACGGAATTCCTTAAACGCGTAATTATTCTAATTTGAAAATGTTCTTTCGTTTGTTGCAACGGAAAAGCGCGACTAACATCTGAAGAAGTTTATACGTGTTCGGATAAATTGACTGATTTTGACAAACATTAAAAACAAATAATATAAATTAATGTTCTCTTTCTCTGTACCTGTATAGCAAGTCGTTTATGACTTTTTAACTTTTTTTTTCCCCGGGGGGAGTCGAAATCTGGGAACCCTTCCCTCCTCTGAAAATTCGTCACTGACGATCGCTTCCTAAAATTCGTTTTCCGCCCACATTGACGCGCACCGAATTATATTTAACGCGCACGCACGCGCATCCGTTTACTCAGGACAAACGATTACGCGTTGTAATTATGTGTTGTGGAAAAGTATAGTAGTAACGACGGTAGTAACAAGCGCGCAAACGAGTTTCGTGTTAATCACTTTTTAACGCGCGTTCGAGGATTTTTCGTCAAAACCAGTTAACCGCGATTATATGTGCCAATTCCCCTCCCGTCCACCCGGATCCCGTCACCGTGGTCTTGCACGTTGTGCACCTACTTTTATGTTTTGTGTGCATAATCGTACATATGTTGACGACTGGCGCGCGCAAGCCCGAAAGCGAATTTCTGATTAACGACAACGTTGCCGGTATTCAAATCGCACAAAAAAAAAAAAAAAAAACGAAAACACGGGCGGTGCACGAATTTCGGAAGAATATTTTCAAGTATCTTTTGGACGAGATCTATCGTATTAAACAATTATATGCAAATAACGCCAGTTAAACCAATCACATTCCCCCACGTCGTCCCATTCGAATGGGTTACTCTATTGAGATCCTCGGTTAGTTTTACTTTCTATGGTTAAATGATTTCTTTGTCCACAACTTATGAACGCCTTTGTCCATAGCTTATGACGTACGCTTCAGTATGCTGTAAAATGTTTCTGAAACCCGACATTGTTATCACATTTGCCGTGTTGGTACCATTTTTATACCGGTAACCAATACGTTCGTTAAATGCGTTCAATATAATAATACCGTGATGGAAAAAATCATTTTTTTCGTTAATAATTTCGACCGAACGATCAGTCGATCTATTACTCAAACGATGGTACGATGTGAAACTCGGGTTCATCATGAATCATTATGGAAAATGTTACGGCGACGGCGACGACTACGACGACGAAATCGGATAGCAGGGATGAGTCGCGCGCGAGTTTAACAATCCGTTCGTCCTGTATACGGTAATATTACGCACGCATGCACGTTAAACAGGAAGTCGACGTCAAATTAAATTCCATTCGAAACAGCTTTTGAACTACCGGCCGTTAATAGCATCGAAGCGCAGTGCAACGGCCTGCGGGTAAAATCAACAACGACGACAACGACGACGACGCTTGTAGCTGGTCGCGAAATTAAATTATGTTATTTTCATTATAGTATCGTTCACATTTAATAATAATCGTAATAAAATATACACTTGCTCATATACACACATACACACGCGCACACACACATGTTGATATTATAAATAAATTTATTACGAATGACGAACTATGTGTGGCATATCGTAAATATAATTTAACAATAATAATATCTTTTGTATAATACGCGATCGGCCTCGAATTCATAATAATATAAGACTTGTATTTATACACATACACACACACTCATACATGGATATTTGTTTATCCACAATTAACACGCTTAATAGTAGGTATGAATCCAAACTCGGTGTCCTCAAATAGTCGTCGTCCAAGGCGACTTCCAATGTATCTCGTAGTTCTTCGATTCTTCATTTTACTCGCGGGGACGTTTTATTTTTATTTCACGTGTTTACGATACTCGCTCGTTCAAAAACTTTTTTATAATGTGCAATCGATTATTTTTATACTTCTGAGTAGACTTATTTCGTTTTTACTTTTTCTTTCTTGTTCGATCAATTTCGACTAATCGATAAATCACTGCGACTTCAGTACCGGTATATTGATTATAGAGACAAAATATTTTTGAATGTCACACCGTCACCGTGAACTATTTCTTCCACAGGTTAGTTATATGTCTGGTACAGGTTTACTGTTTCCCTCTTGATGAACACAACATTGACTTACAGTTTAAAACACAACGTACTATGTATAACTCGATTAAATAAATAAATTAATACATTCAGATAATTATTTGTATGTATCAATATAATTTTATTGTTATATGCGATGGTCGAGGCTTGAACTCAGAATCCATAGTGCAGCATGGTTTTCGGACAAGATAAGATTTTGTTGAAAAATGTCGCGTACGGTTTTGATTAAATACGCATTGTTTGTAAGAAAATCTTTATACAAATTCGAAATCATCGATGTGCCATCAAATACGACTAAGCGACTAATTTTTATGTAACTAGTGTGTTTTTGATAACAATAATAAACGTCATAGTTGTTTGGATTCGAAAATAATTAAAACTGCATAATTTTAAAAGTATCGATTTTTTTTTTAATTCAACAAACACTATTTTTTCATAGACTCATAATTATATTAATATAATGTCATTCATTTATTTGCTAAACAGTATCAATAATTTTAATGTCAGTTTTGAATAATTATGATATTATTGATATAGTACTTCAGGAGATTATTAACAATAATAGTAAGACAATTTGTTTTAAATTCAAAGATTTTACACTATTATTTTAATCATATCGCAAAAATGTACTAAAAATAAATCAATATTGAATTAAAAAAAAAAAAATTAATAATTTCAATCACGTATTATGTTGAAAATAAATAATCATTATCGAATTAAATAGTTTAAATTAGTTGATTTAAATATACATGATATAATTAACGTGTATATAATATAACATGTAAACATTTTGAAAATTCCATGAGCATAGGGTTATAATATAATCAATCCATATAATTATCCGATCCACTCATGAAAAAAAATAAATAAATAACATTGTAATAAATTCAGCCGAATGACATGTATGTGTACAATTTTGTTAACTGCTGGAAAGGTCATTCGCCTAGATGACAGTAGGCCCCTCTCCACTTCGTTAAACGAAAGTCGGTGAATGCCAGTGTTCGAAAAAAAAAAATCTTCACTCAAGATTGAAACCAACGAGAAAATTTGTATACAAATATTTTCGTTGTTTTACCCAGCATTCCGTAATAATAAGATGGACGCTGATTGATACAATTTTGTCATTGTACCGCATGATACTGTTTTTGCGAGGACGTTTATCAACTAGCATTATTTTCACCGAGTCTCGACCATGCACAGTAATGGCTAATGTGTTTAATCGATAATTGTTAATGCGATTATTACATTTTAATAATTGTTGTTAGCTGTCAAGTGATAGGGCCCATTTTCACCCGTATCAATTCCTTAGCCACGTTTTTGCCGACCTTTTCATGTTTTACTATTATTTTTAGAATAATATTATACTAAAACGTACAATATCATTGTCATCGACAACATTGATATTATTATAACAAACTAACTGTTGAAAAGTGCACTTTTTTTTAACTTTTTTTAAAATAAAAAAAAAAAACATTCGAAACATGTGTTTCTTCAAAAAGTACAATCATCGAGTGTACATTATACAATATGTTATAATTAGGGCTCGGAAGTTATTGCTCTGAAATTAATTGTATTATTGGAGTAAAAATTTCCAAAGTTGCACTTAAAAATTGTAATTAACTTATTATTTATAAAAATAACTATTTAAAAAAAAAAACGTATTTATAAAAAGTATTTTTTTATTAGGATTATCATATTACAACTGAGCTCTAAAATTCATATTAATACTGGAATAATGGTTTAAGTTTGATCTGTTTGAAGCCTATAACAAAACTATCAACATTTCAATATTTTTTATTTGAACAAGTTCTACTTCATTTTTTATTGCACATTCATGTGCCTACTTTAAAAATGATTACGCTGCACGATAAATGATTTCTTCAAGTTATCAAACTCGAAAGATCTTCGATTTGAGAACAGCAAGTCATGCAACTCGTGCATCGTCTTATCAAAAAATGTTTCCACCACTGTCATCACAATCAATAAAGCCCGAAACAAATATCAATTATTTACTATTATTATGTTATTAAAAAAAAATTAAAAAAATTATCAATCATGTGAATAATATTCGAAAGTACCTAAAATTATATTATGAATGAGAGAAATCAACAAAATTGCAATCAAAAAAATTCCAAAAATATTTTTTACATTTATTGTATAAAGTTGCAATAACATTTTTTAGATTTTTATTCGTATTTGCATGGATCGAATTTATAACATACTTAGCAATAAATCCAAATAATAGAAAAAAGTTGCTTATGCAACCACTTCCGAGGCCTAGTTTTAATATTATACTACATGTTTGTTGTTTTATCCATTTTATATAATTATTATGGAATCACGTGTATATATATATATATATATATATATATATATATATATATATATATATATATATATATATATATATATGGGTTTATTAATATATAAGCTTATGATTTAATCCATGTACTGAGGCGTTTACTCGGACAGTGTGAAAAATTATTATTAACTTTTTCGCATTCAATTTTAAACAACTATGTTTGTCCAAATAATTACAAGTTTGACCCTAGTTTTTGTGCAACTATTACATTATTGTACTCGAGCTTTGGAAAACCACCGCGGTCAACAATTCATTTTCAAGTGAGCGCAATTTAACGACGACTGTTGTACAAAAGAAGAAGGTATCGGTCACCGACTAGAAGATCCAGTAGTGACTATCGATCCGCAATAACCTTGGCATTCTTTTATAGGACCCTTGTCTGGTGTGAATCATTTCATTGCAACGTGTTCGCTGATGGGGTGCGCACAGTAAGAGAGGGAGAAAGAGTTCTGTTCACCTGTTGCGTGTGTACGTTTAGATGGGTTTTTAATATCTCTCTCAGCAGTACGCAACAAAAGGTCTGAGAAATATTAAAACGAAAAAAAAATAAAAATATATCAAACATTTTGTATTTCACTATACATATCATACATCAGACAAACGTACTATTCTCTAGCTCGGTTGAAAGAAGATTGGGACGTAATAGGATAGAATATTCTTTAAAAGGGAAAAATTAGTGTGGGTCTAGACTCTAGAGTATACTTGTCGAAGTAATTATGTACAGAAAAAAAAAAAAAAAACGAGCTGTTCGGGATTATTATAATTTTGAGAGCAATTATTTCGTTTATCATTCAAGCTGTTTGGTACCTATATTACTAAACACATGCTTCGAAAGCCAAAGATAATGGAACAACAAATCGTTTGGATACCTATGCATATGTTTGTGTTTAGAACGATCTATTATTCGAACATAATAAACGACAGTCTAAACAGTCTAAACAGTCACAAAAATCATTTATTTATGACTGTATCGGTAACGTAAAGTACATATTTTACTTCGGTGACGTTAAAAAATCAACGATTACGTGCCATCTTCAAATCGTGAATATCTAAACATAATGTTTGTATACTTATGTATTCAATTAAATTTTAATAATTTCAAACACGCGAAAGCCACGATAATAATTAAATTAACCAATAATTTAAAAATGTAATGCGATGCTGCAAATTACGTTTATATTTTCGATGGAAAAATAATATTAATTCTAGTTAATTCACAAAATTCCGGAGGAAAAAATTGTTGTTCCGACTTGGTTTTATTCTGTGATTTATTTCAGTAATTTAATATGCGATACGCAATAATGCTTTCAGCGAGTTGCGCAGTCATGCAATTATCGTCTTTTTGCTAAGAAAATATGAGAATTTAGGCCAAGTACCGGCTATTTAATATATTAAATACATTTTATTTTTTTTTAGCATTGAGTTATTCATCTACGAACATTTAAAAATGTTGAATACAGTTATGATGACGGAGGATTTGGTATTGGACGCGATACTGATTAATACATTTACAGACATTTTTGCAGATCATCATCATATTACAATATTATTAACTTTTCTTTATCCACCACTAGTTGTATAACATAAATACTTGTCGTTTCATACTTAGACAAAATACAACGCGTGTATAGTTACGTTTTGTAATAATATAATTTTCGTTGAACACTTCCAGACGGTATCAATAAATGTAATTAATCGCCTACCTATTGATTATGCCATCACAAATATTCATAAATATCACCACGTTTACTAAGTTTGCACAGTACGCAACATGCTGACATAGCTAGTTATTTAGAGATTATAAAAAAGGTATGTAAATAATAATTGTTGTTATATGATACGAATATATTTATGATATTTAGTAATTCGAAAACAAACGGTCAAAGTTTCTATTTTATTGAGCGACGATTCCGAAAAATTTGGTTAGGTTAAGACTTTCAAACCACATGAATCTTAAGACAGTTATAAAATGTTATATGGGTAATACTGTAGAAAGCAACATGATTTTGATTATTATATTTATATTAATTCTCACGGAGTAATTTTAATAACACAAAACGTTGAATAAATAATAGACAAATAACAATTACAGTGTGGGTACAATAATTGGAATTCAACGAATAAAAAACGAGTTATTCAAGAATTAAACTGTAGATGGGAAAAAGAAGCGATTCCTATCTCAGACTTACTACATCGATATTAATACATACACAAATATTCGTAACTAATGTACGGTATTTAAAATATAAATGTACATAATATGAGTCAACCGTATCAACTTGAACTTTAGGTCATTCTTAACGTTGTTCAATGTTCCTCGATAACTACTATATAGTTTTGAGCGTTACCGATTTCACAAATAAATATAATAAAAGTTATAACAAAGATTTTACGAACTATCATTATTTTTCTCAGTACTTTTGTTCCTATACTGCATTATGAAATTATGTACAACAATTTCCAATTTAAAATTAGTGTTGTTCCATAAACTATTGTTTTAATGTCAATGTAAATCGATTTTAATTTTACAACTTACACAATAACAAGTTGCCGATCAATAACAATACCTGGAATCAAACGACAGTTCAAATAATATAGACATTTTGTTATAAATTAAGCACATTTACAGACGGTTTTGTGAGTTGGTGAAAACGGTGAAACCGTATTACGTATTTATTGCATTTAACTCATCCACTTGTAACACGGCCGTGTCGTTTGTTACAATACTCTATTAGGATTAGGGGTCCCCAAAGGTCCAACGACGGGTAAGACACGCGTTCGGCATACCGTCGCTATACATGATTTGTTAATTGGCCGTGTGTGTTGTAGAACACGAATATGTCATCCATTTACCGTAAAACGTATTAACGTCATCATAGTTCAAATCAGTTCACACTGATTATGTGGAATCAACATATATTTCTACACGCCTAAGTTTAAAAATGTCCACTGCGGTGATGTCTGCTGCAACAATGAGACACATGAAGTATCAATTGAATAAATCATAATCGCACAATATAATATCATGTACCAAATAACGTACTGCGGTACGGGTGTAACACGATTGCGGACTTGTTACCTTTTTACCTAAAATAAACATAACACGATTGCGGACTTTTTACTTTTTTATATTTGAGAAAGAACAACACGATTACACACCTTAAATATTAAGTTACACAAGTTTTATTGGATATTCAAAGTAAAACTTATTTAAAAATATATAGTATAAAACAACAAAATATTAACAAGCCTCATAAAGAGCAAGAAAAGAATATTGCGTTTATAATTAAAAATTGGAAAAAATATAAAAATAATGAAATATCTTTAAATGATTATTACGCGATTTCTAGACTTTGGCCGTAGTAGTAGATTAAAAAACAGTACTTATTCTTTTACGTCACTTATTCGCAATAAGAACGATAATTTCAGCATTAGTAGTCTAACCGTCTAGATTTGTCAGTAAATTCAAATTACGAACCACGTGTGCCTTGAAATCAAATGCATTTAATTATGTAGGTATTTAACATGGGTTATGCATTTTCTCGTTCGGTTCTTTCTTCTTCTTTTGCAGTAGTAAGATATTATTCGAGTTTCAAAACTCAACAAGTTTTATCATGATAATATAATATTACACTATGTTGATTTTAATCATTCCAAGTAAATGCAATTGTTTCTAATACTGTAAGATTTTTGGTTATAGTGAAATCAGAGCATTGTAGTTGTGTAATTACATATTATAACATACATAAGCGTGGATACGATTCGTACTCATTTTCGTAAAAGCCGTATAAAATTAACTAAGGTAGGGGTAAAGTTTCCTGATTTAAAATTCTTAGATCCACAGGTTAGAGTTTGGTTCTAAGAAAAATAAAATTATGTTTAATGCTATTTCATTTAATTATAATGAGTGCAATTTGTGTATACATATTCATAAGACATTTTAATATACGCAATACGTTTATATTTCTATAATTTAAATTTATAATTTTTGAATAAAAATTATTATTTTGTATAACTGTAGTTTTATTTATATTTTTGAATTTATAATTTTCTAAAGGTTTCGAATTCATCACTAAAACACAATCGTGTGATGAGCGAACAATTAAAATTTTATTATAGTTATAACCGTTATGTTAAATATTTTTAATTTTTTTTCCTAGCAAAACGAGGAATGTGTTTTATTATTGAAACATGTTTGTTTTCATATCAATATTTTTAGATTGGATCTTTGTATTTGTTTTGACATAATGATATTCAGGATGCTGCATTCTAATCATTTCACGTCAATTCGTTTCCGTTGATTTCGACTAGTTAAAAACGTTTCATATCTTAACGTTGCGTATAATTATACAACACTAAAAGTCAGTGCAATTAAAAATGTGGTAATCTAAGAATTTATTTTTCTGTACGATACAGGTATACCTGTATATAAAAATTCTGTTTGAAGTACAATATTAATATTTTATTATTGAGGCCTGGCCTCTGGATCACTACTGATAACATCAAAACATTATGTTGAATAAAATGAATAAAAATAATATTTATCTAGACTTAATCGTTGTAATCATATTGAAATATTGATAATTTAATTCGATTTGTAGTGCGTTTACCTACATTCAATTGTTCAGTTTTTTCATATTATTATACATTTGTTCCGTTTAGTTTCATCATTGAAACGTGGTAAAAACCGTCAAGAACTTACTCGTAGACGTGGATGTCAGTAAGTGTGTTTGACTACCAGTTTTAAGATAGACTAAAAACAATACCAACAGAGCGAGTTCTAAACGTTTATGTCGTTGTAGTGAACAACAGCTTTAACGCAGCTGTCTGTTTTTTATTCGTTACCTTTTATACTATTTCCTTTTCTCTGAGTGTAATTTAATTGTTTTTCATAAATCAGATTTTACTACTATGCGCTTACAACGGAGGAGTGACGATATGGAAAAAATGTCCACTCCACTATCAATTATTAAACAACGCGCTACATATATACGAAACTTATATCTAAAATATAGTATGACGAATAATAAAAATAACGAGTGGTTTTTTATCATTGTTGAACACTGTATAAACTGATTCTAACTGGTACACATTTTCCCGTTACGCGTAAAAAGTTATTTTTAAAAGTATTCAACACATACATACAATATTGTGTATAGCTAATTTCACGGGAAAATAGCATTAATATTACAAACCTAGTGCAATAATTATTGGTACGATTATATATGTATAATCGTGTGCTCTGAGTATTATGATAATCATAATGTATTCATTTATCGTTCAGTTATTTCGAGGATAACCGCGATGAGTTATTATAGCGACGGTCGATACATATGATTCGTGTGGTACGCTGAACAATTGTGTATTATAAGAGTTACGCATTATCTACAACACGTATGTACGAACAGGAAATTGAACACATTAGAATTTCGAATAACTAGCGGAGATGCCCACGGTGGTAATAAAAAAAAAATAATAATAATTATAAAAATAAAAATGTACGTAGGTACACACTATAGTAATGAATGACATTATATTGTATGTAATGTATGTATGCCTATTATGTAAATAAACGTGAAACGCTATGAAATTATGGCAAAAATATGTGTTTGAAAAGAAAGTATCGTACATTATATGGTCAATATAAATAATAGGACGCAATATAGTATTAATGAGTGCAGGTTATATTATTACTATGTAGTAATCCAAAAACAATAATAATCATGCAAACTCATTAGACATGTCGGTAAGATCAATTAGCACATACGTGTGACTTGAACATCAGTTCGTTGTGACGATATTATAATAATTGTGCGAGCACGCAAAAATGATCGTTATGTACAGGTACTGCGACGTGTACATCTCTTCGCTCACGCGTACGTATATGCTGTAAAATACATTATAAACGAAAAACTTGTGTGCAAAACGAATGTACAATTAACTCAATGCAATATGCATATTTCGTGCGGAATACTCGTATTTATTCGTAATACGACATCGCTGTTCACGGTCTGGATTATCTTTCGGCCACCATACCGTTCGGAACGTGACCCACGGACCGTGACACGGGTGAAGAAATTGAATAATCACTGCGATCGTTTGCATCGGTGTCGCTGCCCACCTGTACTTCTAGCGACGTGTGCAGGATTCACTTCAAAAACGCGTTATTGTTACTGAAAAATACCGCGTATCACGGTTGTATCATCTGTCTTTTGCGTCCGCGACCAGACGGCTTGACTAAAACACGTTTCTCGCGTGGGCGTGGATAAGAGAGAACAAAAATACCCTAAAAATTACTCGAAGAACGTTTGGAGGGCGACGACTCTCATCGTCGATTCTTCGTGACGGACAGCGTTGAAAAAAAAAAACAGAATAAATAGCGGGTCTGTTGAAGGGATCCCCACCAATCGATTGGTCGAATCGGCAAGAATTGCAATTGTAAAATTGAAAACGCACACTTCTTAGCTTAGACTATCTTCGAAATAAAATAGATTTTTTTCGTACGATCGTTTGTGGAGGAGGGATCTTGAGATAGGCATATTGTTTCCGCCATCCATTCGCCAATAACGGTTGAATGCAAATCGGAATACCAAAGAAAAAAATATTATCACGAATGAATTTCCACCCATTGAACGTATGTTGCAGGTGAACTATGTAGCTGCGTAGACTACTGAAAAGAGTGATCACTTGGGTGGGGGAAGGGGTGGAGAAGCACATTGCGTGACTCAAGACCAAACGCGTCGGGACAGTTGTCGCGTGTCTTCGGCACGGGGTGGTTTGAAATAATCACACACGCGTTTCGCCGAGACAAGACGATAGAACGGTATCGGTGGGCCCGACGGACGCGTTAGATCCCAGACGATATACGTATGTTAATCTCGGGACACTGTGTGCAACACAGACGTGTCGAGAGTCACCCTAGCCCCTTCCCTCCCGGGGAGCACGGAAATCGGCCGGGCGCGGGAAAATCGACGGACGGACCACCTTCCGGACGCCGGGTTCGTTTACCGCGACCACGGTTACCGTTGCACCGTCACCGCTCGGGCGCAGTGACCGTCCGTCCGTCGTCGCCTCCGACTCTCTCGCGCACTTTTTTAACATTGTTACACACGCAACACGTTAACAACGGACACCACCGCTCGGTCCCGTCCGTCACCCGTCCGCGCCCGTTTTGCGCATGTGCGCGGCGCGCCCATGTGAGTGCGTACCGGTTGTCCGACACGAGTTCACCAGATCTCATTTGGAGACGGCATGAGTTCCGTTGCGCGGGCACGTCGTCGTTGTCGTCAACACGTTACCGCCGCCGCCGCCGCCGTCGCTGCCGCCGCCACCGCCGCCGCCGCCGCCGCTGCCGCCGCCACCTCCGTTGCCGTTGAACGCAGTAGTCGGCAATAAGCAGTCGTCGTTCCGCGGAAGGTTCGCGCTCTCTTCTCGCGCACGTTCCCGCTCGCGTTTCCACGTTATTCGAAAACAACCGCACCACAATCGCGTTCATTATAAATTATTTTTGTTATTATTTTATAGTTTTTATTATTTTTATTTATTTATTTATTTATTGTTAAAAAAAAAAAAAAACCGATTCGTAGTTTTTTTGTTTTTCGTTTTCTTGTGCCGTGTTAATGTAATTATAACACATGTATTACCGTGTTCGTCAGTTTTAAAACCGAGTTCGCGTACGATCGGTTTTTCCCTGCTCTCCGGCTCTCGGAATCCAATTTTCCGCTGCAGTCCTCTCGGTTATTATAATTATTTTTTTTTCTCTCCATCGCACCGCACGAGCATTACGCTGCAGGAATACTCGCATCATCACCGGCACACCGAAACCGGACTGGATCGACCTCACGTGGGTCCCGTAGGTAAATATTTTACACCGAGTTTTTGTGATTATTGTTATCCGCCTGTATTGTTTGCGAAATAATGCGACCGAATGGTGCGAACGCGCCACATCGTTCGGTAGGGTCGTTCAAACGTTACTAAATCTTACTCGTAGACGAAATACGTGCGCACGGGTTGTACGATGTACTATTTTTCCCGGATTTCTTCCGTTTCCGTCGCTCTAGTATTTTATTTATTATTTCTCGGTCGTAAGATTTGTCCTCGGCGCAAGTAGTGTTTATATATATATGTGTGTGTGTGTTAAGGTATCCGTTTCTATAATTCCACCACCGTATACATATCACAAACATGCACATATTATTTATTGTGTATTATAAGCAAACATGTAACATTAGATTAACCGCTCCGGTGTAATAACATTGTTGCGACCAGGACCAACTGGTCCAGCGTGGAAATGAAAACTATGTGTTTTACTGTACAATATCCGTCTTTATACGATTTTCATTTAATTTCAAATTCATTCCTAAGATATTTCATGTGCGCGTTATAAAGATGTTCGGTATCAAAAATTCGTATTCGGCAACCGGTTCATGGGTTAGCTCTATTATTGTACACCGTATTGTCTGCTAATTTTTCCCCTTGTCCCCTTGGTGCCATTCAATACGTGATCTCTGTAAACTCATTTGTGCACAGTGAGTATTTAACACCATACAATTATTCGAAATCGCTATGCGATATTATAGTGGAAAAGTTTAATATTCTGATATGATTTAATGATCGGTATTATTTTAATAACTCTTGATAACTAATTGACTAAGGCGTGCGTGATAATTATCCGCATGCATTAAAATGTTGAAGTCGATAAAAAAAGAACAAAACACAAGAGTTACTTTGCTTATTGTTGAAATCGAATTTTTTTAAAGAATTATATTAATCACGATTGTGATATGCGTGGCCCCGAGCGTTTATTATTTTCTTCAGTAACTAAATTTTTGATTATATAATGCCGAGAAGTACAAACAGTATATGTATGTTATTTTGGACTCTCATATTATCTACTACCGTATTAGTTTTAATCGTATATTCGCTCGACGAAATAAAACTTCGAGATGTTATTTGCGCGAATAAATATTAAAAATTAAAACTATCAGAAAAAATATCAAAAGATATTCGAGGCCGTGATTAGAGGACTTTTTTCGGTACAGGCAATAAATGATCGTAATACTGTTTATTCGGTAAAAACGCACAAGCTCGCCAGTAAGTAGTTTAAACGCGTGCTATCAAATACGACCGGGCTACGCGTGTTCTACGTAGCGGATTGTAATATATTACTATGTTGTTTATTATATATACATTTTTTTGTTTTTTTTTTTTTTTTCGCGCGCCCATTGTATGATACTATACTCGGTTTGACTTTGACACGATACGCTTTCACTGCGATCGCTCTTTGATGTACATTAAAAATGCTGAATGCCTGCGTACAAAATGATTACACTATACACTCGTGTACCCCGGGTCGCTAATGTGCACGTCATTAATTTATTGATTTCGCCAAAATCCAAAATGATTAGTGCGGCCCAAACGTGCAGTCGTTCCACTTCGCTTTCTGCAATTTAAACCGTCGTTGTAGCCATGCAGGTTCTCATGTACGCACGCACACACTCTCTATTGCGCTCTTGTACACGTATGTATATACACGCGCCCAAGTGTGCGCACACGGTGTTTATCATCGGCTTTAGCCAGTGTATTACATACGCAGTGACACGTGGTCACCTGCGCACGTACTATTACCCGTGGAGAAGATATGGTGTTTTTTCCTTTTTTTACAATCGTCACAAAAACATTGTCCGAAAACACTTTTTCAGAAAGCGGAACTTTTCGATTGTTATAGGTTTTTGTTATTTTATCCCCATCACTGCCCCTCCGCACGAATCCAGTGAAATCGGTCAGTTTTTCATCAACCGTGAATCCCGGCGGACGTTGTCACCCATTTGCGTTATAAAGTAACGTTGTCTGCGCGTACCGTATCGTACGTGTCATACGTGCGATTTGAAACAGCCGGAAAAATCGATTCCTGTGAAAATTCCCGTTCAAATCCGCATGGGTGACATTTTTTTTTATACACATTCGATGGTAAAAACGATTTGGAAATCGGAACTGCAAATTACTACGATCGCATTTTCCTACACAACGGTGTCGTAAAACTCCAGTCGTTCGTAGGTATGAATAATTCGCGACTCTGCACTGCCGTACGCAGTTGTAAAAAATGAAACCCCCGTCGACGCTGTGTGAGTACGATTATCCATGCTTAGCGTAAGTTTCGAGATTACGGGAAATACTATAAAAAGGGTTTGATTGTCAGCACTATAATATAATACGATAAGATTGATCGTCGATCGACCGCGATTACTCCCACGTTATGGTGGTGCTGCCATGTGATAAATGTATACTGGACAGTATCTCTCCTACATGGTGCCTCTCTGCTGTTGAGACCACTATTATTATAATTTATTTTTTAGAGATTTTCGGAACATATTTCACGCATAACCCTTGCGAAACATAATACAAAATAATTTTAACGTAAACAACGTGCAATATATCTGCACTTGGAACGTTGAGTATCGTGAGGGTCACACGTTGTGTATTTTTCGTCCGAATTTCATAGCATTTTTTACATTGTCGAGAATCCACTGTATATTTGTAGGCACTTGAATATTTCCTTATCTTTTTTTTTTTTTTTATTACTACATTTTTTTTTTTTTTTTTTAATCACACGCCTTCAACGCGGTAGTTTAGCTAATTTTAAATACGAAACATGTAATAATATATACATATATACGGTTAAAAGATGATTTTATGTAAAACATTTCTGGTCCGATAAAATATAATAAAATAATTTAGTGTTATTGTACTTTGTACGCGGAAATCTCGTCGTTCAGAGTTACCATGTACACGTGTTCAATGTCTATACGTCGGACAAGTAGGTACACCTGATGTACTTATTAGATTTATTATATAGTTAGCCCGTATTACAATAATAAGAATAATATATAAGCCGTTTTGCTTGCCAATGTTTTCGTTGACAATCGCATATTTAATTATACCAGTTTAATCATCAGCTGCTGTTACATCAACTTGTAATCGTCAAGTACGAGAAAATTGCTACGACCAATGAACCGTTCGGTCGTTTTTATCACTCCTAATATTATTAAATAAATTGGGGTGTTTATCTGTTTCAACAGCATAATTACACACGCATTTGATATGTGTACAAGATATGTGTCTTGTATGTGTAAGTTTGTATCATAGCGCGTATACACGATCCGTCCGTTTTCATACAACACTTAGACAAATTAATAACATAAAAGAATACACGATACGTATAACTTAACTTTCAAATTGTTTACTTTTCGTTTTTAAGTGTAAAGTTTTATGTAAATATCATTTACTATGTATTATATGTATACACTTGTATGTGTTAAAATACAACTTCAGAATATAATATTACCAACGAATTTCTTACCGGACAAGTGAAAATCAACCAGTGATCAAAAAACATTTTACCAATAACATTTTGGTATTTTTCAAAACTTTTTGCACACATCAGAATTCCATTTAGTAGACAATCAAGGTAGAGCATAAATAAAATATAAATAACCGGTGATAGTTTTATTTAGGGTTGAAAATTTCGAAACCTTGGTTTTCTTAAATCTATTGACTAGTCATTGTGACGTATGTACACACATACACGCATAATATAGTATATACGTATATTTATTGTTCGAAGAGCACAATATGTTTTTAAAGAATTTTAGAAAATTGCTAAATAAATGGTCTATTAACGTGATTAACGTTATGGTTCGTTATTTTTATTTTTTTACTTTTTTTTTATTGTTAAGAAAAAAAAACTCCATCGATTATTGTATCTACTCTATATGCATGCTGTAGAGTTATTAAACGCATGTTATACATAGGTAAAAATAATTAAGTTACTAGTGATATAGATTTATAATAATATGTACAAATAATTGACAAATTATTAAATATCGTTCATTGAGAGTGCATAATAATACATCAAACATCTCATTTTATATTAAATAAAAATGTTATTTTTGCGTCACTCAATCGTTTAAAATTGTTATTATTTAGTTCAAGATGTAATAGGAATTCAACGCGCATTTTCTAAATTAAAATCTTGTCTTTTATTATGACAGATGCGTTAAATTATTTAATTCGATAATATTTTAATATTGAAGATTTAATTGAATTCTTAAATAAATTCTAATGTGATTAAAAATGATTGACGGACAATTATATTTTATCACATGCCTAAATCCCAATCGTAATAATTATCTCCTGCACGACGACAAAACAGCATGATTTGATTGTAAACTGCTTTTTATATTATAAAAATAAAAATAGTAAAAGTTAATTACTTAAGGCATTTAATTAATTGTTTTATTTGTACATAATCGAAATAGTTAATATATCTTCTTCAACTAAAGTAAATATGTGTTTACGCGATATTTTGAAATAAATTGTTCACAAAGGGAAAAAACTTTTAAAATACACCTAACCTAAAATATTATTTGTATTGCCGTAAAACTATGGTTAAAAATTAAATTGTTGTTCTAAAATGCTAAATATATTTATTGTAACGTGAAATAGTTTACAATAATCAGAAACTATTATTTTGTATACCTACGCATTTGTCTTATAATTATTGTGTAATTAAACACATTATGAAACTAATCTTTTTTCTTTCTATTTCGGGTGACGATACACATATTATTGTTTTAAGTTTTAATTATAATATTTGTTCGTATAATATTTTGTATTATACTCGTTCCGTCTATGACGTTACATTATAATAGGATAATGGTTGTGGTATAAGTACAGTTTTTCTTTCCGGTGAACATTTTCATATAACACTGCATGTGTACGAAACGCAAAAAAGATTTATGCGGTGCTCGACAGAGTAGCAGGAATTTGTTACGAACGATTTGATGGATATCATTATGCCGTACGTGTCTGGTAAACTGATTATGTCCCCCGTGACTTGGCGAATAGGGTCACTGGGTTGTTTGCGGGGACCGTTTTTCTTTCTTTAATACACGTATGACAGATTATAATATTAAAATATAAACAAAACAGAACTGGAGCATGGTAAATTGTTTGAGGTATGGCAAATTGGTACATAAGTGAACTCCAAAAACGCACACGTTTTACACGTTTATTTCCCAGCTGCTTATCATAACGACACTGTCTCGACTAACTGTGTAAATAGGTAAAGCTTTGATGAATACATCTAGAGCAAAAATGTAATTTAAAATCGTTCATCTCAAAAACTTTTTGATATGACAACACTTTATTTCAGCACGTAAAAAGTATACTCTGCTAAATATTATCAGCGTACAACAAAAAATTACGCACGAAGCTTGCTTGAATTTATTATTTACCTGCGTTGATAGCGAAATTAAGCTTCAAGTTGTTGCAAGTTATTATTATTAATATTTCTTTTTCCTCGTGTACAGTTCAATGTTCGATATACGCGTTTTTTCTCCGATACTTCATATGAATATTAATTACAAGCATTCGTTAGCTATCGTTTGTTTTTTCTATATATTATTGAATTGACGCTCGTGATTTATCGAAAAGTCATTTGGTTTTTTTGTCGTAATATGTTTGACTTGAAGTTACTACAATTTCATTAAATGTCACGCACATAACATATAATAATATATTGGCGTTATATTCAATCAGTTGCACAGAACATGACTTTGGACTGTAACACGTTATTGATCTATTACTTCATATCAGTAAAAATTGATTTCAATATTACAACACAGCGAGTGATGTACAAAATAAATATTATAATAATGATGATAATAATATTGCATCCGGTTGATGAAATGCGATAAACGAATATTTTTACGTGTGTTAGTTATTATCAGAATGTAAACGAAATGTATATTTTATCCATCACACCGTTAGGCGCATTTAGCCTTAAACGATTTCGTGGATTTTATTCAGTTACAAAGGAATATAATTACAATAATATCAAACACGTTGTTACGTAAACATATTATTATATTTGATACATTATTATAATAAACACGTATGGCCGATAAATAATGTATTAATTAACATTCGGGGAAAATCGTCTATACATTAGACGGTAGTATATATATATACATGCATATATTGAGCAATAGAATTTGTGGTATTTACGCGAGTTGGCGGAGCCGGACGGCCCTGACATTAGCCTTTGACTACAATAGTAGATCAAGAGAGACACGTCAGTCACAATATTGCGCCCGCAGCTGCTGCGACTTGTCCTCGATTCTCGCACACATATTATACATACTTCCAAACGGTTTTCGCCCACCCTGCCGCCCGTCTTCCCGCCACCTCACTCAAACTTTCATGTCCTTCACGTTTTCCACCATACGCGCGACATTGTCTTGGAAGCATATACGTTATATTGTAACGGCGGCACTGCTGTTTACCGGATTTCGCAAACCGTACGATTTTTCGGGGGGTTTTTTTCTTTCTTTCGTCGACTTTCAAGTTCGCCGAACAATATAATTATTATAATATTATGTAGTTGTATTAAAATATATCACCGATTATAATCGATAATGAAATTCGTTTCACGTACGTGTTACCGAAAACCGTTTCTGCGACCGATCATTTTATTGGAATTTGTTCTTTTTGACTGCACCGACGTCTTTGAACCGCAGCTTGACGAAATGCACGTTTGATGAAATTATAATAATAATAACATAATTTATACTTCTATATCGGCAGCAGTGGTTTTACATTTTATTTTACGTGGTCGTAAATTATCTCTACAACACAAGTTGATGTACGTTTGATTTATAAAGTTTCGTCAGAAAACTATACTTTCCATGTAAACAAATATAATTTGGTTATGATAGATAACGTATTGTAATGTCGATCGCACAATCATTAGTTAAACTGACACGTGGGACAATAATTATTATTTTCGTATTCGTATTCTAGGTATAAACCTGGACTTGAAATATAAAGGTCGAGAAATACAAATTGTGTAAATGTCAATGTATTCATTTAAACGCAGTACGTAGGAAGAACAAAAAAATGTATAAAGAAATATTGTTATTTATTCAATTTAAATAATAAAAAAATTTTGTTAAAAACATTATTTCGCTAAGTTGAGTCAAATTATATTTATTTTTCCAATAATTTCTAGTAACTAAAAAAAAATTATTATCCATGAATTTATTAAAAAATGAACCAAGTATTTCTTACAGTTTAAATGAATCATAAGATATAATATACGAAGATGATAATGAAAAGATTCGAATTAATATAAATTGTTCACAATGAATTTTGAAAATTATCTTGGTTAATTTACTGGGACTAGATTATACTTATAATAATTATGATTCCGATTTACAACTTGTACATTTTTGATAATTTCACTACGCGAAATAATGGTGTGTGGATGTGATTAAAGTAAGTTCTAATCATATTTTTTTGTAGCATTTTACTGTGAAGCACAAATCTTTTGAACAAATATTGTTCTAACCTGATGTATTCCGAAGTTTTTGTTGTAACTTTCATGTGATGCCTTACGTTTCTATGTGTTTTGAAATCCTTAGCCATAGTTTTTGTTTACAATTTATCATCTTCACACGAGTTTAATAAAACAACAAGGGTTTTTTAGTAATTTAAGCAAATGGTTCCTATGCAAAATTTAAAATTTAATATCTTTAAATATCTAGTTCCTCGAGTTCTTGTTAAAAAAAATAAGAATTTATATTATTAAAATTGTATTCCTATTTCTTAGCATTGAGTTGATAAATATAAAATTGTGTATGTTCCAACAAAATTAATGTGATTTAAAATTAATATGGTCCCGTAAATAGAATACTACAACTATATTAGTCGTAGGTTTGTTATTAATTCGCTTTAGAGTAAGAGGTCATTTGTAGAGGGGGGCAAAATTTGTCATCAATTACCGCATTATTTGATTTAGTAATTGAAATCACGTAGTAGTGCATATACCTACTAATTTTGATTGATGATAGCATCGTGGGAAATTCATAATTATATTTTCAATATGTATACAAGAAAGTCTTATTCGATTTCTTTAATTTGAAAATCATTTGCCATTTTTTTCATAGTTCAATTGAATTGAATATTCTTCAAAAGATTAGAAAAAAAAAAAAATGTATTTTTTTCATTTATGAATATTTAAGCCCGTTGAATCAAAATAATTAAGACAAATACACTATTTATTTTATTAAATACTATTTAACTATTTAAATTTAAATTTCGTAAAACATTATTTATTTATTTATTTGATGATATTTCAAATCAACTATATGTACTATCTACTAAATAAGTAAATGTATGACTAAATATTTCTTTAACTAAATTTACAAAATTAATATATGAATATTTTAACTTAAATTTGAAAACAACTATATGCAGTACATGCATATATGATGTGTTGATAAAAAATCTTTCAGACTTCAATTTCGGCCAAAAATATGTTAACCTTCAATTCTAAAATGTAATAAATGTTGAATGTTAAAAATTTGTAAAATTGTAACTATATTCTCATTAAGCTACTTAATATTAAATTACATAATACTCTTATATGATTCATTTATAATTGATTATATCCAATTAATTAGTATTCTAAATTTTAGTTTGCTCGCTTATCGAACGTAAGTACTAAAATTATAAAATTAAAAATCAAAAATGTTGATGTTGTTTTTGACGGAAACAAAACGTACGTCAGTTCATGATAATTATTTATCTCATTCTGCATTCATGTTTAACTTAGGATTAACTTATGGAACTCCTAATTCGTTGAAATAATTTTTGTTAATAATTCTAAGTGTCTGTTATGTTAACTTTATTATTGTTGCCATTGTTGTTGTAAACGATTATAAGTAAATTAATGATAGATAACACGATTATAACCCATATACATGATGTTATTGGTACCGAGTCGTATAATCATGCGTACGTGCATCGAACACAATTATAATAGGTCACAATAATTATTTTCCTTTATCATGACTTCGCGACGATCGGTCCAAGCGGGGTCGTTTCGATTTGTCATTTATGTGTGTATGTGTGTGTGCTACGTCAGATTGCTAAGACTTATGTCAGCCTATTAAGCGTCTACAATGGATGACGTTTAACACGTGGGGCGTTCAAGTCTCCACTCGACTTCGATTATGATAATATTCTATACTCGTCGTGTTCACAATGTTATACACACGCGTTTTCTATACGTTTCGGTGAGATTCCGTCGGCGACCTTGAGTTCGTTGTTTGAAAATATAACTTTACCGTTGTCTTGTGTGTCACGGAAACATATTAAATGCAACGATGTTATCGTGTAGAAGTCCAGACCCGGCTGGACATGGCCCAGTTACGTTATGTCCATGTAATACGACGATAGATGGCCTAGGTTATCGATTATTTATACGCACAGGCCCAACGCGTTCGTTTTATTCGGACGGAATATGAACAAGCTGAAACCAGTGGACAAAACGTGAACAATCATCGTATATCGTTCACACCGTTGTTTGCTGTTGCGAGTTATACACGGATAAAGGTCGATCCACACATATCAGTGACGTGACGTTATGTGAAGAACCTTCAATGAGTTTCAGTAAAATAAAAAAAAAAATCGGTAAGACGAATGTCCATGTAAACAAAGGGCGATAGACGGCGCATGTACAGACGCGGCCGACGCAATTAAGTTCCGGCGTTCACAGTGCTCGCCAGGCATCCGTAATAGAAAAAAAGGATTCATCGATATCTATTGTTTTTCACGGACGTTAAAACACAAATTTTGGTCAGCCTACTTTGTGTTTATTAAAAATAGTTGCGTCATAAATGCCGAAATTTTGATTGAGTTGGTGAGGAAGAAACAGATTCTTTAAGACTTAAAAAGCCCGAAATATTTAAATGCCAATTAAAAGAGAAATGTATGACAGAAGATTGGCGAAGAAATAAAGATGTTGCAAATTCTCCCTCTGTGTCTTGGAACATTCATATGGGATGAATCCAGAGTCTTCTTTTTTCTTTTCTTCCTCGTCCAAAAATAGTTCTATTACAGCAAGATCTTTTCTGCTGAAATTCATAGTACACTTATAAATTCCGAATAAAACAACAATATACAAACTGAAGGCAAGCCTTTTAGACACCACTGATCATCAAAGAACACTGATACGTAAAGATACGGTATTGTGAGGATGACTGTGAAAAATTCATCACTGCACACGGAAGGCTATAGCTATATATATAGGCTATTTATAGTCACGTAAATTCATTGATATTTGTGGATCGATATTAAATCGTTGCGATCCTTGCAATATACATATGTGGTGCGTGTAAGAAGTCAAATTTCCACGTTTTATCTACAGATTTCGGTTGCATTATTGTAAACAAAACACACGACGCCTATTTGAATTATTCAAATATCATATGTATAATGTGTAGTTTGTATTTGAGTACAAGTTAGTGATTGTCGTTTGTTACGCGCGTACACATTTTTCTAGAATATAAATACGTGCCGTCAGATTGGCATTTTTAAACGTTTCAAATACTTTTTTATGTTAATTATTCCTTTTAATAAAAAAATATTATTATTATATCGATGTCGTTATTGTTAATATACTATTGTAATTAATAATTTCCACGCCCAGTATAGATATAATCGATAAACAAAGTAATTTTAATCGTTGATTTTTGTAAATGTGAATGGTGTATTACAGCTACATACATACATATATTATATAGTACAAATATACGTACTTTTTTAGTGTTACAAAATATTATGTATACATGACCTCATATTGTTATAAACGGTGTTACGGTATTCTATTTTACTAGAATATTTCTTTTTTGAGTTTAAAGTATGCACACGTGTGTATTACCTTAACAAAATATTAAATGTAATCTATTTAACGTGGTATATAAAGGTGATTTAACAATATTATGTTCGCAGAGTTGAAAAAAAAAATCCAATTAAACAGCAGAGCATTGCCATTTAATTATACGCTCTTAGGTGTACAGTGTACAGTTTGTAAATCGTCAAACAATATAAAGTATCACCAAGTGGTCTGTTTCATAAACGAGACGCTTTGACTGGTATCGAAAGCGATTTGCGATAAAACCGTATATAAAAATATAGCTTTTTATAATAAAATATTAACATGTATATTACATTTTACCGATAATAATATTGAGGTACGTATCGTAATTGCCCGAGCGCTGAAAAACACACATACTGTTCATGGTTGTTGTGAATAAATTTCTCAACATCACAATATTACCGTTAATTATACATTGTTACGTCACGATAAACCAAATCGTGTCATAATTATCGAATCTGGAATATTCTATGATTTCTGATAAGGATTTTTATTGTTATTACTTTTTAGTTATATTTTTAAAAGTTATTTATATTGAATCTGTTACAATGCAGAACAATAAGAATAATTGATGAAAATAAATAGATAAATATTAATTAAAATTAAAATAATAAAAAAAAAATTACAGATTTGACCGTGTAGAGCCTCTCAGTAGAGGTACTACGATTATTATTTAATCATGTTTATTATCGTGAATTATATAGGTATGCGCACATACAAAGCATATTGACATTTTATGTCGGTAACTCAATAGCGGTGTGGTCTGCCAGGTTACCATTTAATCACGCGTGTTATGTACACATTATAATAATTATAATACTAATGATAATAATAGTAATAATAATAATAATAATATTGTATAATGTCACGATACATATTATATTAAATGTGATAATATTTTATTCTACAAAAACGTGTAACGATATAACATCATATATATATATAACAGCAAGTTTGTGGAAACGTATAATATTGAAAGTAATGACAAACATTGAAACATGTTATCTAATATAAATTCGATAATATAATCTCTTAAGATTCCACGTCTTAATCAAGTGAATACATTATTTTAGAATTTGAAAGTTATAATTTTATTGAATTTTATTAAAGACCGCCTTAATAATTATGACATCATATGTAGAGTGTTTAATGATAATATTGGTCGTTATTTACACAACACATTTAATTCGAATGCTGTGGTCGATATTTTTTTTAGTTATAATTACAATTATAAATAACAGCTACCGTGTATAGTATAATGTTCGCACTCGTGGTGCAGTATATATCATTAAAATAAGTTTATTATAACAAGCGATTTATTTCGTCGATCGTTGTTGTTACCTATAATACGGTTTTGTTTGAAGCGAATCAATTATTATGCTATTTTACAGGTCACGATTTACATTACGTTTTCGTAGGTAAGGTAACTTTTATCGTTACGTAGATGTTTATTTTTTCTACTAAACTTTCTGATCACCGTTGTGAATTCGTTTTCTACGAAATCGAAGCGTTAGGAGGAAAAAATCATCCGTTATGTATTGAGTTTTTATATTATCATCTCAGACGGAATTAATATATATATATGTGTGTGTGTGTGTGTGTGTTCTGTTCAAGTGGATAAAGCTTGTCATATATTTTTATTTGTATAAGAGATAATAACGTAGTAGTGATATAGCATTTAATTTATTGCTTTAGACATCAAGGATATACCATGGTGTATAATAATGTAAATATATAATATGTATGATATCAAACAATTTATAGTCGATTATAATATTAATTTCGAACTGTAAATAATAGTGTTTTACTACCGAAACTGTTATATTCGACCTTACCTTGGAATATTTAAATTTCGGTTTACTTGATCAGCTCATCGCCGTTATGATCCAATGTCCGAATAACGCATGAGCTGGACAGAAGGTTTGCCTTGTACGTATTTATAGTTCTGCTGTGTGTCGAACGAATAAAAATGTTGAATAATGTCGATACCGATAATCGAATAATACATAACGTACCTATTCCGGCTAATATAAATTTTAAACTGCGATTCGATCGTCATTATAGACTTAAGTCACTTATATATATACGAGTATATAAACACTTTGAATAATAAATAACCCATTAGTCGGACCCTGCGCATAAAGGTTGCGATGTGAATCAACAGAGTTTTTTTTTTTTTAATTTCATTTATCATTGTTAATATTCAGCTGATACGTGCGATGGGCTTTTTCCGTGTTTCTCTCCATCACGGTGTATGATCCCTTACAACAGCGAATGTTGCATTTCCGCCTCGAAACTGGTTCGGTCGTATAGGCATAATGTGCACGTATGAGTGTACGATTAGATTATACAATTTTGATTTTTACTACCACAACGCCTATCGTAACTACTATTACTTTGATTACTATGTACACTGCTCACTTGTATACGTAATACGTAATAATAAAAGCGGCGTAGGTATACTCTTTCACGACGTACTCGTCGCATAAGACGTTTCAAACGCGTAAACACAGTCGTTTGAACCGCGCAAAGTATAATATTTTTATCGACGCCGTTACTTAAGCAGCTGGCCGGTTCGGTAATCGTCGATTATCTTAGCGATGCTGCACTAACTGCACATATTGTACACACATATGTATATGTATTTCATAATGAATACGGTTGAAGTGTATGTCGAACAGTTAATGACAAGACGGGGGAGAAAAAGAAAAGAGAAATAACGGAAAAAATCATAGTGAACCTAGTGATTATAATTAAATATTATACTCATATATCACACGCGCACGTAATGATGTGCTATGTGTACGTCTAGGCTGATTTGTCCAACAACAAAAATCCATCAACGATTGTGTTGATGTTTACATAATGACAATACCGTAAGCGATCTGTACGAAAATCACGAAATTAATTGAATCAGTCAATGTATAGTATTGTTGAATGTGATGTCAGTGGTCACCCGTGAGTTCGTACGCATCATTATAATTAGTGTTTTAATTCTGGAACGCGGCGAAACGACGAGATAGAACTAGAACGTCACGATTGCGGGTTTCGACGCGCGATTCAGACAGTGTCCACTCGTTCAGATGGTGTCGGCGGTAAAAGTTTTCGGCGGACGGCTCCTCGTCGAAACTTTCTACTCGCCGAACAAGAATATGTCGCGCGTTGAGTACAAAATACAAGTTTATTTTTCCATTCGACGTCAAGGACCCAAGGTCGACCGGTGGCCAGAACGAACCGAATGGTGCTTAGATTTTACACCGTATACGTATCGCTGGACCCAAATGACCATGACAAATAAAAATTCATGCTCGTTTAACCCTTTTTTATCATTTCTTTACGTCGGTGTACGAAAACGTGCGCAGGCTCGTGAACCAAAACAAGGGGAAAAAGGGTTGCCCATAATTTGGCGCATGTCAGTCGATCCTACGGACTATTTCCTACACGTATTCGTTATAATTTACGAACTCGAGTACTGACGTATTAATAAAAAAAATAAATAATGTTTCAACATCGTACCGTGCGAAACCAGCGTCTTGTCGACTGTATTCCGCTTTACAATTCGGTATATTCGGGTGACGGCGAATCCGCAAGAGGAAGACATTAGTGTTACATTAGTGGCTAGCTTACACAACACCTGAACATGTGGGTTAGTCTTGCATTCGTTTTCAATGATTCCGCGTTAAGACCGAAAACTCGTTTTTTCGACTGCACCGCAATAGCTGTATTACATACGTCCAGCAGTTGAACCGCATTTCCTATGTAATTTTTTCCGTTTTTTCCTAATTCTCGTTCGACAAACGCGAACAACGAACATCGGCAAAAAATATTAACGGTCCGATAACGCATGCCGCACACGCGTAAATAGCGATATCACTGTATAATAATACGAGTACGTATAATTCAATTATTTCTGAGAAACGAAAAACGGATTTCATAGGCAAAGCGCAAAATACTTAAACAACCGATATACTATGTATGTGATATAATACGCACAAGTGTTACGAGCAGTCGCTGAGCGTTTTCAATACACGAGTAGCTACCATAAATAGCTACTGTTGGAAAACGTGATATGATAAAGTATCGCTGCGAGAATACGGGCGAGTTTTGAGAGCGTAACACTCGAGAACGGAACGAATTGAAAAAAATGACGCGTGCGTGTGAGTGTGTGCGTACGCAGTCGGTAAAACGACACTCGTGTTGAATTAAAACGAGACCACTTTAGCCGATTCGGAGCAAACGGGACAAGAGCGGAAGAGGTTTTCGTGCTCATTTGTCCGTGAAAACTTACCTCGTCCGTGTCGTATATTTTTTGTCAGATCATCGAATTCGGACTCGTTAAAAATGGAATGTGTTGCGAACGATTAACGCGTGCTAGTGTGTAAAATATAAATAAGTGTTCATAGTTTGTCGTCGTGCCGTTGGCGAATCGTTAAAATCGGTGCTCTTTAAGGGAGACCTTTGGCGGTGGACAACAGAAGTCGCAAGTCGATTCGCGTGACTACGCAGAGTTTATTGCATTACTCTACATCTGTATTCACCTGTCCGTATTCTCAGACTGGTCGGTTAACTTTTTTTTTTTTTAAATCGTTGAGTTGATATTGAAAAATGTTAGTTAAGTTAAAATTAACTTAACTAACATTTTTCAATATTAAAATTAACTTCACTTAGTTAAAAATAAGTTAATTTTCTACATACAATTAATAATGATAACTTTCGCTAAACAAATAACACAGTATAATATAGGTCATATTTTTAAAACAAGTATATGTTATTTTATTTAAAAAATTGCTGTGGGTACTTTCAATCTACTAAATCAATTATGCTATCCAACAAAATGATTAAATTATTATAATGTATTATTTTACCAACAAAATTTCATCCACATTATTTTTAATTTTGCTTGGTAATACTCGCTAAATTATAATAAAAATCAGGTTATTATTACGTTGTAATCAGGCTATAAATACGTAATAATACGATAAGAATATTATGAAATATAACTTTTGACGACATCTTCGTATGACAGACTCGCTTGGATTATTTGCACCGCCATCAGTTATCTCAGTAAATCTCATTTCTATGAATGAATATAATATCATTAATTATAAATGTATAGTATAGTAATTATAACCAATAGTATTTTGTAAGTTATGTAAGCCATTAGGTACTTGTATTTCAATACATTATTTTGATATTTATTGAAATCCAAGAATCATGCGAAACAGTTCGATGGTATTTAATTTTTATTTTGAATTTATTATTGAAAATGCCTACATAATAGTATACTAATATAAATAATACGAGTATTTGATATTTCAGATTATATATATTTTTCTCATGCAAAATGTAATTTTAAATCTATAGATTTTATATAAAAAAAAAAAAAATAACTTGACGAGACTGAAAAATAAATGAACTCGTTATATAAGAATTTACTCGGAAAAAAAAAAGTAACTCGTTATAACGTTATACAATTTAGTTAAAAGCAACTTTACTTTAACTTTTTAACTTGTCAATTCCCAGCCTAGCTTTGTTCTATACACTATTTACGATGTGTCACGCATATTTTATGCACACTGCGATCACACATACATACTCTATTGTTATAATAATTAAAATTATTATGATCATTATTGGGCTGCAATGGCTGGTGTATGCTGTAACAAATGTGAGAGTGTACAGTTTTCAAGTAGACGAAAAAAAAAAAATTAAAAAAAAACAAACATTAATATTTGGGTTTATGTGTCTGCGGACTCGGCATGATATAACCGCGTTGTAGCAGTGAAATGGGACAAGAGATTAAACAAACATTATGCGTCCATCGTGGACGGTTTCTTGTTTTCTGATATCCTACATGTGTGTGTGTGTGTGTATACATATATATTTAATAATATTATACACACGAACTCGGTGCGGCGTTTTGTGCACGCCCGTTGCATTATAATACACCACTGGTATCGTCGTTAAAACCGGTTGAGATCGTATACACTACACACGTGAGGTCTTTAACGTCTTCACCATATCCACGGGCGATCGACGCATAACAGCCGGCTGATGTAACGCCGCCCAAACGCGTGTACTCGAAGTCGACTCTTAAAAGTAATATATTCTTATGTAATATATAATAACATATACACGTATGTATATATATATATATATATATATATATATTTATGTGTGTGTGTAATTATTGTTAGTATTACTGTGTTTGACCGAGGAAGTAAGATTCCATGTTGTCGTGCGCCGATGCTGGTGCTGCGGTATGCTGCGCGCGCGGTGCAATACATTGGCGTTGGTTTTTATTTTTATTTTTTTTCATCTTCCTGCTCGCGGGACGTTTCGACGACGACCTTGATCGAATGAGTAGGCCATACCCGAACCTGAAAACGGTCGTTGCACAAGGCGGTTATGATAATATTTATGGTGTTACCGCGGTAGAAAGTGAAACGTAGAGAAAACGTATGCGTGGCGCTCGGTAAAGTTTTCGCTGCTCGCATCGTTTCGATAAGATTCCTATTCACGTGTACAAAATCATGCGTCGCGTGTGAGGACGAGGTGCGTACGCGTTGACTCGATGGAATCGTTTTGAGATTATATTTCGCTCGTGTTGTTTTAGAATCTTACGGGTGTGCGCATGGAGCGTGTGTGCACCACGTTTGCCCGGGAGAGAGAGCGATAGAGAGCCAAACGGGGTGCTCGAAACGACCTTGATCGAGAATCGGCCAGTCGAATATAATTTCGAGCGGGATTAAAAAGTTAATTACCATAATATATTGTAGCGTAACGTAAAATAACGTAACACTAAAATAATCACGTGGGATAACGATTCGTACACGAAGGTTTTTTTATTTTTTTATTTTTCTTTATCGGCTCCGCGTAACTCGCAACAATAGCATTACAATATTTCTATAATGACGCGCAGTAATCTCCGAGTATCGCGAACCGACCGATAGTGCACGTAAAATACAATTATTCATACACGCTTCGCGCCGTGACACACAAATGACGCGTTATATCGGCGTAGGCGTATCCGCCGAGAGTTTTATTCGATATGTTTTCTATTTGTTTCAAAACATCGCCGCCGCGTCATCGATTTACCTGCCTCCCCCGACACTCCGCACGTGCAGTTGATCTCGTCGACTCCCGCTTCCGACATGAACTTTTTACCGTTTTTACCTCCCCCCCTCCCACCGACGGTTCTCACTACCGAGAAGTCCGAGCTTTCGTTCAGATCAATTACGATTCTTTTCGATTCGACGTTCTTAATCGGTTACAGTACTATTGTTTCGACATGATTTGTTACGTACGCGTGACGAAGCACGTACAGTGCGTACAGGGTGTGCAGTTCTCGCGTTTCGTCGCGGGCGCAAAGAAGCCCACGCTGTAGGCATTTTACCGGTGTTCGTCGACGGTTTCTCGAAAAGTTCACGGGCCGCGCGAGGACCGAATCACAACGACGCATTACCATCGGAACGACGCGCGTCGTATCCACCGCGATGCAGCGTGTTCCGTATTACCACGTCGGAACGCCGTGCAGTTTTCGTTGTTGTTGCGTGTTCATACTTGCAGCGCACGCCTAACGGTTGTTTTTCCGTTCTCGAGACGATTGCGTTTCCCGTTTTCGCCACACGCAAATCGTTTTCCCGTTTTCCGTTCGCGAACGGTTTCCGTCGTATTGCAGTATTGCATTGCCGGTAAAAAACGCGCAGCCACTTTATCGGACACGTCGGCATTACCGCGAAAACCACAAGCAGTCGGTGGTTATTTTTTTCGTGCTCCTACCAGAAAACCCGCGGTCAGCGGTTCAACGGTACCGGCGGTAGAGACCGTTTACGCGGTATTTGTACCTGCAGTCTCGTGGAACCCGACGGCCAACCGTTGCGCTTGAAGTTCGCACCGTGTTCGAGTGGTGCGGTCGAGTAGCGAGCAATTTAGCCACAAAGCGCGTGCGAAATCATCGATGAATTCGATGAACTAAAATCGTGTCTATATCCGTTTGATTTTTCTTTACTATTATTATATTTTCAATCACTCGGGTCATTTCCTCTCGTTATGATATCCTACTAGAACTTGAATCGCGCAGCGTTGGTATCGGTCTGATGTCCGAGAACTGTAAGCTACTCAATTTTATGCCGTATTGTACACAATCAACAGGTTCGACGATGACGTACCGGACAAAACGATTGTTTTCCCTTGCACTACGTGTTTTTGCGGAACCCAAAGATCGACGGCGCGACATATGCGATTCGCTATACCAAACTTGGGGTTTCACACCACATGTCAGGCCGGAAAGTTTGTTTCTACAAAACGGTCGTTCACACGTACACCATCGTCGTTGCGCATCGATCACGGTCATAACATTCGCGCGCGCAAAACCGTAATCGATCGACACGCACGAATCCAATTATTTCTACGCCGCGCGCCGGTTTATGACGTGAATCAACGTTTTGGATTTCGGTTCATATCCGAATTTATCAACAACACGCGTACGGTCCGCGTCACGTTGTAAAGTCGTATTTGTATATTAAATTCGAATTTTTTTTTATCCTTTTTGGTTTTTTCCCGTCGGCTCGTTCGATATCCAATAACTATTGTTTTTGTTTTTTAATTTTCCCATCACAGACGCGGTGTGTCTAATCGACGAATAATTGAAAACCCCTGGTTCACCCTTTTTGCCTAAATTATGGTTTGGACGTGTTCTATGTATAAAGGTACACGGCCTCGATCCTATTAGTTTTTTTTTTCGCCCAGTACACCTAGTTCAAAAAACGAAGGATAAAACAAGGTTTATTGACTGGTCTCACATCAAACGGTATCGTGGGGAAAGAAATACAAAAAAAAAAAACGGGTTCAGGTTATATATTACACATACACACTTCCTGGCCGTATTCCACGTTAACGTTGAAAAATATTATTCGTATTATTCAGTGATCCGATCTTGTTCGCGCTAGAGTTATCCCATTACAATAGTAATAACATTTTTTGTCAGCAATAACACCGTCGTGTTACTTTTGATCTAACGTATGCCGTTAAAGTACCGGTTATATTTGTTGTCATGTACGTTATATTTACTGTCACTTTTTTTTATTAGGAATTACCAACTACAATTATTAAGTGGTTTCTCGAAAAATAAAAAAAAAATAAAAACGTTTAATTATACGTTAATATTTATTTTTTGAAGGATAGAGTTCTTCGGAGTTTTCAAAATCTACTAACTCTTAAAAAACTTTGTGGTTAGTGATCAACAGAGAAACTGTGTGTGTGTGTGTGTTCTTTATTAAAAATTGTTTTTAAATACATTTTTCTCTTAAATAATCGTCATATACTATATATATTATTATAGTATATATTGTATACGTCATATGTAATTGGTAAAATAAGATTGTATAATGCGAATAACATTTAAACTTGAATTTAAATTAGCATTACATCATGTTATGTTCGTGTTATGAAACACTTATGAAAATACTTGTTCAACTTTAAAAGTAAATTAATGATATTCAGTCTGTCGGAGGTGATCCAATTCGTTATTTCCGTCTTCAGTTATGCAAATAAAAGTATAGTTTGACTGTAATAATAAAATATTTCTCAATAATCACGTGTATAGATTTATGTAATAATAATAAAAAAAAAAAATAAAAATAAAACCAATACATATATGTGATAAATAAACGCAAAGCATCGAGTAAGAATGGCACCAAAGATGATACAGTAATCATGGTTATTATTGCTACTAAGTTGGAATAGAAATGTAATATTCAATATTTACGTAATGGTGTGCGGGTGCGCTCGAACGAAATGCCTATTCTACCTAGAACACCTAGATGCTAGGAATCTCGGCACAACGCGTAGTGACTATGTACTGATCGGGTTTTGTTTTTTCTTTATTCCAGACCAACCGGCGTCACATTAGCAGTAATGTGGAAAAAGGATTTCAAGAAACTAAAACTTCTGCTATGGAAGAATTTGTTGATACAGAGGAGACACCCCATCCAGTCGTTCATCGAACTTCTGCTGCCGGCCATTATGGCATGCGTGATGGTCATGTTCAGGTCGTGGGTACAACCCGTCGAATTCCCCGAAGTCACCAAATACCAACCATTCTCCATATCGGTGCCTCCGTTGATTTTAGGCTACAGGCACGGGTGAGTTGAATTATAATACTTTAAGCATATTCCGTATTGCGCAGTGTTTAACGTAATACTATGAGGGTGCCATCTCTTGGCCGTCACGTATTACGAAATCTAAAACTCTAAGGACTACATCGAAATCATTGTTGTCCTTCCCCTCGTGAAAAATGTCCATGCCCTGAGTCGAACGTGCGCTTTTATCCTCGGTGGTCTGTTATCGCAATGCTGCCGGTATTGAAATCAAATGCGTAAATACGGGTAGGCACGTGGAAAAGAACGTGAACTCTATTATAATATATTGTATTACACATATATTTCCGGTGAGGAGCGTTCCGTCGAAAATTCGATGATGATGCGCGGGGACCTCACGCGGTGCGAGCAGGGTTTCGTAATAATACAGCGGCGATATATTGCGTGCCTTTCCCTTCTCGACTTCCTTCCTCCCCACCTCCATCGGACAAATATAACGTACTCGACAATGGGTTCGGTAATATGAGGAAATGAAATCCAGTGTGATGACTGTATTTATTAGCGCGTCTCAACGGTGAAAATCAAACTGTGTGCGCGAACACACAAATAATACGGCAATAACAATATAATGGTAATAATAATAAAAATAATAAAAGTATAGTGATAATAATTATTTTTATACTATTATTATTTCGTTGTTGATTTATTTGTCACCGCTGCCGCCACTACCGCGGATGACGACGATGACGATGTTTCTAATAAAGAATTCGCAATACCCTTGAACGTACAAATATTAATTTTATTATCGTATACACACAAGGTAGCTGCTGCTGCTGCAGCAGCAATACCGTAAATAATAGATTCGTTAAATGAGAAAAAAATAAAAGAAAAGAACCACATTGTAATAATTGTTTTACAGATGGACCATAGCATGGGCTCCACGTCATCCGGAATTAGAAATAGTCATGAAAAACGCTTTCACCGACATCCCTAATCTAAAACGTAAGTCCAGAATCATATTTTATACGAATAATATATAAATAATGATATTGTCCGATCGACAGTTTATTACATTAAACGTGTTTTTGTTTTTTCTTAAACTTTTTGCGTTCGTTTTCAGTCCAGTCGTTCGATACCATCGAGAGAATGGAATACTTGTTAAATCAGGATAACGCGATGAAAAAATTCCTGGTTGGTATGCGATTCGACAACATCAAGCATAACGCCACGCTACCGAAAACCACAGTCGTAAGTGACAAATCCATACAACGTTATTTTTATATACCATCATAATGCAATTCGGATGTATAAACCCCTTTTTTTGCCAATACATAGATTAAACTCAGATTTCCTTGTCATCTGAGGATAACAAAAAAAAGTCTGATGAGCTTCGACACGATCGAGGCGAACTGGCGAACTTACTTATTGTTTCCTCTGTACCAAACGTTCGGTCCCAGGCACAAGTCGGAAAACAACGGAGGCGAACCAGGTGAAATTATGATAATAATAATAATAATAATAATAATTGTACGATCGCAGTGGAATGATAACGATTATAGCTAGTAGAATTGCATTATAATAATTTTGTCGAATCATTGTGCTATGCGAACACGGGTTCGAGTACGTCTTAATTGTATTATTTTTTTACGTGCGTTTAGGTTATTTGTCGGAATCGTTTTTGTTCTTGCAAAAACAGGTCTCTAATTCACTGATCAACTATTGGGCCCCAGACCAAGAAGTTCCGGAAATCCAGTTGCAAAGATTCCCATACCCGAAGTACATCGAAGACCCTTTGCTTCCGGCGCTTACGTCATTCGTGTCCACCGTAGTGTTGCTCAGTTATGTCTACACCGCCATAAACACCATTAAAGTGGTTTCGGCCGAAAAAGAGATGAAAATGAAGGTAATAAAATAATATAATAAAGGACAGCACCGCTACCGAACTCGAAATTTACTGTTATAATAGTAAAAATGTATAATTATTATTACGATTGTGTCGTCATCAATGTCGCTAATCAATTCGTGGAATTATAATAATAATAATAATAATAATAATAATTTCTTCTCTGTAGCGGCCTTGTGCTCGTCTCGTCTCGCGAATTTGCATGCGCGAGTGCGTATGTGGGTGGACACTAGGCGTACGTGTATGCGTGCCTTGTATAACAACGTATTTTTCGTCTTACAGGAGGCCATGATGCTCATGGGATTGGACAATTGGCTGCACGCTAGTGCATGGTATCTGAAGAGTTTTATCGTGTGGATAGTACCCTTGTTGTTGCTGGTGTTTTTCATCTCGTTCAAATGGCCGTCGGGCGCAGTGTTCCAATACTCCGATCCGATGGTGCTCATGGTCATATTGACCCTTTACGTGATGGCGAGCATATCTTTTTGCTTTTTGATATCTGCCTGCTTCAAAAAAGGTTAGGGTCGTGTAGTATAGTATCAATAATAATCACTATAAGATATTACGCAATCCTAAAATAATTACAGTTATATTTTGTTCAAACAATAAGACTTTGGCGTACGCTTTGTAAATAATAATAATAATAATACACGCACACACAGACACATATATATACTAGTATATAAACGTCGTCGCATAATATGATGATAATCGTTTGTCGCACCGTAAATAAAATAATAATAATTACCGTTTCATTAACATATCGTCAAGGTGCTGTATGTGTGTGCATGTAAATATATGTACGTGTGTGTGTGTGAGTATGTATGAAAGAGAGAGAGATTGGGCGAGTGTACGTGTATGCGTACACGAGTAATACAACTCTTAAATAATTAGACCTTCAAATGATTTACACGTACATGCTATGTGTATGTGAGTGCGGACGTGTGCGTGCGTATGCGTCAGTGAGGTTGAGGCTGATTAATCAAAATTTTTCATTTATTTATTAATTTATTTGTTGTTTTTAATTTATATTTTTTTTAAATCTAGCCAACACAGCGGCAACCGTCGGCGGTGTATTGTGGTTCGGCACCTACGCCCCGTTTATGATCTTCCAGCCCAAGTACTCGTCCATGACCAACAGAGAGATCCTAGCATCGACCATATTTCCAAATACAGCATTGGGATACATATTCCAGAGCCTTATCATGTTCGAAGGCATAGGCGCCGGACTCACATGGGAAAATATCACGATGACCGTGTCGCCGGACGACAAAATGTGCATCGTGGACATCATGCTGATGTTGGTGTTCGACACGGTGCTCTATTTGACGATAGCCGTATACGTGGAAACGGCTTTCCCGAAAAACAGCGGATTCCATCCACCATGGTACTTCCCGATATTGGTGAGACCAATAAACAGTGTTCTCTATTTACATTTTTTTCCTTTCTTACATTTATCGTTACTCCTATCTGAACGTTTTCACGCTATATGTGTACAACAATACAATGCGCTCATTTTTACTATTCTAGCCGTCCTTCTGGTTCGAGAATAAAGTCGATCCCAATAAGATCACTGACAAGTCCGGCATACAAATCCAAGCGCTCAGCAAGAGCTTCAGACCCGGCAAATACGTCGTCAACAAACTGACCGTGGACATGCACCCGAATCAGATCACTGTTTTGCTGGGCCACAACGGCGCCGGCAAGTCCACCACAATGTCCATGTTGACCGGGCTGATAAGTCCCACGTCCGGAACGGCGTTGATAGAGGGCTACGACATAAAAACTCACATGAAAATCATAAGACATTCATTAGGACTCTGTCCCCAATATAATCTGCTCATACCGGATTTGACGGTTCTCGAGCATTTGTACTTTTTTGGAATGGTTAGTGATCTTATCCGTTTATCATAATCGTTAGTAGTAGTAGTAGTAGTAGTAATAGTATTATCAATTATTGCACTACTAATGTTTTTTACATCTAATTGATATTATATAATACCGTTGCTGATGGGTATGTTACAGCTGAAGGACTTGAATGACGATGAATTGCAAGCCGAAGTGGACAATTATACGACCAAGTTTGAACTGGAGTCCATGCTCAGTACCAAATCAAAACATTTGAGCGGAGGAATGAAACGAAAACTGTCTGTCGCCATCGCGTTGATCGGAAAATCCAAGGTACGGATATCGCACCACGTGGATTCGGTTTTCGGTGGCATAAATATAAATTTATCATCGCGCTCTACGATCCCTACAATACACGTTTCGTACATTTAGGTGGTGCTCATGGACGAACCCACGTCAGGAATGGATCCAGCGGCTAGGCGTACTCTGTGGAACATTTTGCAGTCAGAACGGAAAGGAAGGACAATGGTAATGACCACGCATTTGATGGACGAGGCAGATCTGTTGGGCGACCGCGTCGCTATCATGAAAGCCGGCACTCTTTGTTGTGTCGGAACACCGTTTTCGTTGAAAAAAGAATACGGTAAGAATAGTAAACAAACAATACTATGCAGTCTTGCACCATTAGAAACTACCTGTATACTCATAGAATTTAAACAGATTGGTTTTTTATTTATAAATAAATATATTTATCTGCAGTACACGGTGATTATCCGTAAACGTTTAATTATGATAGAATCAAAAACGTATATATTTGTGTATTTCGTAAAGGGTCAGTAAGTATGTATTTTCAAAATATTATGGTCCAGTGTATGGAGAATAATAATAAATTATTTAAAAATGTTGAGAACTGTTGATTACAGAACTCTCGAGTTACTAAGGGATGTACAAATACATTTAAAATAATTTTTCAATTATTTAAGATGAAAATATTATAACAAATATGTGGACATATTTTTAATTAAATATGTATTAAGTGTATAATGTATCATTTGTATAATTGATTGAAAAATACATATTTTTTTTATTCCAGGTGGTGGTTATACTTTGACACTAGTGAAAGATGTAGTCGGATTTAGTCTGACCAAAGTAACCAATTTCGTTCGTAAATATTACCCGAATTCCGTACCCAACAACATGACTACAATGGAAGTTACGTATCAACTAGAAGACTCCTCGTCGTTCCCGGATTTGCTCAACGCTTTAGAGCAAAACAAACACTTGTTCGGTATCAAAGAATATGGAGTAAATTTGACTTCATTGCAAGATGTGTTCATGAGGTAAATCGGAAACAACAAAAATTATAATAATAATAATAATTCATATATTGTATATAAAAAACGCGTGACGTCGGATTTGTATTGTCTTTAAACACACGACGTTTCGTTTTTATACGTAGGGTTGGCCAAGAAGACAACAAAAAACTGACGGACTATCAGTTGAACTCGTTAAAACAGAAATCACTGGAACTGAACAATCGTTTCGACAGTTTATTCTACGACGCCGAATGTGATTCTACCGATTTGAAATACGAAAGTGAGAACCAATCGCAGTGAAATTTTCGACCGATAACACGACAACTTGTTGTATTGTTATAATAATTGTCAAACTTTCAGGAGCCCAAGGATGGAAGTTGTTCGTCGTTCAAATCGGAGCGATAATGGAGAAAAAATGCTTGCAGTCGTACCGTTCTTTGATCATGCACTCCTTGCAGTTAATGTTAACGTTGTTTTTCATATTGCTCGCGTTACTGGTCGTCAACGCTTGGCAAGGGATGAAAGACCTACCCGCACTGGCAGCCGAACTCGGGGTAAGCGATATCAACACACGATGATCCGAACGAGATTGGGAAAAAGGGTCGCATTCATATGACTTAAAAAAATATCAATGTTCTTGAAATTTAAATTATACATAATTGAAAAAGACAACAATGTATACAGTTAAAACCTTTATTATTATTATTATTATGTATACGTAGAATTACACACTCACATTTTCATTTAAAATATCGGGTTATTCAATTTTTAATTTTGAACCAACGTATAATTTATCACGATGTGACAGATTATAAGCCCGTTTCGGGTTGCCGCGTACTTCGGATTAGTCCGTGTTCGGTTTGACGCGACTATAACCATACTAACATATATGTTTCCACGTGACGTGTTTCAGAACTACTGGGAACCAATCAGCACGGTCATGTTATCTGGGAACAACCCGAACATGACCAATATTTACGAGTCGTACAAGAACGTCTGCGCGCCCAACCCGGTGTGGGATCTGAACCGTCGGAGCCGGTACGGTGACTTCGAAGACCTTTTACTGAAAGTGGTGCGTACATTTTTTCGTTTAGCGGTTCGCCGCGCACTTAAATTAGCAATGGGTACAGCGCCGTATATAAGGGGTAATAGCCCATTGAAATATTTTAGGGGTGGCAACATTTTTACGGTGATTCTAAGTAAAAACAAATCGATTTTTTCGTATTCTCAACGGGAAATTATTTATGAATGATAGATAAATAAAATTATATAAAAAATAAATTTTATGTTGCAAAATCATTTATATTATTCAATAACGTATAACAATATATATATATAAGAATATTTTTTTTACATAGTAATTTATTGAGATATAGGTGTTGGTTTAATCTTGATTTGTATGGGTATGGGACATTCGAACAGAAGGTTTCCACCAACATTATAAAAGACAATTTTCTTAAACTTCATTTAGACAATAAAAACTCAGTTTTTAATTTGGACTTCATATTGATTACAAAAATTGTGTAATAGTGTACTGCGATTAGTAAAATTAATCGCAAGCTCAGTGAACGGCTTTTTTACGAACAGTTGAAGGCACTTGTTTTCAGTATTGCACTTGAAGGGATGAGGGATGGGAAAATATTTTTACTCCTTGGCAGCACAATCTTAAATACGGTTCTGAGTAGGTATCAGCTGTATTATTAACCGCGCGTTGTCGTCTTCGTATTACAGGCGTCGGAAAAAATATCGCCGTTCACGCAGAAGTACATAGTTGGAGCGATTTTCGGTGAGTCCAAGATTACGGCATACTTCAACAATCAGCCGTACCACGGGCCACCGTTGGCACTCAACATGGTCCACAATGCCATACTGAAATACTACAAAGGAGACAGTTACGGGATCAAAATTATTAATCATCCGCTGCCCTACCAGGGAGTGGACAAGGTGAGAGATATGAATCGCGTATGCGTAGTAAAACACGTCCACGGGTTTGCGAATTCGACGAGTTCTTTTTAACTTTCTTGCGATCCTGTTACCTTGAAACCGTTGCAAACGTCTGTTGAATCGTTACCCAGCACTTAAATGTTGTTCAGAGTACGTCGCTCGACAATACGTTTGCACGTGTATTGTCGTTCTTCAATTTAAAACGACGGCGTTATTTTAATCAAAAACGTTCGTGTTCATATTATAACGTTACGCAACTGATATGACAGATATACATATATGTATTACGGTTTGTAGACGTTCGATTAGTATTTTCGAAAAAAAATTCAATTATTATATGCTCGGAAGTTCGTTATGGATTACCGATTGAGTGCAATCAGTCATCGTTTCGCTCAATCATTTTTTTTTTTTTTTTTTTTTTATTGATTTTTCCAAAATCTGCTGTTCGGTGAGATTTCGTGATCCCGAGCCCGTCACCGTGACGGTGCATAGTGCATCCATATCGCATCGTACACCTCCCGCGACCGTGCACTTATATTCACTATAATCTAACCTATTTTTTTAATTTCTTAATATTGATTTTCTTTTTTCAGCTGATGAAACTGACCGGTGGCAGTAATCTGGGCTACCAGGTGGCGTTTAACTGCGCCATTTCCCAAGCGTTCGTGTGCGCGGTGTACGTGCTGTTCGCGGTCAACGAACGGCAGAGCGGGGCCAAACACATGCAGCAGATCGCTGGCATCAAGCCGCTGGCCTACTGGGGCGCGTCTCTGCTGTGGGACTGGATAAGCTACCTGACAGTGATATTCTCCATACTGCTGTTACTCTTCTGTCACGGCGACCCGGGATACGCTAACTTGAAACAAATGGGTAAGTAGCGCGCGTACAACAAGCCACACCGGGGGCAGCACTGTGTCACGAGTTTTTTAAACTATTTTTTTTTTTATCACCCAACTGCATATCAATAAGTAGGCACCGACCGCCGGATTCGCGCGCGATTCGCCGATCGTCAGGACACGTCGTGTTCGCTTGTCCAACTATTAGAATCGGCGTGTGCAAATATTCGTTTCTAGTCAGTTTTAGAGGTAGGAAAATTTAAACACGTGAGTACGCTGGCAGCTCCAAAATCTTTGTTCCGATCTTTTCGAACTGCCTAGTGTCCGACCGGTATAATACGTAAACGCGTAACTGTAACCTTATTTTACACGCACGCGTATAAAATAATATTCGTATATAAAAATAGGTAAATATTTATGTAAATATATGTCTACACACATAAAAAGAAGTATACTGCTTCACCTCGCGACACGAAACAGCGTTTCACGATTCTTTATCTTCGGGGCCTTGTGCAACGGGATGTAGATACAAAAAATATTACATTTTGTTAACCGCGACGTCGTGTTGTTTATTTCCGCAGGACTGATGCTGAGCCTGCTGGTGACTTTCTCGTGGGCAACGTTGCCGCTTATGAGTTTATTTTCGTTCATGTTCCGCAATCCTTCGACGAGCTTCACCAGGGTATCTATGTTCAGCGTGATGACCGGTAAGCATCCGCGAGAACGGAATAAAATATGAAGTCATACTATCCGTTTCGTCACCGTTTCTGTATAAAAAACGATTATAATACATCTTACGATAACCGTTGTTCATCATCCCACAGGTGCAATGTGCTTCATGTTGGTGCTCATTTTGGACATGCAACCGCTGTGCTTGAAGGATCAATCGAAGTTCATCGACAACGTGATGATATTTTTCCCGCATTACGCGCTCGGCAGCGGCATGAAGAACATATATTCGTCGTACGAGTACAACGAGATCTGCGATTTCCAAAAAAACGGTAGGTCACGTCGGTCACGTGGAAGAGGGACTAACGGTCGTAAGCGAAAAAGAAAGAAAAAATTAAAAAACACAAACACTTCGACCCGTATGATTGCGAATTACCAATGCGACTATCTCACAAGCCCGTGTGTTTACAGCCAGCTGTTTCGGATGGAACGGTGACAACTTGTCGTGGGTTAGCCCCGGAATCGGCAGGCACATGGCGCATCTGTTCTGGCTGGGATTCGTGTGCGTGTCGCTGCTGCTGTCCTGCGAGTACCTGATGTACTACGGCAACAAGATACAGTGCACGATACTGAAGCTGTACAGTCACATGTGCAAGCGACCGATCAAGGAGGACAAGTACGACCTGAACTGTTACGAGTCGGACGTAGCTCACGAGAAACAGACGGTCAACAGTGCGGACCCGCACAACTATTGTTTGTACCTCAAGTAAGTTTAGTCATGGCCGACGACGACGTCGATGTGTTTTCGAGTACACTAATCCGTTGCAGCTGTTTTGTCAGTCAAAAATTGTCAAAATGTCAATATTGCTAGTGTCGACAAACGGGCTAACCGTATTCTAATCAGTTACTATATTATTCTATATACAGTGGCGGTTTGAACGGAGTAAATTTGACGCAGCTGCGTCACGAAAAAATTTGGTGGGTGGGTGGTTGTTGAAAGTTGACGTTTGTAGTTGAGTAGAAGTTAGGAACTTGTTTTAACGTAATCGATTGAATACCAATTAAATTCACAATAGTCAATAGCTCAAAAGTGTCAATCGATTGGGTGTTGAGAATTGTCGACTGCGTCATTGAAATAATAAGTTCACGCCGCCACTGGCTATATATGTTGACCAACTTTTAGTTTCGTTGGAGTTCTTATCAAATCTAGTCCGCGGTTACAGTGACCATTATTGACGTACGTGTATGCTAATCTAGCGTAGTACATTTTGATGGAGGGAGAGGGGCCTGCTTGATACTACTAGTATGTCGTTCGTTGTTCTGTTATAATGTATATCTGAAAAATATCGCGTTTTTTCTGAAAACTTTTATAATAATTTGATGAAAACGTAAAATATTTTGTCGTTTTTCACGATTTATTAGAGTAAAATATAAAGGGTGATTTGGAAATAAAATAAATACCTCCGAAAAGTATGTATCATCTTAGAAAATTTTACTACTGTTCCGATGAATAATGACATATATTTGCATTTTTTTCATCGAGAACATTTCGATAGTTGCCATTTCAATATAATATTAAGTGTAGCAAACAACAGTGCAAGGGCGTCTCTGGTCCTGTTTTAAGGGAGGTGCAACATTGATACGATTTTTTTAAAAAAAAAAACAATAATAAATGCAAAATTAATTTATTAAATTCTAATTTATAAGTGAATGTAGTAACTTCATTTTGAAACATTTTTAAGTCATTTTGATTTGCAAATTTCATACATACAAATTATTTATACGTAAAAAAATGATACAAATATGTAACCTTTAGTTATTAATAATAATAATAATAAAAATCTAATTATAATCTTTTAATTCAATACTAAGTTATTATTTATTATTATTGTATTAAATAAATTCTTTAAATCGTTTTTGTTCTGCAAACCTATCTATTATTTTCCATGCGCCTAATTATATATCACGATATACATGCACCAGTGCCAAACTAGTTTCAATCCTTCCTGTTCAATTTGATTTCTTAAACAAGTTTTTAATCTAGTAAGCATTAGATCATAAAGCATGACTATACAGAGCAAATACACTCTGTGTACTATAAATATGTCATATAATTACGAAAATATTAAAGTAATAATAAGAAAAAATCGCCTCCCGTCCTACCAGAAATACGCTCTTGCAACAGTGCGAAATATAATGTGATATTAAAAAGACCTGTTAACAAGGCAATGGATTAGGGCACTGTGCGATCATAAACCCTACGAAATCAATATGATTGACTGTTGGTGTTTTGTCCGTAGCAACGTTTGGAAGAAGTACGGGAACAAAGAAGTCGTGAAAGGTTTGAATCTCGCCCTGAAACCCAACGAGTGCTTCGGGCTATTGGGTTCGAACGGGGCCGGTAAGACCACTACGTTCAGAATGCTGACGGGAGACATAAAAAACAGCATCGGCGACATTTACGTGTGCGGCGTGAACGTCAACAACAACCGAGAAAGGGTAAGCGCTACACTATTACGTTCGGTGCGTCTGCACAACCCGTTGACATAATCGTGGTCGACGCGCGAACGTGCACTGTTCGGCAGTGGGAATCGTACAGATTTCGTTCGTCGTGCGCCGACCGCATGTTGGGCACCGTGCGTTGCGGTCTTGGCCGACAAAACGTTCCTATGAACAATTGAAAGGTCGCGACGAAATCCTCGTCCGACCGTCGCACGCGCACGACAACAACGCTAACGCGTGTTGCACGCATTTTCTACGTCCGCAGATCCACGAGGTCGGAGGTTATTGTCCGCAGTTCAACGGTCTCATCGAGGAGCTCACCGGCTACGAGACGCTCCATTTCTTCTGCAGGCTCCGAGGGATGTCGTACAAAGAAGCGTCCACGGTGCCGTTCCACTTGGCCTCGCGGCTGGCGTTCATGCCTCATTTGAACGTGCAAGCGAAAAACTACAGGTAAGCCCATTGTTCGTGCGTGGACGTATTACACGGGCACGCACGTGACCCAAAACCGTCTCGCGAGTGGCCGCCCGGACACGGTGAACGGCTATTGATTGTCGGTCCGTCGTCTCTGTTGTTATTATAATTTCGCGCGCGCTCGCGTTCGTTTCAGTGGCGGCAACAAGAGAAAGCTCAGCACTGCCATAGCTATGATCGGCGACCCGAGCATATTGTTCTTGGACGAGCCCACTTCCGGCCTCGACCCCGCCGCCCGGAAACACCTTTGGGACACGGTGAGCGAGGAGAGGGATCGCGGCAAATGCGTATTCATCACGTCACACAGGTACTTGTTTGTTTTCTACCGTACAATAACAATACGCCGTGACTTATCGGTACTTTCGCGAGACGTTCGCTCGTTATCGAAATGCGTACGCGTACGTCTTATGCGAAACGGACCAGTTACTGGTTCGGCCGAATTCGTGTCGAACACAGCGTTTTACGGTAATGTTCGGCGGAGTAACATTTTATACGAATAGGAACTCTGCCGAATATGCTTTATATATCTTTAGCTTGATCGAAACAGTTCGTCGAAACTCGCGATGAATCGATATCCGCCCGCAACGGGAATACGATGCACGATACAGTTTCTTGTTTCGACTGTAGCCGGTATCACGATCACATCTTCATGTGCCTTTTCGTTTTTCTTTCCCGCAGTCTCGAAGAATGCGAAGCCCTGTGCACCCGTTTGGCCATCATGGTGGACGGCCGACTGTGCTGCATCGGATCCGTGCAGCATTTGAAAAACAAATTTTCCGTCGGCTATCAGCTGCACATAAAATTCCATCCAGACAACAATAGAGTAGCCAAAGATTTTGTAATAAAAACGTTTGCCGGTAAGTGGGACGGGCTGTGACTACCGCGGGTGGTGTAATATTCACCTGGTGTCACGGGTCTTGTTTTTACCTTTATGTCTTTTGACAAATCCTCCGCGCACCCCACGAAAGTGTTCAGGTTTTCTAACCGTCGCGTAAACGTTTTCATGTTAAAGGTGCGAGTTTGCGTGAAGAGTTCGAGATCACGGCGCTGTTCCATATTCCCAAGAAATATCCATGTTCTTACGCTTTCACTCAGATGGAACAAGCCAAGAAGGAACTGCTGATCGACGATTATTCAATATCGCAAACTAGTTTAGAACAGGTAACTTTCACGGGACAAAAAATAAAAATAAAAAAACTTACCGCATGCAATACGCGAAATATTTCTTATAATATACGTAATTTACGTGTTTCATATCGATTACTTAATAACCGACGTGCAACCCAATTTTCAGGTGTTTTTGAGTTTTACCCGAAATCGTCAACAGCAGATTGCATAACAAGTCGCGAGCAACTGAACATCACAACGTTCGTTTTTGGTTTCAATTTTCCCGTTTATAAGTATAAGTGCCATGTCAATAAAAACTATGTATGTCTTCCTCCACCTGGAACGTTAACACAACATTCGGTTGTTGTTGTTTTTTTTTTTTTTTTCGTACGAAGGCTGACTAATGTATATTATTATTGAAAAATATAAAATAAAAATAATTCGTTTTGTAATATAAAAATATTTTATGTGATAATTTATAAAAACATTGTGTAAGTAATTCACTTGTACTTTTAAAAACCGAATTAAGATTGAATAAGTTTAATATGATAACAGTTTTATTATATTCGTAAACTCGATCCTTTTGTAATATGGTTTTATTTTTCTCAAACGTACCTATATATATTTGCATAATATTATTATTTAAACGCTCAATGTACAGATTAATCATTTTGAAAATTCTATATATTTTATATACTATGATATTATTATATATATATATATATGTAATGTGGTACCTACCTGGTTCAAAACAATGTACCTACCTATTGATTTTTTTTTTTTCCACTTTAGTTACTAAATATATTATAATTATCTGTAATTACCATTTAGAGTAGAACCTATTTAATTTATTAAGTATATTCTGTTCAATAGGTTTAAGAAAAATATACCAAAATGTACAGTGAAGTTTTCGTTGTCGATTTAATGTCCTCGCGGTCCCCGAACATAATCCTTCGAGAACACTATTGCGTCGCGCGCAACATATGATCGCGTTGTTGTCGCGTTGTTCCGACAAGCGTGACGAACGTGTGTGACACATGCGCGAAAATACACGTAGAACCGTTTGCACGAAAAAATTTCAATGCCACGCGAACGTTTGTAAAAGTAAGCCACTGCAAACAGCTCCGTGTGGTTTCACTCGACCTCAAAGTACGGAGCTTTCGTTTTTTCGCGTACCGCGTGTCACTGACTTAAGTATAACAATCTGGCGCGCGCGCGGAAACGTTCGGTGTTCTTCCAGCGACTGCGTCAACGGTCCGCGGCAAGAAGTTTTCGGACCGCCGTTGACGATGTTACCAACGAAACCGAACGTGTCAACTCCGACCGACCGAACGGTGATCGGCACCTGAAAGGGTCGCGTGCGACTCTCATTTTCACCGCTGATCAGTTCGACCGGTATATTGTATATGCAATATTGCATGTCCGCGACAGCGTATCGCTATACGGCTCGTTTAACGGTGTTGGGAGCAGATAACCGAAATATTATCCGGGCAAAGATATCAGACTGCTGATAGGAATTTATACACGCAAAGGTGGCGGATAAAAATCTCTAAAGTATCTCGATAAAAATAAAAGATAAACGTTGTTTGTCTAGATAAAAAATACTGTGGATACTTGTTTATATTTGACATGAACTATGCAGCGGCATAAGTACCTAACCAGTTATCTCCCAATTCAGTAGGAGGAACCGCTAGATTGAACGCCGTATAATATTTAGCCTTGGCGCTACGCAGGCTTAGGAGAAGACCGGGGCCCCTCGACAACCCTAAATACGTCACTAGAACGATGAGTACAACGATTTTTACAGTATAACATTTTTCTATGCGATTAATATTCTCCTTCGAAAAAATCAAAAACGTCGGTGCACGTATAACTTACGCCATTGATTTTATATCCTTAAATTAACGCTTTTACTCAAATTCGATAAACATAATTTGTACGTACCCATTAGCTACTTATAAGTATAATAAAAAAAAAAAATAAAAAACATCATTAAGTATAAGTGTTTTTAAACAACAGTCGATCAGAATCGAATATTGAATAAATAGCCAGTAGGAAAATTAAATTAACAATCGGAAATAACACAACGGCTAATTGACTATACAATCAAGATATATTTCATAGTTTGTGACGGCTTTGAATTTGTTTTATACACTTTCTGTTACATAACATTTTATTATGGTATTTTAGTACGTATTAAAAATTATCTAGATAATTTGATATAGTTAACTGATGTTTTCATCTAAAACAAAAAAAAAAAAAAAAAGATGACCAGTAGATTTTAATCTAGATAAGATTATAGTTAATGAACATTTCATCTAGATAAGTCTCAACACTGCTCGTTAATCGCACCTCTCATAAGAAGCTATAGCACGGCGGTCTTTCGGTGACGTGCAAACGGTAAGCATTATGTGTATTTTCGGCGGTGAAGAGTCGCTTCCATTATTACAGGTGTACTCAGTATTGCTGTAATTAATTTCTTCGAAAAGACAACGGGTCCCGCTGAACAGGTTGGTGTGGGATCCCACCAGTTCGTGATTTTCAGCATTGCAATAATTACATACAGGTACATTCGTGTTGATACGGTTCACATTTTTATTATTTTACAGTTTTATACTTATAAAACGGAGTTAATTAGAACATACAATTTAAATAACAAGAAACTTATAATTGAAATAATAAAACCTAATAAAATACATAACGTAATCTACTAGATTTTAGATAGGTATAAAATTTTTAAAGTTTTACGTTCCGTTCGTGTTGCAGTCGTTATTCCTTATGATTTTTTTTTTTTTTTTATTAACAACTCAACGATTGATCCGTTTCGATGTCTACATCGGTAGTAGCGCATTTGGTTGCCTACACGTAGGCGAGTAGACGGACTTGGTGTTTTCGTTGCATTTAAGGCGCGCGCGCGGTGGTAACAAACGATACGGACGAAACTCTTGTGCGCGGGCCGCGTACGCCGGTGACGGAGAAGACGGCGGTCGACTGCGTTCACCAGACGAAGCACTTCTTGGACGGGTTCATGGGGCTGTTGACCGGACACCGCCAGACGTCCGCGAACTCCCGGCTGTTCCGCAGCGAGCCTACCACGCGGACGTTGTTGGGGCTGTGGTCGTCGTTCATCACCGCCGTCCCGGATCCGTCGTCGGGCTTGTGGCACCAGACCTGCGGCGAAACAACGGTCCCCGTGAACGCAGTGCGTAGCATCCTTCATCCTCCCGCGGTCGTCGGAAACGTCCTCGACGCGCGAAGGATCGGACCGCGGAGGGAGCGTAGGTCGGTAATCACTGGCGCGATCGTTGGGCGTCGCGCGCGGCGAACTACGTTTTCGAACAACGATACGTTTTCGATACACCCCTCCCCCCCACCATCCGATCACTAACGTCAGCACTGCCGCGCGAAACGTACGACGTTTCCGCATCTCGCGGTTGTCACGTCAGTGGTTGGCGGTCGGGTGACCACGAAAATGCAAAGGGATGAATTCGACCAACGGTCGACGTCGACAAAACGTTCGAGTACCCGTGAATTAACCGATGAAGCGCCCACTGATGCATGCGCGCGGGCAACGCCTGGCGTACTGGGGCACACCTCGAGACGGGACCCTGCACTTCAATCGCAAGGGTGTTTTGACCGATGACGCTCAAATCAAACGTAATTTATTCAAAAACATTTGGTAACAAATAAATGACGATTCGTGACAGAAATGATAGACGAAAACGTTCTAGATCTTTGTGCAAAAACTTATTACGATAGTGCGACAGCTTCGATCCACCGAGAAAATACGAATCGCAAACAATCGAAACTATCTGAGAAAAACGTACGTCACTCGAGGGAAACATATTCAATGGCGGACACCGATGCGCCGGAATTTTAAAAGAAAATTTTAATTAACGTTATTTAATTATTTGTACATCGTGGTTCGTTAAATGTGCCGATACGGTTTTAGGGCTCTAAAGTATTGCAGGCACCCCCTGAAGCACAGGTCCTCGTACGTCCGTTGCCGGATCACCATCGATCATCTTCGCGAGCGCGAGGCATTTCTCGTGGCGACTCACGCGCGCTTCCTGCGTCTTTCGGTCGTAATACGAATCCGGTGATGGCCGCTCGTCAAACATTCACGAGTACCGTCATGACCGACGGGTCAAATGAGTTTTGACTACCGCAGCGTTCGTACGGCCCGTGATGTTCTATTATATTTTACGATGAAAACCGACTCTGTTGGTAATTTCAGGCAAACGTGTTTCGGAAAGAAGAATTCGATTTACTTCTGGTCGCGAACAAATTTAACTACCGACTAGTGATGAGCGATTCTTGAAATCGATTCGATATTTTGTATCGATTTAAATCGGAATAAAAAGATCGGTGGCAAAAGATCGATTCATTTGATATGTGGTTTTTTGTTCTCAGTCAATAGATGGCACTCTTTGCAGGTTTGCCTGTGATCCAGGCGAAAAGCAAATGAAAATATGAAATACGTAGTGGCCAGAGTGACAATAGTTCGTGACAAGAACAAACTGTAATGTAAGCACTGTGAAAGGATCGGAAATCGAAATCAACAATTTATAATGAATCGATTCGCAAAAATATTATCATGTCAACGATTCGAATCGATCTTTTAGAATTCGGACCTATGAGGATCGATTCAAAAAATCGATTCATCGCATGAAAAACATCGGTTCGAATCGCCTACCAGCTATTCTGCCGACTATTAACCGGGCGACTGCCAGAAAACCGATTTATAACGGAACATTTCGGCGATATTATTGTTTTCGAATAGTTCTTCTACAACACCCGTTACTTACGTTCGCGTAGGCTAAAAAAAACAACTTATCGCTGGTGTAGTCTTTCAGTCCGGGGAGCTGGACGTCGTTTTCGCTTTGAAATATCTTGTACGCCAGCCATGACTGTCTCAAGCCGATGTTGTCGGCCATGTTTTCGGCCAGGGTCTGCGTGCCGTTCAACTGTGAGACGTGAACAAAATACATTTAATAGAAAAATTACCGCATAGAAAATAATCGTTTGCGTTTGTTTTATTTAGAAACTATTGTTGCGCTATCTCGTCGCGGACGATAGCAACGATAGTATACGCCGACGAACGGTGAACGTACATAAACATTTTTGTTCAACATGAACTGGTCGTATTCTCTGATGAAACACTGCGCTCGTTTCACGTACTCCCGAATTATTCCCTGTGGCCACCACATAGTCTTCTTGCCGTTGACATCGAAGTTCTTCCCTACAACCGGACATTTAAAAAGTGTAAACGTTATCGTGGCACAAGCGAACAATGCGCGTTCTCGTTACAATACTGGCTCGGTACCTTCGATGTCAAATCCATGGGTCATTTCGTGTCCGAGGATCGACCCGATCGCGCCGTAGTTCACAATGCTAAAGGAAATTTTTCAAAAAAAAAATAAAAAAAAATATAATGTAAACTTATGTTTGAACTTTAAAACGTGCAACTTACTCGACTCCTTTGTAGAAAAACGGCATTTGTAAGATTCCAGCCGGGATCGCTACGGGAATATGAGGGGGAAAAAAAAAAAAAATTAAAACAGTTGTGCTCGAGTTTCACCGAACAGTCGGTGTCGACACTCACTAATGGAATTATGTATTCTACTGTAAAACGCGTTGACTTCTAGTGGATCCGTCAGGATTCTGCAGGAGAGGACGATAAATTCGGTTGAGCGACGAAAGACGAAATATTGAAAACATCTAGTACTTACGATAGCGATTGGTTCGTGTCGATCGGTTTGCCCCACTCTTGTAACACGCTGGCCACCTCGAACGTTCTGATGTCCAACATGCTCTGTAGGTACTCGTCTTCTCTGATCTCTATCTAATTAGAGAAAAAACACCGTTCACAATTCGATGGTTATAATGGAATACATCATATCGCTGTTAAATGTTAATCTTATCGTTCGACGTAGACTCGTGTCCCGAAACGAACTTAACTAATGGCTTTATCACTTCGGACGGTATCGTATGAAGCAATCAAGACGCTGGGGATTTTTACTAAAAAACACATGCGTACGTGTTCGTAGAGTTTTTCCAACTCTTCTGGAGTTTCGAAAATTCCCGGGTATCGATTTCCGCTTTGATGGCGTCAACTTTTTTGGAAGTCACGAGCTGCGTGGCGCGGTCAGTCCATTTGGATTCTTCGATCATGCGTTTAAACGCCCGTTGTAGTTGACTGAGCATTTTACGCACCTGTGGCACACAAACACCGTCAATATTTGGTCTCTCGGGTCAATCGCGTTTATCGTACCACGAATGGCCGCGCATTACCTTCACAGAAGTTACACTCAAATCGTCTCGGACATAGAACTCGTAAGCTATGGGCAAGTTCACGAATGTCTTGGTCACTTCCATGCACACTGACGTTCTGTGGAAAATACGATCGTTATTAAAGTTGTTTTTTTTTTTTCAAAATAATCAAATTTTTTTATTGATAGGTTTACCTGGACGGTTTTTTTAACGTTGGAAAAATCGATTCGACGAACGACGATTTAAATCTTGCCATCGTGGTAGTTGTGTGCGGTATTAAGATTTCCACAACTTTCCACCAGATAAATTGTTCTGGACGTGTGTATGGTGTCGCCGATAATTATCACGTGAAAAAATGACAGAACCATAATTTTTAATACGAGCACAAAATACAAAATAACAAAGCGTCATGTGTAACAAATTGTATGGAAAAAAAAACATTTCACCGACACATTTTTTGATTTCAGAGAAATGAGTATTTTACTTCGGTACAGAATAGTATTCGTCGAATAAATATTACTTCACCATAAACTGTCTACATGAGACTTGGGGGGGGGGGCAATCTTCGGTAGTAGTTCTATGTTAATGCAATCAAAACAATAATACTCATCCAGTTTAAATATCGCTGCGATTCGATGTTTGTTCCTCCTAAGATTTTTGTTACAATAACGCTATGCTAATTTGAACGGGAAGTTCTTACGAAATTCTTCTAAAGGAACGTTTATCATTTGCGTTTGTAGTTCTACAAAATATTTCGGATTCCGTACGAACACTACGTCATTCATCGACACCGTGACGTTTGTTCCCTCGGTTAGTCCGTCGATAAACGACTGCCAATCAAACTGATTATACACACACATAAATAGGTAAGTTTTCTAAAATTTTCAAAAAATGGATGTAAGTATAGGTGCAAGTATTGTGTGATTCTACGCGTCCCACTCGTCACCACGAGGCAAACTAATCGTCAATTCGATTTTGGAAATATTATCAATAATAATAATCGAGTTTGAAAAGCGACGTATAAACCGCGATGTTAATTTAGAATGGTTTTCAAATATTTTTAATTCTCGTAAAACTAAAATGTTTATTATAATTATTGATCGTTATCAGACGATAAAAAGCTTTTGTTAGGACGTCGAACTTGAATAGCGAATGTTATTGAAACGACCGCGGCCATTATTACTGTACAATAAGTTTCCTTTAATATTTCTAAGCAGTTCAGAAATAATAGGAAGGTATTATTTTTAATTATTACCTCGTACCATTGATTAAATATACCAAGTATATATTAAGTATATTTAATCAATACTCGTACGTACGAAGCATTGAAAAAATCATTCGGTTCAGATCGAGACAAAAGATTATTTTTCGAGTGGAAGTACTAAAAAACTTAAATCCGGTTCCTAAGTTTTCTTCGGCCTGAATATGGATTATATGAAAGAATGGACTCGTTCTTGATAGTACAATACATTACCCGTGTCCAATCCACAGACTATAGAGATTCTAATTTCCGAGTAAAGTAATTAATTTTTCACCCGGTATGAACGTTACTGGGGAAGACGGTAACGAACGAAACGAAATGCAAACATACTACACTCGTTTAGTCGTAGTACTAATTAGCTTCGTTCAAAGTGTCTAGGATCGACGGACATGTCCGAGGATTGTCGAGTCGGAATAGATAAAAACGATTTCCACGGCGGCACGGTCGAGCGGCGGCGAGTGCAGTTGACTGTTACTGTAGTAAACTGACGACGGTGACGGTGACAACCGATCAACCGGTTGCTGATACACGTAACACCCAAGTGAACAAAAGTAACGCCTTCGCTCCTCCGAATAATAACTAATGGACACGGTGCGTGTATGTGTGTTTTGAAATAATTATCATAATCCAAATGAAATCAATAGTGTACCATATTTTCTTCTAAAATGTCTGACGAATTGGAAGACATGTAATCTTTTAGGCTCTGAAATGTGAATTCTTTGGCCGGCTGTTCGGCGTCTGTTTCCCGCTGTAAACATAATATATACATAAATATTTGGATAAACGCGTGAAGTAGCATGTTCTCAAATTGTTCGGGAAAGAGTATTAAGTGGTTCTAAGAAATAAGTAACGACTTAATGATATGATGAAAAATACATACGATGTACGACTTAATAATTATATTATTAATCTATTGTTTATATGAATACATATGAAAAGTTATTTTCAACAATGTTTAACGTTTTCTTTCTTTGCACCTTCGTAGTGTCATTTATGCATTTTGACCTTATCTTTCCTTCTGGGATGGGGTTCCAGATCCTAGAACCCTTCCGAAAATACGCTTTTGTATGCGTGCACCGATCAGTTCAGCGGAAAGCAAATTTTCTAAAAAACTTACTTGCTCAACAACATTTTACGTACCGCACTCATACTACGCTGATATTATTAGGTGTAGTAGTTTAATTTGAAACCATTGTCGTATAGTAAACATGCGTGCGGACAGGCTTACGTGTACCGAATGTCTGCATGATAGCCAAACAACGGGGGAGACGAGAGGTACGTATGCCCCGGGCGCGATTCTTGGGATGTTCGGTTAAATGTTAAAAATTGTAACGGTCAATATTGTATACTTTATTTACAAAAACTTCAACGCCTTTTATACCGATTCAGGCAATCGATGAAGATAATATCTGATGATTATAATATTTTAAAATTGAAAATACACAAGGGCGCACTTCGAAGTTTTGCCCCGAGCGCATTATCCGATTACTACGGTACTGACGATAATACCGAAAAAACGCGTCGAGAGGCGAACGAAAATAAACGCAACGCACCCGCACGTTTACGGTAAACACTAATTATTTTCGTGCGCGCTCCTCTCGAACCACGTACGTCAGAAGTGTACCCAGAAATTTTTTATGTGGGGTTCAACATTTTTATTTTATCTGTTCTCTAATTATAAATATAATTTAATTCATTACCAACAAATTACTGTCAATAACAAATCTTTAATTTCTTAATGAAGAGAAACGTCTCTCAGAAGTACATGTCGTGACCGGTAATATACATAATAGTTTTATTAACTTGTATATAATTGGGAACAAGTCTTCATCACAAAATTGTAGAAATTTTATTACAGTTTTTGGCTTTTGATCTACTTCAGTTCTTTTTAAGACATTTTTACACGTCTCAATTTCTGCTATTACAATATCAGGTTCACTTAAATTATCCGAATCTTTATAAAAATCTATCAATTGTAAAATGTCATTATTATTATTGTCCAATTCATCAAATAACATTTTAAAACCTTTTAAAACCAATTTGTGTTCAATAAAACGACTATTTTAATTGATCAATAAAGTTATCCAAAAATGGTATAAATATTGATATTTTGAAGTATTCTTCTGGAGATTTACTAATAATGTTACAACGATTATTAATCGATACCATAATTATTAATCTAATCAATCCGCGTTATCAGCACAGAATAAGACAATTAGTCGCACCTGGTCGTTGGTATAAATTAAACACGGTTTATACATTATAATATTATATAATAATATAATCTATAAGCTTTGAATATTGAAGATAATGGGAAATTATAATATACTGTAAACCTACTATTATTATACTATTTACTATAAAAAATTGTGTAAAATATAAATTTCAATGGGGGGGTCCGTACAAGAGAACCCCCTCCCCCCTTGGGTACGCCCCTGACGTACGTACCGTTCGTTTTAATGGCAGAACTGTGTTTGCAACTTCGATTGAAAAGGTTCGTAAAAAGTGATACGAATGCGATGAGCGGTACCTATTTAGTTTGCGAAAATAATTTGAACGTTCGGCATTGGTAAGGAACAACTCTCCTACCGCGTACCGGGAAACGTGTCGGAAAAAAAAAAAAAAAACGAGAAATCACCTTCAAGTTCGATTCCAGGATCAGGATCTTGAGCGCCAACTTGGCCAGCGAGGTGGCGTTGTTGCTGTCGTCCGGGACCAGTTCCCTGATGACCGACACCATGTACTGCACTTTGAGCAGCAGTATGACCCGGGCCGTTTGGTCGGGAACTTTTGCGGCCTGCGGCCGCCGTCGGTGACCGCCGCGCTCGACCAGCGATTCCGGCAATGGCGACGTGACGCCGGACGCGGGTCCCAGCTGTGCGACACACGCAAAAGAGTAAGAAACGTTTTCGTTCGCATCCGAACGTTTTACCGATGCGCGAGACCCGGGTTTGCACGGTGCACTTTTGCGTAATACACACGTTTATCAGTGTTCGGTTTTCAGGCTGAAATGCATTGCAACGGAGCGAATTGCAGATTTTCCGTTTCGCGTTCATCCGTATACATTTTTCAACGTACGAGTTTTGTATAAAATTTTTCAACCGTCGCCTCGTCGAACGTCGGGGTGAACGCGAACCGGTGTTTTATTTCTATTGGCTCGAATCAATACGATTGAGTTTGAGATTTGGTCAAATGCACCTAATCATTATCTTAGCGCCTTGTTGAAAACCGAATTATTGTGAAACGGTGTTTCGTATCCTTACATTTAAGAGGGAACACTCTTAGATCTGCATTTCGAGCCGTAACTTTTTAGGCAAGAAGACGGACGCAAACGCGGTACGGTTAGTGCACATCGTCGATCCTATCGGTTGGCGTATTTTCTAAACACGCAAGGGAAACCCGCGAACGATGCGTCCCGCGTCCGTTTATAACGTTTTACGTCGATAAATATCGGTAAATTCCGATGTTTTGGATTGGAAACCCGTGGGAAATTATAACTCTCTCGGAGGCGAACTACCGTTATTCCTCGACTCCGAACCGATAACCGTGTCCGAGTTTGTCGTGCGCATTCGCACCATTTGTTTTCCCGCGTAAACCCGGGCCTCGAACGGTACGCAGAGTAACGTCGGGATATTACGAATAACGATGCTCGGTCGACGACCGGGTCCGGTTCCAAAGATAGTTGTATCAGGATGTCCGCGCTCAGGTACCGTTGGGCCAGCGCCAGGGTCCGGGCCACGTTGAACACGCTGCCGTTCGTGTACGAGGCGGTCGTGAAGTCCGGAAACGTCCGCGGAAGTCCCAGTTTATCCAGGACCTTGTACACCGGATCGTATCCAGCTTCGTCCAGCACGTCTGCGAGCAATATACGCGATCAACGTCGTTGTCGTTTAAACAACGTACAGGTAATGTTGTTGTGCCGAGACTACGTTGGAATCGCACTGAAGTTTAGGACCCGCGTAGCTCGGACGTGTGTATTATTACTATTTCGCCGTAGCTCACGCATCGATTTACGCCCCGAAGATTCTGGACCAACGATAAATTACCGGTCGGTTCGAGACATAGTTTGTCTAAAAATTTCAATCCAAATTGCGTTGGCGAGTGCCGCGGGTTCATTGCGCGCGTGTATTGAAACGATGACGTATATAATTTTAATGTACGTTTCGTAATGTTTTCGTAGATGATGGTTTCTGAGAAAAATAAAAAACCATAAAATCGAAAACCTTGAATAGAATTTATAAAAAAAATCTCCAAAGAGAGTTATAAGTAATGACGAAAAGTGTTTCTTTCTTTTTTTTTTTTTTTTTTTGTATTCTAACAGAAGAATAAAAAACGAGTTTCGATGAGAGTATTAAATTTAATCGCTGCAATAAACCAGAAGACGACCGACGCCGAATCGGCGGCGGTACTCTTTATACTTTTACGCAGTAGTATTATTATTACTATACACTGTAGTTGTACATCAAATAAATTGCTACCCTCCGAGCGATGTGTATTGTTTGAAATCGTCGTTAACATTGCGTACCTATACGTTTTTCACGCGAAAGAGGGATGCGTTACTACCATTTGGCACCTGTCACGCTGCGTTTCTTTTACCTGTATTTAGACACGTTCTATATAGTCGTCTCGCTTGTTTGACCGATTTAAGATCGTTTTTACGATCCAACTCTCCTAAGATCTCTGGGGGAAAAAAAAAAAAGAATTAAAATTTATTACATTTGAGTTCTTTATACATAAATAATTATCAAAAAAACAATAAGCTTAAAATAAATACACTAAGAATATTCACTAAAATTAATAACATTTAATTAAAACGTGTGCTGCGGGGGGTTGCAACGTATGGTAAATAATTTACGAGAAGTAAGGGAATTTTTTATTCGGGTAAAGGTACGTGTAGTTCGAGATAGACAAACGATAAACTGCTTTACGTCATTGAACAACGGTTCTAATCGAAAGAAATTATAATAGAAGTAGAATAGCATAATAAATATTTATTTTTGAACGTTTTATTTTTCCTGAAAAAACCAATGACAAAGATAATGGCATAAAATGCTCATTCCGCGATAAATCGCTTTTCCTGTGGATTTACGCAGTAAAATCGGTCTTATAGTTGTGTTCACGCAAGGCACGATCTGTTTTCAGGTGACGCATGAAAATGGTACGCCGGTCGATGCGAGACCCGTAATAATACGTCTTGTGCGATTTTCGGACGCGATTATCACTGCATAGTGCAAGGTGTACGACGAAAACGAACTGAACCCGCCCGTCCACAACGTTTCCGCACGAGCCGAGTCGGTGTCACGCTCGCGATCTACGGCACCGATTCCGAACCCTAATGTGTACCTCGACCCCAGTAATTATTACCCCCGTTCACGTTGTCGCACAAAGTGTCCCCTACGAGTGAGGTTTTTATTATTGTTATTATCGCGTTATCATAACACGCATGTACTGCATCGTTGTGATCAAACCGTTGTGCAATACTGTACACTTGTAATAACACACTCACTCGTTATTTCCATGGAAATATACCGTGTCCTTTCGATAAACCAAGAGTTGGCCTGGCCAGATTCCGAGACGTAATGATTTTGCCAGTTGCCGCACGCGAACTCGAAAAAATTATCGCAAGGGTCGACGGCCGTGTTCATCGACTGCATTATAGTCGTGGCTGTGTGCAAAGGGTGAGAACAAGTTACAGAGCGTTAAGGAATAAGGGGAAAAAAATAATACATAAGCATACACACACACACACACACACACACACACACACACGTTTCATGTCGCAACTTTGGGGTTGCTTACCTGCTATCAGACATTCGTCGCTCAGGCACGTCGTCTGATCTGCGGCTTCTAGAAAATACGAACAGTGTTATCATTGTCGTCCGTCGGTTCGTGTTCGATGTGATAACGACCACAGTGAGCCTTCAACCTAGTAGGCACTTACCTTTTCGAAACCGGATCACCAATAGTACGAAGCACACCGAACTGAGGATAGCGATGCCGACGATCAGCCATCTTTCCAAAATGCTTCTACCGCGTAACACTTCTTGAAATTTTCTGTTGAAAGTTTGAAAATAATTCCATAGTATAGTTAAACATGTACCTACTCGTACACCCCGGGACGACGAATAGTTAACATTTTGTTGATACATGCGCGTTGCGACTAGACATACACAGTTATACGAGTACGTTGATCTCCGTTTAACCAACAATATGATCGTTCATCAATTGAAACATAACGGACACATTATTTTGAAGAACAGATAAACCAAAATATTATAATATTGTTACGTAGTATTATATCATTGGTATTTTCGTTCAATATGTGAGCAGCTCGTGCAAAAGATCCACACTTAAATTATATCTTTTGATATAAGATTCCATTGTTGGTTTATCCACGTAGTAACTGCCTACATGGAGCGTCGTGGTCGAGTACAGCACGAGGGGGCTGGGTCCAAACGCATGGTCACTGGTTCGAGCCCGGTCGTCGGCGGTTTCGCTGCTATACGTTGACCGCTCTTAAAGAAGAAATCACCACCGCCCCCTTCTAACTCGTGATTGAGTCTTATAAATATCATTTTCGAAAAAAAATTAACCTATCTGCCGGCACTTCTACACCAACACGGAGAAAATAAATTTTAAAAAACCTGCCTACATTGTATTTAATTTATTTCTGACGTGTAATAAATAAGTGTGGTCAAAATGGTTTCAGCAGAGTATAGTATTAGAAAATATCGTACACTTGTTACTATAATGTCGATTAAATTAATTGAAAACAGATCATTGTATTTTTAATTATTTATATCATCTTGTTACAAGCTATTGGTTTGGGTAGCGATTGAAAAACAATTACGAAGAAGATTTTTATTCTATTCCTAAGACCCATTCTTCAAACAAGTTCGACCGTTACTTTTAATATTTTTTCTTCCCGTCGTTGTTCACTTTGTACGTCACAGATACAACGGTACATAAATCGAATGTGTTTTTTTATACTATAGTAAAGTTGAAGAAAATATACAACACCCTGTGCTTCGATCCCAAACCTTAATCCAGTGAATGGTCGATAGATCCTCATAAAACTCATATTTAATAATCTCCGAAATTTTTCGACATGGTATAGTGCCCGAAACTACGTCAAATGAGTGTGTACCGTTCTATCGCTTTACTGGATGTCAAATGATGACGATGTAGATAACTCGAACGAGAATCGAGTGAGTAGAACAGCGTGCATCTATAATTTGTGTAAAACGCGCTAGTCTTACCACGTCCCGTCGCAATCGCGAGAAACGAAACGGATTTCGAACCCAACCAATCCGCCGATGGTTTCTTGTTCGAATTTTCATTTTTCACATACCCTCTGCCACAGACTTTATTCCGTGGATTGTTGTATGGCTTGCGAAAATTATTTTTTGATTGTGTCATGATGATCAACGACGGGATCTAGTACTTTTTCGTAGTGGGTGCCATTTCGCTAGTAATGATCTGTATGGCTCTGGGGTAAAAACCAACTAATCGCTTGAAGCCTTAATGTTCAGGAAAATCAGTTGTGTTGTATGCAAGCATTTACGTTCGGGGAAAATGTTTTTTATTCAATATTTCAATATTACACTTTACACATATCCTATGTCAAAATAATTTTAAGTACAACGAAAACAGTTCGATACGTGCAACGGAAGGTGCTCTAGCCTTCCCCAGCCCTTATTCCTAAATCTACCACCGATGATTATGATGATGTTGCGTAATAATTACGATTATACATTATAACATACGGGGGTCTTACCTGTACTTGCGAGACGTAACCGAGATGAAACCGTCGGGCTGCAGGTGCTGTTGCGCCGATGCCATGCGGTACGGGACTTGCGGTTGTTCGGCTGACGGGTCTCGGACGACTTGAACGGCCACCGAGCGCCTGTGATAGTAATCGCGGAGATTATCGAGTTCGTTTCCTCTTGTACCGCCGTCGGAAAACGACATGGTTTGCACGTATTATGATTTTATAACAAAATAGCGCACGGACTATTATCGCTGCGCTTTAACAACTTTTTGAAATTATATGATTTCAGCAGCAGCAGCAGCAGCTGCAGACCAGCTGCGGCTCTTTCGCGGGTGCAAACTGACGGGGTCCACGCGACGTACACACGACTTCGCGCGACCGGCTGCGGCGACACGTTTCTCGGAGGGCGCGTGCACCGATTATGACGGAAAAAAATTAATAATAATAATAATAAATGGTAAATAAATGGAATAAAAAAAAAAATGAAATGAAATACACCTTATGTGCGTGTCGTCCGAAATACCAATCAATCGACACCGTGACCCGCATGACCGTCGCCGCCGCCCCCACGTCGAACAGTTGACCGTGGCGTACGCGCACGCCGATCGAAATAAAGCGTACGAAACGCTATTCATCGGACACGTAACGTACCTTCGGCCAGGTATTCACGTCGAAGCTAGAAATACAAAATCGAACCCTACGCCCACCGTTATCCACCAGTTGATCGCGAGGAACTTGATATTATGTAGCGAATGCTCCGTTCGGATCCTGTACGATTCGTTTCATTTCGAACGGAAAACCTTATCGACATGCGTCCGACGAACACGCTTGAATAAATGCGTTTGTCGAATCGCATACGCCTTTAAGCGTATGACTTGCTCTCGTTCTAATTCGTCGTCAACGCCAGGAATCGTTAACGTTCACTAACAAGTGAGTTACGTTTGAAATTTCAAGTCTCCGGTGATGTATATCAAGAACATTTTAAGATATTTGTTTGATGACCAAAAATAGAGAGAGAAAAAAGAGGTCTAATAGTTGTTTATTGTTTATCTGCCGTAATACTATAGAATATAATTGAAAATTATTATTAACGAATTGTTTTTGATATTTTTTATGGTTTTTTCGTAGTAAGTCGAACAATAACTTATATCTACAAACATTAACAACAAACTCTAACCTGATAAAAGTGGTTTTCTTTTTTCAAAATCGATGATGCAGATAAGACGGTAAACTATTTAATTGAATCCTCAAAATTAGCGAATGTCAATGATGACCTGTCTATGGTAAAAGTTTACTGCGCATTGCATTCTATTGCGATAACATTTAACCTTTTGATTTAATATTAATACGCGTTGCGAATGAATCATTAAAATATACCGATGTTCTGTTTGTTATGTCCCTACGTATATCCTATATTAGATCGTTAATTCCAAAAAAGGAAATAAAAAAAAAATGTTTACTTAAATGTATTATTTTTTGAAGTTTTATTTTTCCTTGAATGAATAAAGCTGCTCGTTTTGCGTTTAGATGTACTTCAATGGGTGATATTAATATTTCAAAAACATCGTAATGGTCGAATAATAATTTTGCGAAAAAATAAACCAAAAATTGATTGAGTGACGGAATAAAAACAACTTCGTGCCGCTTAAGCGATCAAACGGCATGCAAGAAATATTAAAGTGACTCGAATCTATGTATAACTATTCAAACATAAATACAATATATTTTATGCAAAAATAATACAAAATAATACAGACCATAGCCGAGTTAGGAATTATGTTTTGTTAAAACGTAGAATCATAGAAATTAAATATTAAATAAAAAAAATCAACATTCAAAAAGCTGAATAGTTTATTGTGTATACATGTACGGCCATAATATTATGTAATGCTTGCATTGTCATTCGCTGTAAAAATTATTGACGCGGTAACGACGTGTATAGTAAAAAATACCTTACGAATAATAAAATAAAAACTTAAATGTCCACATAATGTATTGGGCTTGTTGGTATGGTAACGTTATTTACCCGATATGTATTTTAGTGCCTAACTACTTTCACCGGATCAAATAGAAAATTTCGTAAGCAATAACTTTTATTGAAATGAAGATGATTGAATCTCCATGAATTATTCGACTGATGAAGAATCTAATCGAAACCGTTTCAATACTGCCTATGCATAATAATTAAGTAAATCTTTTGGTTGATAAAATAAATTCAACTATTGTTTTGAAATTTAAACAATCAACAGTTTATCGTTGAACGTTTTAATAAAAAAACAAAAACTGTTTTTACCGGATTAATTTAATTGTAACTATATCAATAACTTTGTCTCGATAAATCTGTACGAATCGACGAAATTTCTTTATAAAACAAACAATTTATGTTTTACCGGTGGAAATTTATTTTTAAAACTTAACCACTCAGAAGCAGTTGCTCATAATTTAAAAAATACCATAAACATAAAAATTCGTGCAAAAGTTCAACTTTTCTTTTTAATGACTTGTTATCTAAAATTGTTGTTCCTGTTAATATTGCTGGATTTTATCACGCATCTATATTCGAAATAATATTTATATTTTTATCGCGAAAGCACGAAAACACGGACTCGAAAAAAATATGCTAATTGTATACGTGGAATATTCGTCAAGAGGTGGGTTCGTAATTTATCTTCGCCACACACGTTTGATTTCATTAATTCGTCAATCCGTCGTAACCCCCACTGTTACATATCTATTCGGTGATAATTTTCATTCGATCGATTACAAAAAAAAATAAATAAAAATAAAATAAAAAATGCCGTAGCCTAACCTAGCGTACGTTAAGCGACACGCGTGTAAAGTATCGAAAAATACACTTTCGACGTTGGTAAAAATTAAATATTTATAAACACGATACCGAAGTAGACTTTCACATGTATAAATTCTGATTGACCGGAGCACGCATTGATTGCAGTTTATTACGATAACCGTGAGGGGCGTATTTTTTTTCACCCAAACCGAGTTTCACTATGCGCATTACATAAATATTATCAAATCGCTGCAATGTTCTGGGTAGGAGAATGTTATACGTACGTTTCGTGTTCGTTACGAGAACTCGACGGTTTTTAAGGGGTTTCGTGTAGGCAATTTTAACGTCATATTTTCGACGATTTACAATAAATTCTCGATAAAAAGTTATCACCGACTGCTGGAACCACGAGAAAGGGGAAAAAAATTAGTTAATATTATATCTTGGTTGCCTCGGATTCGTTTCCGTACGATATACGCAGGTAAAAGTGCCCTAACCAAGCTCCAAAAACAAATCGCACGGGGCACCAGAAAACGTTACATCGGCATCCCATGCATTAGTTTCTCAAACGAATAGTGTCAGATCATCTGTTAAATAGTTTTTTGAAATATCAAAAAACAATTGGCAATTGTAGAATTGTCGATAGAAACATGTGGTTATTTATATAATTTTAACTGTAATTAAATAGTTTTCAGAATTTTTATTTTTCATATTTAAAACGTTTACAAGATTTTCGTACATTTTGAACGTTTTTATAAAACCGTCTTGATAACGCGTATCATAGTATTATAACATACGTGAATTACACGACAAAGTTTTTCAATGAAATTATCACCGCTAGTGACTTGAACAAAGCGTAACACCTAACCTGTTATTGCTTCGATCTCGGAATACGACGGAATGCCTAACCGTCGACGATGTACGAGAACACACCTAACCTAATCTCTAAGCGAACGCGCGGTTACCGGAAAAGTGTACACCACTCCCTCGTTCCCTCGTAGTATTTCCCTGGAGGTAACGAATCCCGTCTCCAGACGCAGGACAGCACCCCTCCCATCGCGATTCGTTGAGCCCTTGCGCGCAGCGACCTCGATTCCTCGGACTTACCGGAATGACGGGTTTTCGGTTCAATCGCTCGAGGTGTTATCCGTTATTCCCAAATACTCGGTTCCGCGACGTCCTCGTCCAATCAGATGGGTGATCCTGTCGGATGCCCATGTAGTTCGGCCACCGGGTCCCGGAAACGCCGCGGCCGCGTCCCTCGGCCGGACCATGCTGAAACCCTTGACCGTGTCTTCACCGGGTCACACCAAAAGACAGTTGCGGCTGAAAGGGTCTTTCTCTCTTTTTTTTCTTTATTTCGTTGACTTATTTATCGTCGTTTTTATCGCTACCGATACTCACGTTTGTGCAACTGTACGCGCGCAATGATGTTCCCGGGACGCGGTAGGACCGTGTGTGCGCGAGCGACACCGGGGCAACGACGACTCGTTGAATTATAAATGAGTGACGAGTTATCAATAGGTCGTTATACTACACCTCTCCCGTCTGCCCACCCTTCGAGCCAGTCGCCTTAACAATGAAAACCATTAATGGTCCGTGTATTGACACGGTGACGTGTGGCCCACACACGAGCGTACAGGGTGATTCCTCTCTTTCTACGGCATCATGCGAAATGTTTGCGATAGGTTAGTTTTTAGTTTTTGTATTTTTCTTTTCTTTTAAAAAAATCATAGAATGATGACGTGCACGATGAATGTCAAGATCACTCTCTCAGTCATGGTCTGCGTTCTTAAGTAATTTCCAAAGGAAAATTCAAAAACCATCATGAGGGGACGTTGACGAGGACGATATATGTATCGACGTACTGTAAATATTGCAAACGATCGAGAACAGGAAAATGAAACAAGAACAAAACTGACATTCTCCTGGATACAACGGGTATGCGACGTGCCCGATATAAATAAATCACCCGGTAGTACGTGTACAGTCACAGGTACGGGGTTCACGGTAGCGCGTCGATTTAGCGTTATTTCATACCTTTCGAATGGAGCGCGGTGGCGATAGGAAATTAATCGTACCAGAAAAATCGGTGGTTAGTGGAATTTCATTTTTCAGCTTTGAAACATTTCCACGCGACTAACGTGCAGGACACATTTACCGCGATTACGCTTGATGTCCATGAAGAAAAATCGATTATCCGAAAACGTCCACACTATCACGAGACCGAACGTTTTAAATACGTTCTGCATTTTTGATGATAATTAGACCTCGCGTCACAACCGTAACTCAAAGTATTCGCTTACTCAACTTTCCGCGATCATAATGACGTTCAATCAACGAATCCGTCGATTGTCATAATTAGTCTCAGGACGTGTAGCGTGATCGTTTATTTTGAATCTCTGTCGACGGATATTCGTTTTGTAAACGGAAATCGTGTCGCTGCCACGGTATAACCATCAAGGAAGTACATTATTCGCACGAATGTATTGTTCAGAAACCAACAACAAGTACGCTTAATTATTTTTATAAATTTATTTTACATAATCATAGGGGAAAAAGCTTCAATATAAGTAAGACATAATAATATGTGTAGAGTAATAAATTAAAAATTGGTCTTTGGCACATTGAAATAATCTTACACAAGTATAATTATTATTATCATCTAAATATATTCGTAGACGACGTAGTCATTGTTTCAAGTCTTACGCGTGGGTAAATAAATGCTTACATTATAAAAGTATTATTCTAGACCTGTCGATGACTTTCGGAAAAATTACCCTGCGGTTCCCGATTCGGTGGTCGGAACGATGGTGAATCAAAAACAGTGTTGCTATAGGTCAACTATTTACCCGAGGTAGTGTTTGGATACTCCTAGGACATTTAAACATGTTTAATAATGAATAGGTGCGTGCGCGGTCTGTAAACATTACGAACGTGCCCCATTGTGAATATCGGGACATATTATCTATTTTATATTACAACAAATCTAATAATTCGTTGGTCAAACAAATTCGTAATCATACAGTATGACTATCGTTTTGAGTTTATGAACACATACAATGACTTAAATGATTTAAAAATTATTACAACTAACTTAATATTAACGACTAAATGGTATAACGTGTAATGTGATGGTGGACACGTATGTTTGTTCAACGCAATTCTTCGATGTTAGTCTTCTTCCAGCACCCGTTCGGCAGTGCTCGTCGTATAGCTTCAATGTTGGCGACGTCATTGGCTAACGCTTGAATATCATCTTCATAGGTCTTGATCAGCTGAGCCTATGAAGTACAAGATAATGATGATGATAATAATAATAATAATAATAATAATAACAATAATAATAATAATAGTAATCCTCAACATAGCACGATCTATTATTTCACTATGCTCCCGTTCGTTTTAAAACCCACCTGAGCAATCCTCGCGTTATTAATGGTCATGAGTTTCTCGTCTAGCTTAGCGTTGATAAGATCCTGTTCGACCGACTCCAGCCTAGTGCTAAGTTGACTTAATTTTTCACTATCTATAAGGAAACGAAAAGGTTTTCAAAATATTTTTCGCGAAAATGGCAGTAAAATTATGCAACATAAAACAGTATTTTAATAACCTATTTAAATGCGCTATATTTATAGTATTGATATATTGAAGAGAAAAATGATTTTTAAATATAAAACTACAAGATGATAATAATTATTTATTTTGTCAAATTTTGCAAATATTAAATTGGTACGTTACAATAAAAACCGGTTCACTCACCAAAATCGACTATGTTTGACAACTCGTTTAATATCTTAGTAACATCTTCTAACCCTTTGTCTACTAATTTCTTAGCTTCGGATGCTGATGTTTTAGCTTGACCAATTTTCATCTTTGCCTATAAATAATACGTATTGTAACGAAAAAGTTTAAAAAGTTTACTGATGCATAACGCATATTATTATCTAAATGAGTGTTAAATTTACTTCGTTTATGCTCTCCTGGTCTTGTTCGAATTGACTTTCGACGGTTTTCAAGCGATCTGCAGTGTATTCGACTCTTTTCTCTAATCCGTCACTTTCATCGTTTAGTTTATGAGCTTCAGACAATATTTCTTCAGCAGCATCTTTTAATTTATTTGCTTCCTAATGTTATTTAATAAAAATAGAACCGTCATATTCGCTTGATGAAAACCTTTTATTATAGAAACATACCTTTCCTGCTTGTTCTGCGTATGTATTTTGTGCTTGTTGGGCAATGTCTCTGGCATTTGTAGCACTCACTTCGGCTCCAGCCAAAGCTTGTTGGGCTCTGATAGTCTTATCGTCAGCCTCTTGTATCAACTGCTTGATTTCAGAAACTTGTTCTAATGCTTCTGTTGCATTTTTTTTACTATCTTGCACTTGTTTATCGAAAGCTAAAATTCCCATGTTCGAATAAACCAACCGTTTCAAATTATATTTCAACTATTTTACTCTCACCTTGAAGTGTGCTCAGTGTTTGCTGAGCTTCTTCCTTAATTCTAACGCCCAACTTCACCGCTTGATCTGCTTTTTCATAAGATGCATTTGCTTGTGCCATGATACTTTCTCTTTGTTTTTGCTGGAATTCGCCTTGCTGCAATGAAAGTTCTGACTGTTGCAATCCCTCGGCTACTTCCATTAGAAGATTTGCTATATTGTTGTTGTCTTTTTGCAGTTTTAAATCGTCTTTGATTTTTTGTGACTATAAAATAATATTTTCTATTTGTGTAAAAAAAAAAATATATATATTTAAATGTCTATCCTTACCTCTGCATTTAAATTTGAAATATTTTGCTTTAAATCTGCCAAATTAATGTCTGGTAGATTTATTGCATAAATATCACGGTATATTGTCAATGAGTCGTTATTGATCATTGACACTGATTCTTGAGCTTCATTTGCTTGTCCAATGATTTCGACCAATAATTTATCCTTTACGTAATTAAACTCGGTATCCAAATCTTTTAATTCATCACTAAATAAATGGACATAAATATTATCTCATAACGTATAACATTTATACAAACTATATATTTTTAAACCATGTGTAAATTATTCTATAGTACCTGATATTTTTCTGCTGATTTATGGCATTTTTGGTAATTTCATGAGCTTCGGCGGATATATTTATGGCTTTATCTGCGATAGCTTTCATTTTTTCTATTTCTTCCTCTTTCCTAAAATTGATTATTTTTAAATTATACAGTTAATTATTTTTATGAATAACACGAAATGTAACTTACATCTCTACGAATGTTCTTGCTTCCCTCGCGATCTCGGACATTTGATCACTTTGTTGACCAAGTTCTTCGCTCTTTGATATTGCTTTTGTGAGCGCTGTGGCTCCCTCCGTTTGAATATAGTCCATTGCATTTTTTAACGTATTAGCAGTTTCTTCGTTCATTTTTTCTATAGCCATAATATTTTTTTCTGCTTGCAAAGAGTTTTCCTCGGCTGCAGCCTTCCAGCTGTTTGTTTGTGACATAAGATCTTGGATTTCTTTTATTTTTTCCTGAAGAGAATCCAATTTGTCACTTGTTGGGACGTTACCTATAATACACGCATATATAATTCATCAATAGTACAATTGTATTACATGACGTATACAAGATTTAAAGTAGTACAGTATTTAACACTTACCACCAGTAGCCATCTTGGCATTTTTTTCTAACTGGTCCACGTACAGTTGTACTTCTGCTAGCTTTTGTTCAAAGTCTGCATCATTAATGACAGTTGGATTGTTGTTAATATCTTTCAAGACTTTTTCCAATTTTCTTAAATTTTCACGATGTGCACCAACAGCATCCTGAACTAAGTTGTAACAAGCTGGACAATCCACACAACCTCTTTGTCTATCATATTTATTCTCTTTGCATTGGTCACAACGTCTTCCTTCTACGTTTTCCATGCACTAAGATATAAATATTAATTATTAAACATTTCAATTTATCTAGAAAGAGATCATCCTTTCTTTTCAATATTTACAATACGGTTACATTGCATCTTAAAATACTTTCTTTTTTTTTTTGAACAGAAACGAATTAGCACATTAGTTTTAAATAAAGAATTCTTAAGTTATAAAAAAATTAAAAACTGTATTAACTGTAGTAATGTCAATTGCGAAATCCACAATTAAAAACTTACTGGACATTGCCCATTTGCATCACACTGTAAAGATATAGAACCAATTGAATCGCAAGCACACGGTTTACATCCTTCAACGGAAAATCCGTAGTGGAACGGTTCGCATGAATCGCATTTCTTGCCAGTTATTCCTGGTCGACATACGCACTGGCCGGAGAACGTATCACAAGTATTATTTATAGAACCAATCGGATCACATCCGCAAGATTGACAGCCCTAAAAAAAATTTTTTGTGTTTAAACGCGACTGTGTAAAGGTTTTAGTATTTTCCGCGTATGGCTTACATCCCCACTGGCTATATTGAAGTATCCAACTTCGCATTGGTCACAATTTATTCCTGTTACGTGTGGCTTACATTGGCACTGTCCATTTAACTGATCACAAGCTAATGGCCCGAAACCAGTCTCAGTGGTTCCAAGATGATAACAGTCGCAAGGCTTACAATCTCCTTTCTCGGGATCAAGAGCGTCTCCAAAATACCCTATACAATTACATAAACGATAAAATTAGTATTCAAGTATCGAATGAATAAACGGCTATATTGTACGACATTTTATTTCCAAGAACTACTATGGTGTACCTGGTAAACATTGATCACACTGCGGTCCTCCTGTGTTGTAAGTACATTTAAGACATTCACCGGTTGTACGGTTGCAGTTTCCGATCGCATTTGGGTCGACGTTAGAATTACAATCGCATGGCTTACAAATGCTAATTGGTCCGTTTTTTCCAGTTGGATCGCCAAAGTATCCATCGCTACAGATATCACATCTAGGACCTGGAAAACGCACGATGTATACACTTGGACGGACAGAAATAGTAACAAGTAATATTAACTTACCTCCGTATCCTTTGGGACATTCCAAACAAATAACTGTATCCTCTCCAATCAAAACACAACTTCCTTGGTTTGGGCACGGACATAGCTTACAATCATAAGCGGTCCCTTGTAGCGCATTGCCATAATATCCTTTTGCGCACCGATCGCAATTCTCTCCCGCAGTGTTGTGCTGGCAAATACATCGTCCTACATAAATCATTTCAAATGTTTTCATTAGTTTGTTTTTTTTTTTACGACATTTCCTTCAGCCGATAAGATCAGATGTACAACACACGTTTACGAAATAAAAAACAAAATAAATTACCCGTGTCTGCGTCACAGATAGAGGCATGTCCATGACAGTTACATGGAACGCATGGTGAGAAAGGACCACCGCTAGTAGGTTCGTGACGAGAACCCGGTGCACACGATTCGCAGAACTGTCCAATATATCCTTCGGGACACGTACACATCTCAACCCAGTTGGCTGGTAATCCCGGAGCACCTCGCCGAGCTGTTTGAAGTGAGAAATCGTCCAAGAATCCGACACCTATTCAAAATATTTTAAATTAATTTACATCGCATTATAAAGTCGTTTTCTTTCGACAGGACGTACCTCTATCGGAATATGTTCCTCGTATTTTAATTGCCGTTAAATTAGATAAGACGCTGAAAAAGTCACGAGCAGACAACCTAGGCTGCCAACCATAGTCCGGATTCTCATGCAGACGGAATTTAAACATTTTTGGCTATACGAATTGAATAATTTTACAATGAATAATTGTTAAAATCGATTCGAACTTATGAAAAATATTTACCGTATCAGAAGGCAATTGGTTTCCTTGCCCAAATATCGCTTGTGTGATACGAAGACCTGAACCACCTTCTAAAATAACGTCGTTTATGTTTGGTTCAGGGCTGTTTTCACCAATACTCAGTTTGAAGGTCAAGTCGTGGTTGTAACTGGATCGTTGATCTCCGAGAAATTTGTCTACGACATTGAATGCAAAACGATTTTCATTGTTACATAAATCCTATTGCATTTAAGCACTCGAACAGTATTCAGTATATTTACCCGGTGCCAGGAAGTAGACGGAGTCTCTAGACGGCGAGGAAATTTCCAAGGACTGCTTGAACGGACTGTGAACTGGCAATATTGTTTTGCCATACTGGTCCGAACCGTTCCAACGTTCATTACCCCTCGCGAACACGCTCTCGACCGAAACTGGCAGCGTATGTAAACAATGAAAATAAATGTAAAAATGTACTCGGTTCGTGTGGTAACACACACGTCGTTACCTCTCGAATAACCCGATGCGGACTGGCATACCGAAGAATGGCCGTAACAGAAACAAGGCGTACAACCGAACTCGTTTTCTTCGTCCAAATTGAAGAAGCCAGGCTTACATCTACGCGATGAAACATTAATCGTAAAAGCGGAATCAGAAAAATAAATTTTACGTAAAAAAATGTTGCATCGTCGTAACGGAACGCGTATGATGCCGTGTACTCACTTGTTACACTGGATGCCCTCGACGTTCTCCTTGCAAATGCAGTTTCCGTTCTCGGCTTCGCATCTCGGCTCGTTGTCCAGACTACCGGCCACGTTGCACCCGCAAGGCTTGCATCCGGTCGTGCTGAAGTCGTAATGATTGTCGGCGCATCGGTCGCATTTGTCGCCGGTGACGCCGGCACGGCACTGGCATTTCCCTTCGCCGTTGCACTGCAAGCTCCACGACCCTGGAGAACGCGGCACGCATTATTACGTCGTTTCGCCGATCGATGATACCCCGATCAAAACCGTCGTGGCTACTCACCGACTTGGTCGCATTCGCACGGCGAACAGTGCGTGTCGCCTTTCCTCTGGTAGTAGTTCTCCCGGCACCGCTCGCAGTTCGTCCCGTCCCGGTTGCCGGTGCAGTCTAGACAGTGTCCTCCGTGTCCGGTCCGCTCGTACAGATCTTTGTCGAAGAAGCATCTGTGAGAGAACCCGTTGCAATTGCATTCTGGAACGAACGAAACGAAAAACTGTGAAACAATACCGTTTTCGGATGCCTACGCGACAATTGCCGACGATAACGCAGGCACAGTTGATCGCCCGGGCCGGCTAACGGATCGCATCGTACAGTCGGCACACCGGAGACCAGTGGTGAGACACAATAGTTCGTCGGCGTTTCGGATTTTACAGAAAAAGAAAAAAAAGAAAAAAAGGGAAAAAAATGAACGGCTACCGCGCGACGCGAACGTCGCAAACATAAACCAGTTCTTCTGGGCGGCGATGTCGACCGGAATCGCGAAACTATTTGACTGCAGCGGTGTGTGTGTGTGTGTGTGTGTGCCGTACACGACGCGAGATGATCAGGTATTCGGATATTAGCGCACGCGGTGGAACACGCACGGGTATTTGCGTGGGAACGAGAACGCACGAATAACGCTAAAAGTCGACGTGATGCACGTACGTTGCGGCCATCTGTACGCATTGCGAATACGACGTGGAGCGTATGACGGAGCCTGCACGCATCGCACTTGTGGATGGAATGGAAAGAACGAAAATCGGTTTGTATTAAAAAAGATATTCGACGCGTACTGTCGGATGTCAACGCGTGCGCTAACTATACGTATGATAATGCACTACCGTACGTTACGATTCAGTAGCGATGATGTACAGTAATAATAATAATAGTATCACGTGAATTTCACGGAGTGGGTACGGCTTTGGTAACTTTCAGTTCGATTGAAACATCACGGCAACGCACCGGACCTGTCGGATTCTCGATCGGCAAGTGTATCCGCGGTACGAGCGAAAACGGAAACGATGGGTCGACGACGAACAGTTTCGATCAGCTGTTGATTTCGTTCACGAAATTTCATCCTATACGCGCGTCGGAGACGTAATACAAACGCAAACGGTGGTAGTGATTGGCATCCGATGTTCGCAGTTTCGAACGGAATCAAAGACGGCAGTGAAAAACGATCGGTCGGAATTAGGTGTTCGTTCGGCGATCGGGGGGATGTTTAATGCGCAACGGGGTATCGCGAAAATCGAACGCGCGATGACGTGCGCCGGGTGAAAAGATTTTCCAGTCCCCCGCCCCCGCGTAGCGACGGCTGTTGGGCAAAACGCCACGTCGGAGAAGCGCACCTGCGCACGCGATCGCGATCACACGGTCGACCGTCGATCATCACCGCCGGACGCGGAGGAAAACAATAGCGTTCCGGCGCCACCGGTCACTGACGTAACGTTTTCACGTCGCGTCCGCGCCACTCGGTCGTACTTTCACACGGTCCGCCCGCAGTCGTCTCTCCATCACGTTGTTCGACCGTCAGTGTTGTAACACCGCGTGTTTTCACCTGTCGACTCGAAACGTACCGGTGAAACGTGCTCTCTTCACACACGCCCGAGACGGTCATTTGGTAAACGAAACGGAACGTTCGAACGGCGAACACGACAGACCGACCTACCGACCGACCGCTCGCATTGTTCGAACAAACCGGAGCCGCAGTCGGACGCGTAAGAACAACGTTACAGCGTAACAACGGATACGAGTCCGGATGGCGGTAGGACTTTCGACCGACCCAAGGGTCCCGTAGGGCAGTGCTTTCCAAACTTTTTTTGTCACATGGCACCGTAAATTCAATGTGAAACCGTCAAAGCTCCCTCAATCGATATCATTAGTTATTTGTTCTGAATTGTATTTTAAAATTACATGTACTATTTCACACAGATTAACTACTAATACGTTTTACAGTAAATTCATGTTATTGTAATATACTTCTAGAAAAACTTTATTAAAGTATTAAACTTTATATACGTATAAGTACGGATAAATTAAGGACTAAAGAAAATAGCTTATGTAAAAAAAATATTTCACGGCCTCCAGTTTGAGAAACATTGCCTTAGGGGATGTGGACGGGAGGCAGTGAGAATAGTTTGCGGACTCAGTACAATATCGCAAGCGGTAACGATCAAATGTCATATGCGCCGAAATGAGACGAGAATAAAAAAAAGTCGTATCATGGGAAATCGTCGAAGTCGATTTTTTTTCTTCTTTCTTTTTCAATTTGGCTTTTATACCGAAGTGTCTGATGCCTTAGCAGATTTTATTTCCATCACACCTGAAGACAACAACAATTTATTCAAACTTACTGATTACATTTTAGAAACATACATTCATTCTAATAGGTTTCAAAGATGTGGGCTGAAATTCCGCAATTTTATGAGGCTCGATCAAGGATATTTCACGAATACGTAATTGTAAAATGGGAGAAATACCACGTCAGTGAAATAAGTTGGATTGAAAAATCAACCAATCTATTTTCAATTATTTTCATGAATATCATATTTTATCGGTTATTGACAACAAGTTTTAAATATTTTGAAATACTCATATAAAATATTATATATATACGAACACATATTATGTATATTTTTGAACATTATTTCGTTTGGACGAAGAAATAATTTCATATCTACAGAGATTGTCCTGAAACGCGCTTCCGCGCTGCACAGCGATCGTTTTACGGCGAGATTCCCAGAACCGTGCGTTTTTCGTGCACGGTGAACACGAAACCAGAACGTTTCCGCCGCAAACGCTGTAACGATTGCTCGTTACGCGGACGATATTCCGCCGTGTTTGAGCGGTAAAAAGAGAGAAAAAAAAAACATAAACACGCCCAACACGTGGAGCTATAATGAACAACAAATAGCGCACCGATTCCGCTCGCACCGGTGTAATAGAGCGGTACACGGATCGGACGGATCACGTAGCGAGGAAAACGAGACGGACACCTATTAATAACGCCGAAGCCACGTTACGCCGTCGACGTCTCGGGGCCCACACGAATCAAATAGAGCTGTCAATAATATCGCGTTGTTCGTCGGCGAAGAACCGAAACGTTCGAGGGAAACTGATGCGGCCGACGGGTACGAGGTGTCCGGCGCAGTTATCGTGAACAACGTGAACGGTTTTCGCCGAGCGCTGCTTGGAGTCGACAGTGATTTATTGCACCCCGCGCGCAGCGCAGCAGCAGCCGTACGCCGCGCGACTTGAACCGATAACGCGCTCGCCGACAAATACCTCATTAGCAGAGAGGTCCTCGTGCGCATATTCCGCTCTCTTCAACGTGGAAACGAAAAAAAAATAAAAATAAAAATAAAAAAATAAACGAATAGAAAATAAACGGCTCCCGTTCTACGGTCGGCGCAAAGTTCGACGAACCGCACGACGCGGTTATCGCACGCGGCGGTTGCGCGACAACGCGATGGGAACGAACGCGACGTCGGACACGTATCGAGTTCGCGGGACCTCGTACACGGTAACGTACACGCAACGATGATCGGAGGATTGGGGGGGGGGTGAACGTTTAGCGATCCCGGTGGGAATCCCGCGGCGAAAAAACCGTGCCGCCGCCGAGTGCCTAGGTACGGTCGGGTGCGCAGGCGCGTGTACGGGCACTCGGGGCATTCCGAACGTCTTTTCCGAATACGGCGCCGTCCAGCGCAACCGCATGTTTCTCCTATAATCGGTAAGACCGCGCGAACGAGTGCGCTTTACCGCCGCCGAACGTAACGACCGTAACGGACTAATGACTACCGGGCACCGTCGTTCTCCGCGTTTTCGACACCCGTGTGCACCGCGGGCACTAACTACTGCGCCGGCAAAACGGATGAAACGGTACGCGCTCCACAACAAACGCAACATATGGCGCGCACTAAACGATTGGTTTTCAAGACCGTCGTCGAGTCGGCCGAACGCGAATGGATCCTCGCGTCGTTGAAATCCTACGCTTACGTGATGCGAGGGACCGCGGTCGGTTCGAGTTTCTCTTTCGCGCGCGGTTAATACCGTACGGAATGTTTCCGGTGAATTTATGGGCACGCCCGCGAAACGAAAAATTGTTCGGTTTTCCACATACGCCGTGTACACGACTACGTGCTGATGTGATCGTAAAACACTCCGTCGATCGTAGTACACACGGTCACGCGTACACGTACAACTAAACACGCGAATGCCGTTCGCGGTGTTACGTCGTTTATGCTCGTAGGCATCTGCACGTAAATGCATGTTTTATTTCTCTCCTCCCGTTTCGTCCGAAACGAAATGCGGGACCGCGACCCGTGACACGACGTGCCCGATAAATTCGCATCGGGCGCGAAATCGATTAAACAACGTTATACGACCGTCGGGCCGCGCGCGTAAAACTGCACGGGTGGGTCGCCGGCGAGGGAATTGCATTCCGTGTACCGTGATTTTGAAAAGATCATTTCGACGCGGCGCCATCAGAGACGACCGAATTCACTCGGTATTATTTTTACTGCCGCCGCGCGCGCAGGTGTGCAGCGAAACGTTTTCGCTTGATTTTTCCGTCGATTCGATTTTTACTACCAAAATTAACGCGCGTGCTGATCGAATAGTTGAGCGGACTGTTAATGGACGACTTCGGAGAAGACCCCCCCCCCCCCCGTAGCGTCACTACGCGAAGACGGATTCGCCGCGTTCGGGATCTATCTATTTCGCCCGACGGCGCTCGGTCCGCGTGTCCGCTTGCCGACAAGAAATATTATTCGATATCGGAACCGACGATATCCCGAGAACGTTGTACGACGCACGGACGTCGGTACGCTTAAGTCTCGCCAACATGGACGATAGTCGTCGACGGACGATTATTGTAACGCGCGACACCGTTCGTCGTTTGTCCGCGTAGGTGCACTTGGAGCGGGTAAATATAGTGATGTCGCGAGAAAATAATAATCGACGTGCGTGAGAAACCGTGGAAAACAAAAACGAGACGATCGGTCCGCGGGCCGCACGATGTTATTACGGAACACGAGCGTTCGCGGCAGTAGTGTTCGGACTAGCAGAATTTTTCAAACAGGTTGACGGATGGTCGTCGCCCGTCGAGCAAGTTCGAATATAATGGATTTAGAACTACGCGTTCTTTCTGAAAACAGTTATTCGAAAGTGTGTGAGAAACGCCTGCGCGTGGGTGGGTGGTTAAAATGTATATCATAAGCGCCTCGCTCAAACAAAATAGGTCGCTCCGCCATTGGTTCACGGCACCGTACGTAACACGGGTTATTACCAGTTACGACCGCGGCCCGGTCGTTGTGCGTTCGAGCGGTTCACACGTCAGCGGTATCGGTGCGCGCAACGTAAAACGTGATGGTAATAAAACAACAATAATGATAATTGTAATACGAGTACCATGTCGTAAACGCGCGCAGGATAGTGTACACCCGCGCGACCGAAGTGCACCGTTGTCGTACACGTGGCGCGCGGGCTTTCCTCAATTAACACCAGCGCCGCGGACCGTGTGCGCACAACGATATGCACAAAATACGTGTACGGCGTACAAAAACGTAATTAATGCTTTAACGTGAACATTTTGGGTGGTCCGAGACAACGGTATTCCGATTCGTGAAACCAGATCGGACAAAGACATTAAAGATGACGGTTTCTTGTGAATTCGACAATCCGTACAACCACTGCGCGTATAATACGATTCGTAAATCTAATGCGATCCGGGTCGCGGCGAAGAGCAGAGTAAAAGAAAAAAAAAATAGAAAAAAAAACCGAAAATACCCGCCCGACGACGGCGTATATATACAGGGACTAATCGAACGACATTCATCCCGGGTGATTTTTCATGAATCGCCGGACCGACACCCCCGTGCAGCCTAAACTAACGGAGAAACGGAAAAAGTGGTAAACACGACATTACTGTTATACGTTTCTACCTCGGAAGGCCTGAGAAGCATAATATGTAAAAGAAGTTACGCAAATTCGCATGTAAGACATAATAATAACGGTTTAGTAGTGAGTCGCTGTAAGAGCCCGAACACGTTGGTACGACGACATTGGTCGAGATCGCCGGTGATAATTATTCTAAAAAATTCAGAACGAGACAGGAGGATAGAAAAGCAGCGACGAATTTTCTATAATTTCTGTTATTTTTATCTTTTAACTTCCGATTTACGATGGTCAAAATTAAAACCTTCAACGTGAAAAAAAAAAAGAAAACTTTACAATACCTTTAAACGTCCTACACATTTTTCTGTATTGAAATTTAATTTAATTCGATTACACAATATAATATTCAACTTTAATTTTTTCTTATGTTTTCTGAGTACTCAAATAACTCAAATAAAAACTTAGGATTTACCAACTACAATACTTCGTGACTTTTGTTTTTTTTACCAAAAACACGGGCGTGTTTGGTTTAAATCACGCATCAAATATAATCGACCTTTATAAATAATTATATTATGCCACTAACGAACGTCGTAAAAACTTGAATTTATTCATACGCACTTTTGCTACCGGTACCGTAATTTAGTGCTATAGAAAGATTTCACCACATTTCAAATAAAAAAATTATTTTAAGTTTTTTTTTTTTTGTGCAACGAACAAAGAGTAAAAATTTATTAAAACTACTTATAAAATGTATATAAACATCAAAACACGTACGTGACTTCAAATAGTAATTCCTAATTTATACAGTAAATATTTAAGAGTTTTTTAAATTTTTTTTTATAATCGACACCGTACAATTTGTCTGTAAAGCAAATAATACAATCATACAAATTATATTTGTTAATATACAATAAGTACTAAATTATGACACTGAACAAATCGCGGTACCCTTTACGGTTCCGTTTGGAGATGCTGAGGACACGTGTCAAGAGCATCGCCCTTAGTTTTTGTTCGTAGTACTACAACTATGTTCGTATACATTTGGGGAATAGACATACACATTCATACAAATGTCATACTAAATATTTAGCAAAAAAGCAATACGAATTTAGTATGGCAAGGTGCTGGGAAATGTACGTAGTATAGTTTCGATCGAAACGAATAGCCGAATGGACACCCATAAAAAGAATGTCTAATAGCCGAACGGCCATCCTTAAAAAGAATGCGAGCCTAGGTGGTTTTCGACATTATACAATGTCGCCGTCGTCGTTCCGCGGTCTATCACACGTGCAGTTTATCGACATATAAGTATCACGAATCTTTGTACCGGATTTCATCAAAATCGGTTAAATAATTTCGGAGTCCATTGGACACGAACAGCCGTGTACATAAAATATACGTTGTTCCGTTCAAATAACCTGTTAACCTGTTTCGTGTGAGCGAAAAACATTTTCTATCAGATCGAATTGTGATTCTAAACCTATCTCGGATCGACTTAATCGCGCGCACTAAGCTTCATAAAAATCTGCCCGGCCGTTTAGCAGGAGTTTGAACGCTTACGCAAGGACATAAGAAATATACATGTATGTAAAAAGATATGTATAATATTACGTGTGTGCGTATAAATGCAAACGATTCTTAATCATACTGCGGCAATCGTGAGAACCGGTAGAGTTGCACGCTGGCATCAAATGTGTACATACATAATATATAAGTACCCGTACACATTTTCTCGGCGACGACCTATGCGAATAATGGCACGCGTGCCGTGAAAGCCTTGGTGGAAATGAACGTGTGCTTCTCGAAAGAGAGGAAGGGGCTTTGGTGCGTGTGCGCGTGTCTGTACGAGGGGGAGGAGGGTGTTCGAGCGGACAAAAAAAGTATGAATGTAAAAAAAAAAAAAAAATGTAAAAACATATTATAAGAACTACCATACGATAGTCGCAGAGAAAAAACGGCAGCAACCAACGGATCGTGAGAAACGCGCTTCTAATGGACTACACGATTGTTTTAACGGAAAGTGGAAAAAAAAAAAAATAATAAGAAAAATAGAAAAAAAGGCGCATAAAATGTGTACGCTACGTCGCGCGGCACCTCTCTCGTCATGCCTCGTCTTACGCTGCAACGATCACGGACCAGTTCTTTACGGACCTAACTGCGGGTCGATAATAAATAATAATAATAATAATAGTCGTGTGCGTGCTTGCGTGTGTGCGCGTAGAACGTTTCATGTATTACATTTGCGCACACAAACACAGTAATATGTACGTATTTTACAATGGGACAACGTAATATTATCACAGACTGTACCGTCCGAGGTATTATGTAGGACGCGTCGGTTCTTAGCAGTAGCAGCAGCAGCGAGACGACGGTTTTATCGCGATGGTCCAGTTGTCACGCGCGGACGATTCCGCGTGGAGGTCCGCGATAACGCGCGCGTGATACGGCCGTAGAATATTGTTATTATTTGCGATATCGCACTGCGGTACGGCGCGAAACAGCGTCAGTTCTCAGACGGTTTCGTGGGGCAGGACGTCGAGAGAGAATTCACGGTGGTACCCCGAAAACCGGCGATGCCGATTTCAAAACCACGCACTCGTAGGAAATGACGTACCGGCAATATCGAACTTTTAATTCGTTTCCTCGTAACTCGCAAGCCGCGTATAAACCACACATCCAAAACGTGTTGTTAAGTTGAATTAAAAAGAAAAAAAATATGGAAAAAAAAGTGAAACGTTATATAAATCCGTTTCAGTAACACGCTTTATAGGTTTTAATGCGAACAAATGAAATAATGAAAAATGTTTTTTATTTTCGTTAACCGATGCCATTTCAACGTTTGGTTTGTTGGAAAATCGTGAACGTGTGTTCTTCTGCTCACGTACAGATATGTTTATGTTACCGTAACCGTTCGACTGATGACAATGTTTGGATTCGATTTAACGCAGATCCTTATTGACAAAGTTCGAGAATCGCTGTAGCGTAATATAACCACCGACCGATCCCGTGCGAATCCGCCGTTTGCCGGGGGTAAGAAACGTTGAAACTATTTATCATCGTACTTGCGCGGGATACGTTGTCCGCACACGGAACGTTAAGATCCGTCCGAGACGCGGAATGTAATCCCGAATATTTATTTGTTCATTTCTGAGCGGGTAGAGCCCATCAAATCGTAAACTCATTTTGTATGAACGCATAAGGTTAGTGATGCGAATTAGTAACTCAGTGTTATGCTATTTAAATGATTGAGTATGTCAAGAGGATAATATTAAAACAAAGTTGCGTGTTTCGTTTTCGACACAGTTCTTCTGTTGGTATCGAAAAAATATAATACTAATATCTTGTCCACCCGTTACTACACGATGCAGGTCTCCGTAATAACCTTACAGGGTCCCGTCTTGTGTGTTTGTACAAAAGGATAGGTTTCACTGTGTACTATTTGTTTTTTTTTTTTTTCTAAGTTACGTTAGAGAATGGTCATACGCATTTTGTAGAGGACATCAACGTTTACACAGCCCCTACTGTACGTGTCTTTTCGTTTGTTCGTTAGAAAACGCATCGAATATTTGTCTTATGCTCAGACTTTCGATTTTACGGTGACAACGTGTACCCATATTGTTTTATTTATTTTGTACATTTCTCGAAAAATCACCGTTTACTCATACGCGATCGAAAAATTTGAATAAACAACATAAACGCAGAGCGCGGCGCTATTAAACAACGGACGATCGTTTCATAACAACACTATTTTAATTTAATACATATATTCAAATATATTCTTTAAACACGAAACGAAAATTATGTATATAATTGTCACTCTCATTGACCGATCAACAACCAGTCAAAACTACTATATTAATTTAAATTGCTGAGAGAATACCCATATTACTAATAATAAATACAAAAAGAAAGATTTTTTTCGGGTATTTTTTCGTTTTTGCAACAACAAAATAATACTCTAATCTAAAATAGTAAAATATCTCCCTAGCCTGTTAGTTCAAATAGTACTTTATAAAATTATTAATATAAATCGACAATATTGTATTCGAATATAATGCAATATGTGGTGTAAATACATTCTACATAGTCTTTAGTGTCCAGTTCACGTTACGCGTGTATATACAATAATATATTCGCTCTATCTGAAATAATTTTTTTTTTTTTCAATTAAAAGTATATGTATTTACAAATATGTACCGATAAAATATATTCCGATCAACAATTATAAAGTATTTCATTTCTTAGACGATTTGACGAGGATTTTATTGTTGATTCTTGTCGTTTGTATAAGCCAAGTATAAATATTATTTTCTGAGTCTTAAATAGGCATTTCAGGTTTTTTTTTTATTTAACGACGACTATAAAATAATAATCATGTATACTACGTAATAATTCCTAATTTGATGGAACAATAAAAAACATTAATCTTTCATTCAAAATTCGATGCAAAAACATTTGCCATTTTCTGTATCGTATAATAAATATCATCTCATAGCTTCAATAATCGTAAGAAGTATAAGATTTAATTGTATTACCGCACTATAAATAATATCTATAAAAAATAACTTGCTGATTAATATCCATGCGAATTCATGTTTCAATAGTTGTATACGAAAATTATTATCCTATCAAAATTCTCATACTTATACATTTCATGTAATTACATAGTTTTGTAAACAGTCAAATTAAATTTAGATTTGAATAAAGATTGGTGAGTTACTCTGGGATAAAATGCAAATCAACAAATTTGCGTGTATAGCATTATATGTAAATTCTATGTAAATTATCTGATGATATTCTTAAATTTATTACGTAACGGTATAATTTTTCGCTCTATTTCATTTAAATTAGTATGCGTCGCTAATGATTAATGAATAATGGTTGTTCATAAAAACCCCAGGCAACGGTAAATCTAAATTACATTTTAAAATTTATTTTCGTAGATTTCATGCGATCTTAAGTATACAATTTTATAACACAAATCAATAGTGAAAATACAATTGATTTACACATTTACATAACTACTATGAATTTTTTTTAAAAATTTAACAGTTTTTGAAATGAACTTGAAATTTTCTAAATGGAATTATTATTAAAAATCATTAAATTATTTTTTAGATTGTTCAAATTTTATTTTTAACCATTACTATTTTTTATTATGATTTTATACTATCGGCCACTTAATTTCAAGTATTGATATTATCGATAAGATAAAAAAGAACGGGAATATTGTATCGTTTCTTTATTTCGAACATAATAATATTACCCGGGAGTTTTTTATTTAAAAAATCAGAGCTTCTAGAGATTTTATCTTGTAAATATTTATACATAAACGCGTACATGTATATAATCTTTAAAACGATTTTGACAAGTGTGTAGTCTTATTTCTACACGTTATTGTTTTGATCGTGGTTACAAATTATTTTTATTCGTTACAGAGATGAAAAATAAAAATCTGTTCAATATGAATCGTAATTTCAAGACGTACGTACAATAAATAAATATGCTTCTGACCAATTAAAAGAACCGATCTTGATTAAAAACTACCCGCGGTATTTTGATGTATTTATCTCATACCCATTGGTCGGCATAACAACAAAAAGATGCTTAATTGTTCCAACCTCATAAGGTCGATTTTAATTGCGGGAGATTTTCTTTTCTGCTACCTGCAGAAGCAACTATATAACAGCGTCATTGACAGTGTGCCGCATTAAATATTTATTAAAAGCGTATACTGTTAACGGTTTACATACTATACATTGAATATAATACATTACGTCGCGTCCATACATATATAATATTATTATTTCGTGAGGGAGAGAGAAAAACTATAGTTGAAAAGTGTATAATTAACGATCGATTGTTTTAAAATACGTTACGCCCAGGCAAGAAGTACATTAAAGTGCCACGAAAATAATATTTTTAAAACACAACATCTATTGTGCCGGCTGCAATGCGTGCTGCTGTCCATCACGTGCGTTAAAGTTTCCGAGCTCAAAACTACTAGATAATATATGTACCCATATTACACACACACACATATACAGGAGTATATAATTATATGTAATAATATCGTGATCTATATTATAATAAATAACAGTAATAATACATTAATACTAGGTATTTGTACATTATAATATGTTAGGCTGTATTCGAACCAATAAGACTTAAGCTCTCGTCGTCGCGGTAGTCAGTCACGCGTTGCTCGAAACAAGTCATCAATGGAGAAATGTCAAACGGATGCACCTGTATGTAAATTCTTACTGAAAAAAAAAAACACTAGACCGAAAAATATATCGATGACAGTTCGATGTGTGTTTTTCGACTCCCCCGCGTGCCCGTACGTGTAGTGTTTGTACGACTATACTATACTATTTGTGTACTATTACTTAGTGACCGGCAGTCTCTCTCGTCTACATATAATATGCATATATTATACACCATATGACACAGACACGAAAAACGAATCAATTACAATACACGTAGTAGTGATGATAAGAATCAAATATGTTTTTATTTTTTATTTTTTTTTCAAATATGTTTTTTCTTATTTCCTTTCATACACCCTACACACATTCACACGGAATTCGATGGTCATACAGACATGAAAACGAACGACAAGGAGAAGATAAATGGCAGCTCAAAGATGTTTATTATAAAAATATATATATATATAAACATTTTATTACACGTATATGTACTTCAGAACAAGTTAATACACTGAAAAATTTCCTCGGTATTATTTTGGTTTTAAGTGGACCGCGGTGCCGAAAATTATGGCTTCGCCGCAGGTGCAACTGATAAGTACAACAATGGGAAAATGTGGGTGGTGAGTCGGTCATTAAAATGTGCACTTGTGTGGGAGGTGGTCTAACTGCGATTTATTTAGTAATTCTTTTCGGGTTTTCTATGCGCATAAACATATATTACACGGATACGCCGTTGAATGCGTTATACTCGTGCATGGTGTACGTACGCGCATATACATCGTGGCGCCACTACCCGCTGAGTACGATTATTAAGTGCGCCGGCATTTTCGGGGAAACGCAAGCGCGACCGGAGTGGTACCAATGAAATTTACATAATTTTCGTCTTCCTACCCGGGGCAAACGTTTATTACACTGTACGCGCGCCGGCGTCTAATTATCCTCTCCCTTAATAAATACACCACGTCCAAGATAAGAACCGGTCAGGCCTATTCAAGCACATACGTCTATATACGTATACGAAAAATACCCTCAGATATAAACAATTGATTTACGATCGGGTGGCGGAGCAAGAGTACCCGCAGCAACGCTCCGACAATGGTCGCCCCCTCCTGCAAGACGCATGCCTCGCCGCCGTTGGGTTCTCGACAACAATAAATGCGAGTCTCTTGCTTTCCTACGAACGCGCGCCGGGAATACTGCACGGGGAACGATTTTCGGCCGCTAAATGTTCATCTTGAAATATAAGCATTTTAACACGTCCGTACAGATTAAACGATACATACATGTATAATATGTATTGGACGAGAGTGCGTTACAATAAATCATTCGGGGAGGACGGCTGCTTGTCAAAAATCAGTTTCGTCCAACACCCGTGTAATTGTTAAAATCTAGTATACTCATGCGGTGTGTGTGTGTGTGCCCATGTAATGTACTATATACGTACAAACTGTTCCAGGATAATCGCTGCCGCCGCGATGACATTACTGATTATGGATAATTTGTAATACGTCATGTGTTTATGTGTACGAGTACCGTCACCTTGGTCTTATATTCTTATATTTTTTTAATTACAGTACCATTCAGGCGAAAAACGCATCAATCTTCGTGCGCTTGTATATATATATGGTTTGATAACAGACAAATGTAGAATAAGATGAGCTCGAGTGCGAGCAGTGAGTCAGTTTTTTAACGGTTGTAAAAGACACACCTCACAAGCGGGTCGTCATAATTTATGCGGGACCATACGGATTACTTCAGCGGTGGAGGTGGCAACTCGAGTACCACACATTATTATACTGACAGCTAAGATAACTTTTTAGGTTATTATTACGTTTCTTTTTTTTTTTCTATCCTTATTATGACTTTTTTTTTCCTTATCGGACTAATTAGCAGCCTGCGCATCCGTACGGAGAAAAGATAAAGTCACCGTTTATACGGTCTGTGACAATCCCATTAGACGTGTAGCGAGGAATTCATTATAACGTCTGAGTGGCCGAGGGACGGTCCGGTTATAACAGTCATTACTACGCGCGCGCATACCTTACACTTCGCCACACTGCGCCCGCCATACACTATAGGGTAACAAATCATCGCATCCAATTCCATTTTATGCACTTGTCGAGAGTAGTCGGGCAATTTGTTTTGTTATAAAATCATCGCATTTAATGGCCACCTATTTCGTTGACGTGCTTTGAAAAAAATCGCAAGAACATTTTCTTTCTTATTAGTGATTTTATACTCAGCGCACCTTTTAAAATAACTTTAAATATTTTATAACATAAAACAACGTCTCAATAACATAACGAAGTATTCGTATCGTAAGGTATCGATTTTTTAATGCCTATTTTTGCTATTTTATTGTTACTAACTAATTTACAAATGAACATTTCAATACAACATATTATTTCATGCACAATTATGCTTACTTAATAATTTAATCTATGTTTAATTATAAACTTTTCATAGAGAACAATATAAATTTGTTGCTACAGCAAAACGACGAATTTTAAAGTGTATGGTGTATAAAATAGTGTTCAAAACAATCGTTGGGTTTATTATAGTTTATTCATACACTCATCGTTTAACAAATCGTAAGATAATATTTATTTATTTTTGCGATATTTTGTTCGTTCGTTAAAAAACATACGATAATTGTACTGCCGATTATCAGTATCGTGAAGATATAAAATATTTAACACATACTTAATTTAACGACATAATTTGGGCACACAACCAATAGGCTGCGTAATTTTTGGAAGCACCTAACATTCAGAAGTGTACGAAAAGAAACGTTTTCAAGTACTAATTGTGCCATACGAAGAGGTAATTACACCCAAACGTGTTCGTCCGTGAGGAGTGAGACAACTGCATTCGGCTCGTGAAGTCCGAAGAGTTTTCTTACTGTTGAGACGTTGTAAAAACGTAACGCCGAAAGAATACTTACCAGAACCGGTGAACCAAGGTGTAAGTCCATCCCATTCGGTGGAACGGCAATCGGGAGGGACCAGCGCGAAGACGAACAAGCAGAACAGTACGATCGGCGGTTCCATAACGCATCGTCCGATTCGATCACATGGTCGACTGAAAACTCGGACGGTTGATTTGAATTTGGCCGGCAGACGAATCAGTATATTAAAATTATTATTATTATTGTTTTTTTTTTTTTTTTTTTTTTTTTTACAGTTCTCGAACAACGGGCGCACTGCGCAAAACGTAAAACGCGGGGGAGGAAAAAAAAAAAAAAACAAAATCCGACGATCAATCTAACGCGCAATCGCACACACTGGTCGGCGCGCGCGCACACGTCGCACACGTACGGAATCCATCACGGGAACAGCAGCACGCGCGGGACAATGCGCAGAGACACGAGCTGACGCTAGTCCGCGGACGCGAAGACTGGTCGTCCACACGGTTAGCGGGCACACCGGCCGGCGGTAGTGCGGTCGGCGGCGGCGCAAGTGTACGTGCGCGCGTGTACCGCACCGCCCGTTGTCTGGGGATGCTTTCGAAAACGGAACGCGCGCGCTCGACCCTTCGCCCACGAACTCCTGCGTCGGCAGCACGCGCGCTCGAAACGACACCCTTGGCGAACTCCTGCGTCCGCGCGTTTCCCGAACACGCGATCGCAATGCGCCGATGTAGCCGATCGTGGCCGTACGATACGTGCGTGGACGTCGACGACGGAACAACGCGCACGGGGCGAAGAAACCTGTCCGGTGCGCGCAGTCGCTTGCTGTCCCGAACTAATGTTTCCGTTTCGCGGACGGGTTTCTGTGTACGGATTACGGAGTCACGATTTTCCGTCGGCCGACAAAAATCCATTTGGAAAAAAATTTCCAAACTTATAAACGTCGTAGGTCGCGATAAGTTCTGATTTTTCCGGTTGACAATCGCGTGGTGCGTGTACTGGTTGAATATTTCAGAACAATGATCTACTGCAATTCGAAGAACGTACTCAATAGGTCGATTAATCGAATAACAGTGTAATGCGGTAAGCGGTTCGAAATACAATTACAAGTTCCGGAATCCGTGCAAAGTTTTTCGTCTGGTTTCTTCTTCAATAATGCTTTTTTGCCCGTTATTCCGTTTCCAATCAACTCGCTATCACATTTATTCGTCGATAATTGTTCCGCATTCTTGATGTAAATAATTCAATCGTTTCACACGAACTCACCTACGTTCATTTTAATTTTGTTTTTAACTGTGTTATAAATTCGAGTTTTCCCACGGACATTTACGGACGTCGTGAGAACAAGTGAACCGAGACGAAACGATATTAAAACTGCGACTAAGGTGACAATATGAAACACTGCTGATATTGATTCAAGATGAAACGTAGGTAGGTATTAATCACTGACCTTCGTAACCGTTTGGTAACAAAATAAATATGGTTACCAAAATGTTTTTGTTCGTTTTGCTATTTTATATTTTTTTCCGTTTGATGAAGGTTCGTTTGATTATTTGGAACCAAAAAATAGGTTTCCGTTTTATCAAGGGCTTAATCCTATGTTGAATCATAGAGATCTGCCGAAACTATAATAAATTTACGCGACCGTAATACATTTCCGCGCAAAACAGGATTCCGTCGCATCAAAGGTCCGGATAAGACAGGTTTTACTGTAATACATTCGTAGACATACATCATAAACAATAATTTTTATTATTTTCGTAATACATAAATTGTATAATATATTCACATATTAGGAACACCGATTACCCATGGATTGTTTGAAGCATTCCCGGGTATAAATAAATACGAAAGTACGACGACGTCGTAAAAATTAAAGTGTTCGATTTGAATGCAAATAATAATACACGTACACGCGGCGGACGAGATCTGAACAACGATTTTATCAATAGTTACAAAACGTATTTGCATACCGTACACGTTGACCACTATGATCATTTACTTGAAGCGAACGTTTAAAATCGTATATCCGTGTTTACGGTTGAAATTCACTACGACACTATAAATCGGTTTTATGTAAATTAATATATTATAATATACACTGCGATATACATACGATGGAGCTAGGGTGAATTAATATTATTGTCTATGAAACTAAACGTATAGGTTACACTTGGGACCGATTCGAAACACTGTTTTGTGTATTATATTGTTAAACCGTCGAAAACCTTAATCGTTAAAATGTAATTTACAATACGGGCACATACAGGATTAATACAGTCGCCGTATCGATTAAATTTACGAGGCAAACGGACCGAGCAAATGGAACGGATGGTAATATTTTTCAGGACACGATAAAACAATGGAACATAAGCCTTTCGTTGATCTCGTATCCGTAGAAAGCTCGTTTAACGAAAATCCAAACGATTAAAAAACGTTCGAGACGAAACACGTATACGAAGTCTCTGCGGGGAAAACATAATTTACTCCCACGTTGTACGCACAGCGTTCAGTCCTACTGGTATTAACGTGTACACTCATATTTATACCTACATCGGAGTAACTGTCAAAACGTTTAATTGATGTTCAATACCAGAAGTTGTATTTGAAATATCGAACGGCGTATAAATTGAAACCCGTACAATAAACGTTAATATGTGTGTGTTTATGCACTCGTATTATGACCACGTGTTCAGATGATTTACACAAACACTCGAATCGTGTATACACGTACGTATCTAGGTAATAGTGAACACAACTACGTTATCAACTTTATTCGAAACATAAAAATCAATACGGTAATGCACGAACGACCGTTCCTCGTCATCGGATTAAACACGGCGGTAAACATTATAAAGGAATATTATGCCGCCTGATCGTGGTAAACGTTTTCGCGAGTCTAAATGAGAAAATTGTTCGCGATTTCGTCCAAAAAACGAACGTGCGTCGTACATTCGCGGCGCAAGACAGACTGCGTTCCGTCCGGTGCACGAGCCGAAGAAACCGACTTGCGAATCACACCAAAGCATAATCGTATAGGAACGCGTTGCATATGTATTCTAATTCACGTTTCAGAAAAGGAACAAAAAAAACCCCGCATCGTAGAGCCGTCACTAATTAAAACCCGCTTCACAATGGTATCCCGGGACGGATATACTCGAGAAAGCATCGTACGTTTCTTTCTGTTTCAATACCGAAACGCTTATCGACAGCACTCCTCTGACAAGCTGTTTCTCCAAATACGGAATAAGCACCGGAGTTGGAGTCCGCACCGAAGGGCACAATGCGTTTAAAAATAAATCTTTAGACATTCGATTGTACGTAACGCTCGTTATTGTACACATCCGCGTGTCGCGGTACAGTAGCATTTTTACGTTCGGGAAACGAAATAAAAAACAAAATGCTGCGCCAGGAACGCATTTCAATCCAGGAAAGTAAAAAAAACCCGTTTGGAACTATCGGATGCCCAAAAGAAAGTTAATGATGTACTTTGGCAATCGACGCGGGCGCGACGACATTTTCGATCGTGCGTTGATTATTTTCCATACCAGATTCTTTGCAACGCTCCATCGACGATTTGAAAACTCTAGAAATATTGCGAACCCGTTGCCAATATCATCGTGATCCCTCTAAATGTGTGCAACGATAATTTAATACTACTTTTGTACGCTGATTGCGTCAAAATGATAAACCGTAATGGATCGGTCGACGTTTAGGTACAACTGATCTATGAACACTGATTGATTTACGACGACGAGATCGCATAGCAATTAAAAATATGGTTTATAATAGTTCAATACCTAACTCACAAGTGTTGTCCGCACATGACAACAGACCGCAGCACTTTGCTCGCGTTTGTCCGATTATTGTTGTTGCTTGCCCACGGATAACAACTAATACATTATAATAAAACAACTTTAACCGTATATCATTCACTAAATAATTATACGCGTTCGATCTTATAACAGCATGAAATATTATACGATTGGTACATTGCATGAGACGGTTAACAACTGTAACTGAAACAATTATACGATTGTTCGAAATGAATAAAAACAATTAAAAATTATATACATCAAATACATTTTCACTTACGACGGAGTATTGAACTTTAACACTCCTCTGCACGTTAAACTTTCTTTCTCCAGGCCTACATACATTCAAAATGTCATACGTACTTTCACATTTACATTTTCATTTGAGTCGAATACGTATGTTTACTATACATATATATATATATGAATTGGGTAATAAAAGCGCTAAATATGGATCTATATGTAAACATCGTGATAACCCACGGGGTCCTTAAATGTGCAATCGATACGTTTTTTTGAAAAATAATAAACAGTATCGTGTAAGAATGCAGATAGTAAGCGGACACCACGCGTCTGCCAATGTATGATTACTATAAATTATACTGAAACCGGCAGTTTACTTCCGAACATTGCAACACACACACACACAAACACATAAATATATATACAACTATTCGCCTGGGGTTGGTTTTTAATCACGCTTGATAGTGTAACGCTATATGAAATAACATAGATGTGTACAGGGTTAAGAAAAAAAGAAATACAAGTAGATATCTACATGATTTTTTCCTGTGTTTTTGGAATTATTCCAATTTCTATTTATATAAAAGTACAATATTATATTATTACGATAAATCATTTGTTACTTGTTTTAATCGAATTGCAACAAACATGAATATTATTTACATCATAAATGGGTATATATTGTACTTGAACTATGAGTGTATGCCATCACAGAATTAGAAATACCGATGGTCGCCGTGTAACATAAGATATAGTCGTGTTCGCAATATGCTGATGAGGCGTACAGAATTCACTTGAATATATTCAATGGCAATCATGTAGCGATACCGAAGATACCTTTTATGGAGTTATTGGAATCGCATCGTTTACAGTTTATGTAGATCAAGAAACATGTAGTAGGTCTCATGACAAATATGACGAGCATATTCCGTGTAGGAAATCAACGATCTACCGTAAAATATCAATACTCTACGAGTTTCCTCCCTTTCTGATGAAAACCCTTTGATTTATTTTCCTTTAGTTTTAGAACGCAAGCACAAATAATACAGTTCAGATTAATATTTTATCAATAAAACCGTTTGAAAAAAGGACATAACTGAATCACGAACATAAAAAAAGGTAAAACTAAATGAATAAAATAAAGTATTCTGGAATATCAAAAGTTTAAGCAGGATACAAATTAATAATTTTAAATTATAACGGTATTTTATCCGTTGGTCAGTGTAAACCAAGCTAATATTGATAAGTCACGCGTTAATTTTGTTTGGTGTTCGAATGCTATGTTAATATAATAACCCAAACAACATACGTTGCGTTTTTACAAAAATATTATTCATTTAATGTCAAGCACGCTTATAAATGTGTATACTTTTAACGAGTCTCAAAGAAACTTTAACGCATGTACGGCACAAAGTATCATCCAGAACCTAGAAGAAGAAATTCCTGTCGAAGTTTCGACTTCTCTCCAACCTGGTTCTATACGCGATGGCATGTCCGTATAGTCGCATGATAAATGCGTACATCATACGCACAAGTACACACGCATAAACACAAAAACACACAACGGAGCTACATCGTTATTCTAAGAAACCATTGTGGCTGTACCATATTCGGCAACCAGTCTCTTTTAAATCCACCGTATCTGTTTTCGTACCGTTTTCATTTAGACCTGTTTGCTATTTATTTCTTCTTTTTTACTACTTTTTTTTTTTTTTCTTACACTTAACTCCCTCTTTCCGACACTCCACTGTTGAATATATATACAACATAACGGGGTTACTGACAATGATAGCAGCGGTGTATACACGGCAGTTGCGGTGACCAACAGCATTGACCAAGGATATCAACCGTATTTTCACTATTTCTCATCACGTGCAACCGTTACTGTAGTCAATATTTTTATTATGATGTAATACTCAGTAACTACAAGTCATCAAAATATTATTTTTATTTTTATGTCTAACAATCCAAATAACGATAACCAACGAATGAAAAAGTCTTTGAATATATAAGTAGGTACCTTTCTAATCAGTGAAAAAATAAATAAAATAATGTCGTCATTGTTGATTTCGTCGAAGTTATTTGTTGTATCAAAAATAAACTACAATAGTTCAATAAAATCAACTGGAACTTTGATACATTTTACGGTTCCGGTTTTGGTTTGGTTTCTAGAAAAAAGTCGGTTTCGGTATTGATGTTGATTCCAAAAAAAAAAAAATTTTGATTCCGGTGTGTTTTTGGATTCAAGAAAAATATTTATACAGGTTTCGGTTTTAAAAATAACAAAAATTTAGGTTTTGATTTCTTTTCGGTTCTTAAAAAATGAATAATTCGTATCAAGTTTTGATATTGTACATACGAGTATGTAAGAAAAATTTAATTCTGTTTTCTTCAGAAATGTAACTAAATATTTTTCATGTTAATTGACGTCAATTATGATGATCAATACCAATTTTTAACCAATTGTCCTAATAATTACAATAGCTTAGGACTAAGGAGAGGACTAAATAAGTAGATAATACACAAGAAAGTCTGTTCTACTTTCACAGCATTTTATACCGATCACTATATATAATATTATTTTTCTTACAATTCCTATTAATTTATTATCAGTTGTTACGTAGAATTTTTTTTACTCGGACGTATGAATTCTGTATATACTTCAATAATTAAATTTGAATTTATAAATCCTTATAATAATAATAATATTAGATCTACGTAATTATTTATTAATATTAATACTATATATATAATAACAATTATTATTGCTAATAACAAATATAATTAAAAATAATGAAATTATAAAAAAATCGAAATTAACCTTAAAAACGTCTACAAAAAAGTATAAGGTTCCGATTTTTAAATAAATTCTTATAAGAGTTCTAGCGAGGTTCCAGTTTTAAAATTAATTTAAATTAAGGTTTCGATGAGACTCCGTTTCCCGATATTTAAAGAATCCCGGTTACAAAGTTCTAACCACATTATTTAATATACATATCACTTTATTCTAGATATTCAAATCGGGATCCAAAGTAAATATAGATATCAATATCTTTATTTAGTTTAGTTAGCTGTGACCTCGAAAGGTTATATAGTAGGTACAAAGCAAACAATATACACACAATACCTTGATACTTATTTAAGGAAAAATCCATAGAGAGCAACAAAAAAATTGTGTTTACATAAATGATCATATTATAAAGCTTGGTTCGTCTTTATTAATTTCCGTTTGAAACAGATTTTATAAGTAGTTATGGTGGTTTTGCGGGATGAAAATATTTATTATCGTTATCGTTAATATACTTTACATTATTATCATCGCATCTTTCACGAATCTAAGACCACTGTCATGTTTACTTTGCCGACCAATATTTTAGTATCGTTTATTGTCGTGTTACTAAAAATAAATAAAATTCCATAAATTTATAATATAAGGATGAGACATTTTAAAACAGCAATAAAATTTTAATTGTGAGCAATAAAAAACAATAACACAATTAAAAATTAAACTGTGTAAATAAAAATTCCAAAGGTATTTTTTTCAAACCTATTACGTTGTATTTTGGAAATGAATAATTGCATTGAAAAGAATGTCTGCATAACTTTCTTTGTCGAGTGCATACCTACGTGGTAGTAATATTAGGTACCACACCACAAAATGAGATATGCATGAAAAAGCGCTGAAACAATACGTGAGGTAGTTGATTTGAACGAAACAACAAAAATCAAGGGAACAATAAATTTAAATACATAATTAAAATACGAAGTTTTATCGAAAAAATCTCAAGGAAATATTAATTAAATTTTTTATTTATATATATAGTTACCTATACTATATTGTATTTTATATCATCATATGATTACCCTTTGCATAATTTACAACTATTGAATATTGTTTTTAACCTTGTCATGTGTATATATTTATGTATATGCAAGTGACACATGCATTAGTCACTAGAATGACTGGTATCTGTGTCTCGCAGGTTTTTTTTTTTTTGGAACAGACACGATGAAAAGCAGTTCATCGGCGAAAAGCAGTTTATTATTCTTTGTGTGTACCCTGTACCGGCATGTAGACGAGAGACAGCAATCTTTGTCACGCCTTCGTCACACACGAATCCTAAGAGTATCTATCAACGCTGTTATTGTTTGGATTGCAATACATATATTATACTCATTTGTGTCAGATGTATTTAAATGTTGAACCGGTTGTACAGTATCATACACCAATATTTCAAGATAATCACAACAATTTGTTGTTTTTAGTTTACAAACATTTTTTCTATTATCAAAAATACGCCGAAAGGAATATTAATTATCCAGTATTAGATGCTATAACTCGTAGAAATTAGTTAACTGGATTTCATTCGAATATTACGATATATATATATGTGATAATAATATTAAAAATATTGATTATTGTATGAGACTAAAACAATGATAAATAATATACTTGATAAAAAAATTGACGACAAAAATTCTTCATTTTAATATAAAATGACATTATCAATTTAATAGAGTAATAACATTTTAGAAAAACTGAAAAGCGTAGGTATATACTAAAGTCTATATCACTGATAATTATATATGTAATAGACGACAAATGAATCTATAGCTTGGGCCAAAAATTAAAATTAAATATAATACACGATATGGAATGAGGTACGTAAGCCGTTATGATAAAAAGTAACAAAACTTGGAGAGATAAAACATTATCAATATTACAAACCGATAAATTTTAACAAGATACAAAAATATGAGAATATTTAGTGTTCAAACTCATAAGTGCATAGAGTAAAGACCATAATTACATTATATTGATGAACCATGTATGGTGACGTGCTGGGGCAACAATGCCCTTAATAAAAGTATTGTTTTCTATAATATACTATTATAAATAATAATTGTATTTTTTTCTTAATGTCTTATTAAAACACTAGAACGAATTATAGAAGGAATATTAGAAATAAACTGGTTTGGTCGCATGCGAATAAATAGTATAAGAAATTAATATCCAAACATGTCATTCAACAGTAACACCTATAACAAACGAATAACCATATCATTGAAATCTCACTAAGACCTTGACAAATCATGGTAAACAATGGAGCTTGGATGAATTTAAATTATTATTTAAAGCTAATAAAACTCTTAGGTACTTAATAATAAAATCAGTGCACGGTTACATCAGAAATAAAAATACTGCGCTCTTATGAATACAATGCTATGCTTAGTACATATAATATCAAGCATAATACAATTGTTTATGAACTCGAGAAAATACTTTTAGAGCATCGGCAGCTCTAGTAAGAGATCAGCATTTTGAAATTTTATTATTTAAAAAAATAATAATATACGAGGAAAAATTAAGATGTTAAATTAAGATATTAAACTTAGATATTAAGATATATGAGTGATTTAAATTTAAATCAGAGTTTCGTTTTTGAAAATGTGGAAAAATGTTTAACTGGATAATGTTAACACATGATCACTGAGTCTTAGTCAAACGGTCATGGATCGATATAAACATTTTATGTGGCCAAGACTATGAACGGTGCTACTTTTATGAGTAGCCATTTAAAGGCGTTGCGACACTTATTTCGAACTAATAAAAAAAAACCGTATTATACGTGCATAGGATTTGAATAAAGTATTTAGTTTTTATGTAGTTAATCAATATTTATTTTCAGTTTAGCTTGATCAAATATAGCTAAAGTGAATCTAATTACAAATTATTTTTGAATTATCGAAAAAATATCGAAAAAATAAATACATTTTTCAACACTCAAAAGCGTCAAAATTTCCAATATTCCAGTAAAACACTATTGAAAAAACTATAACCAACCATATGGGTCAAACTTCATGATTTTTTATTATTATGGAAGTAATAATGTTTCCTATAAAAACAGTTCTGAAGAGATACGATCATTGGGTTGTAAATCGCTATTACTACAAAGTTATAGTATTTGTCAGTTAAGCTTTCTAATTTCACGTTTGTATTCATAAAAGTTGTTGAATAATATTTTTAAGTTGAAAGAATTCTTCAACCTAGTGCTTTTAATAATTCAGAGGCTTTAAATTATGTACGCGGAAAAATATTCGTTATTGGCGATATGTGAACTAATGTTGAAAACAAACATAAGATTATTTTCAAAGAAGCAAACGAAAAATCTAACAATATTAACTATCCTAGATCTATCTATAAAATAAATTAACGGTACGATGTATCCTCGGTAACGAGACTCTTAATTTATTGAAGATAAAATAAATGAGTTATTAGTGACAACATTTAAATCGATGTGTAATGATAAAAAACAATTTCGAAAATCGTGAACTAAATAATTCATATCTTTATAATTAAACCGACACCGCAACAAATCAACTTTTTCATATATTTTTTATATCGTTTATTTTTTATAAACATTTTGTATTATTTTATAATATAAAATGTTATTATAAATATTACCAAACTACTGCGACTCGTACCTATTTCGTTTGGATCTGTACGGAAACGAGTAGTGAAGTGATTAAATAAAATAAACGAGAATTTATCTTAATAGATAAGAATAATATACGTCTTAAGCATCTCGTGTGCTAAAATAGGAGTCGGGAAACTGAGCTAAAAGTTCATAAGTTTGAAACAGTGATCGGTGGTTAGGTTACAGTTGGTGTGGTGTAGTGTCCGTGACGTTGAAATCGTGTAACATCAGAAACGAGAATCGATTCGAGTTTTTTGTAAAATCGGGTGAAAAGCGGGCCTTTCTTTTGAAATTTTTTGAAAATTGAAACTTATGCTCTGTAATGACCGTCCGCCACAGTTACTGAACACGTACGTTGTACGAATGGGCTGCGGGATTTGGCAACAGACCGAGAATTGGTGCAAGAAGACCCGAGGTCCGGTTTCCCCTACGAACGTGCAGAATAGGCAACACGTCGAGCGTTCGAGTACGTTTCGTTTCCTTCCGCTAGGAACGACTAGCGATGATCCGAAAGCGATGATTGATGATCCGAAATTATTGAGTGCGCGAGAGGCTCGTGTGAGGTCTGAATTAGAAAATATCGGTACTTCAAGTGGCGCCGGGATCTTTAAAAAATATTGGTTCAAATCGTTACAGTTAATAACCCGACACCCACCCATCCCATGGGCCACCATGCAGTAGTTAATGAATGGGTCACATACATAGTAAATCAGTAAAATAAAAATATATTTACAATGAGAATATCAAACAAATAATAATATCCTAATTAAACAATATTTATAGTAACAGCGGTTACATACATTTTTAGAAAAATAATTTCAAATATTAAATAATGGGCGATGAAGGCTTATTTATTTGCGATTTTTTAAAATTTCTTTTTCGCTGCTCGAAGTGTTTCTGATAATTTGTTTTGTCAAGGCCCCTCCTAATTTTCCTACACATATCATAAAATGCTGACATGAAAAAAAAAAAAAAAAGAAAGTATAATGATCTTATGTGAAATCTGCGAGATTGTAGAAACGTTGGTCTTCGAGAGTTCGAATAGTGTGCTACTCTACTACCCATTTCCCTTTGTTTCATATCAAAATAAAATATTTACAAATAAATATTGTTTAAGTTAAATGTGTCCTATAGAATGAAAATAAATTGTTTACGTACCTATATTATTTCCATTTACCGGTTACAAATGGAGCGATACGAAAGCGCGGGTCCACGTTATTATTATCGATTCGACCAATTACATCGAAATAGATCACACCACACACGCGCGTTCACTGTTCATAATGTTTATTATTCTGTGTTTAAATATCCGTGTGCACACGCTGCACGATACACGAATTTATTTTCTTTTTAACTGTATTAATAGTTCTGTACAAATTACAATCGTGCCCCGTGCCGGATTTCGGAAATTTGACTCCCGGGGCTAATAAAAATGCAACACCCTTACGCGGGTGGAAGTACGAGGTGTGTTGATGACTTTTTTAATTTTTCATTAAACTTAACATTGCCCTTATACCAGTAACGCCTGGAGCCAGGGGCGTTCCGAACGGGGGGGTAAGGGGGGTGCCTACCCCCCCATGATGTTTTGTCAGTCGGCAAATTGTAAATTTGGTGAAAAAACTTGACACAGTCGGCAAAATGTCAGGCATATTTCATTATAGCATCGTAATCACGGATTGCGTTGTAATTGTAGATATAGCGTTCAAAATATTATTATATTTTATTACATATTATAAACTATGTAGACCGTAGACACAATAGACGAATAGAGTTGAGCTTAATATAATATACGATATTATACTTTATAATGAGTTGTTTACACTGAATAGCTACTATAAATTTACTTTCTGGTAATACCACTATACGGACTACGGACTACACAGTTTAGATTGATTAGAATGATCGGAAATATTCTCAAAATACCCGTGTTATACTGTTATCGTGAGTCACAACACAAACAATCGACAAAAGCATAACGTGCGAACGCGTAGACCCTCTGCAGACTTTGTGTGTGTGTGTGTTTAGATTTGTGTTATTGCTGATTATTTAATATTCTACGTTGACGATTGCAGGGATAACATAGGTTCCATACTTATTCTTTTTTCGATGAAGATTTCTTGAGTGTAACAGTGTAAGCATTTATAATAATTATTATTTACTATTAAACGTGTTTACTATTTTAAGGCAACAAATGTAGGGATACAGTAATTTTTTTACCTTATATTATATTATATAATTGTATATTTGTATATTTGTACTACATTAGCGACTAATTATTCAAGGAAGATTTTGAAACAAAGTTTCCTCCTAGAAATCTTTAACTACCTACCAATAAATAATGACAATAATAATAATAAGTAGGTAATATAGAAATGTTTTATATGAATTTCAAAGTATGTACAATAGCTCGTGTTTTATATTATGGCACACAAACACATTATGTATAAATTATTAGGTATTTTGATGGGTTTGTTATTAGTTATTACTAGGGCTCGGAAGTTGTTGCATTTGCATGTTTTTTTTGAACCGTTAGATTTATTGCTAAGTGAGCTTGAAATTTGTTCTAAGACACTACGAAAAACACATCAAAAGTTTATAGTGCATATTTTTGCATATTTAGTGATTTTTTGATTTTAGAGAATATTTCTTAATTTTACAATTTTTTTAGAGCATATTTTATAATTTATGAAGATTTACTATGAAAATTTGTAAATAAAAAAATAAATAAATTATTATTGAGAGATATTATTAGATATTCTTGTATCGCATTTTTTTTTTTTTTTTTAATTATTATTGAAAATTAAAAATCAGAATTATTTTTATTGTTTTGCTTTTTCATGTTTATAATATTTTATGTGTGAAAATGTAAGCTACAAACTAGTATTAATAATTAGTAATTACAAATTGTGTGACTTCTGACTAAGTATAATAATATTAATATAAATTGTATATTATATATATATGTTTTGTTTTTAATATAAATTATAATGATGATAACTATATTCCAGTTTAATAAAATATTTGAATACGTATATTTGTTTTGTATTAGCATTTCACTCATACATAAAAACATAAGTGTACAATTACTACATTTTTTTCTCGTCATATTAATGTAGTCGGCAATTTTTCAAACTGATAACCCCCCCCAAATAGGGAAGCTTCGGAACGCCCCTGCCTGGAGCAAGCATACCCACTCCCACCTACCGTCACCACTATATCAAGCACTGATTATGCCTATTAAATTAACGTTTTATACACCATCCAGGGTCAACGAACACCTGGCTTCGAAATTTAGGTGGTTTATTTGAACCACCTAAAATATACCTCCCATGCGCCACTGATTACCACCGTATAGTGGTATCATAACCAGAGTAATGCTTCGCCGTGGCAACGCGCTTGCTCATATTCAACACGGTTCGCTGTGTACGTTTAAATGGAAACGAAAATTGAGATGTGTATCACGTGCGCGAGAATGTCGTCGAAGCGGGTACGGGCGCGCCACTACGTAGTGATGGCGAAAGAAGAATAAATTAACTAGGGATGGGCCGATACCACTCATTACCGATATCCGACACTCCGATATATGCTGCCGATATAAAACCGATACCCGATAATATTATGTAAAAATTAAAGCAGCATTTTTGCAACAAAAAAAACATGAGCCATCATAAAACCGATACCATTAACCGATATATAATAAAACTGATACCTGAACTCAAATGTTACCTAAAAAAGTCAAAACAATGTTTAAAACAGCTACCAACTAAGTAATTTTGAATTTTTAAATAATATTATTGTTAAAATATTATTGTAATGTGATAACAACGACAGCCCTGCCAATAATCTACAGTATTTGATATTGATTTTTGATAACCTATGGTTATTTTTTTTTTTTTTTTTTTGAAAGTATCGGTTTTGAAAAAAGACCGATACCGATAAAACCGATACCACCTATATCGGCCGATGTTTAGTATCGGTTCTAGTATCGGCACATCCCTAAAATTAACATTATTATTATTATTATCATCCGTCTACCAAGCTATATCTACAGCGCTCTCTGGTAGTACTAAGATTCGCACGTAGCCGCGTTGACCGGAGCTAACACTTTTTTTTGGTTATACCATTATCTTGACACGCAATTACCTTTACACTCGTGCGCGTTCGATGCGGTCGCTCGGCTCCACGGCGCATCGTTGAAAAACGGCAAACATTCGTTGCAATCGGGTCCCGCCGTGTTGTGTTCGCACCGGCACACTCTTCTGGACGAACCGTCCAGAGCCGTACTCTTCACACACTCGCTGGCGTGTCCGTTGCATTTGCATCTAAAAACAAATTATAAAAATAAAGAATGATATCACTAAAATTAATATCGAACCGATGGCATGCTACTGTGTTCGTTATTCGGTGGTGTATTTAAAAAAAAAAAATACAACGTATCCGTATAGCTCCATACGACATGGGATTTTTTATTATTTTAAAGTTTAACTGATCTACACGTACGGGAAACACAAAACCGTTAACGCTACATCGAAAACAGTGTGTTTGATTGATTCTAGTATAATGTATTCATTTTGAGTAGTAAAGTAGAATCCGTTTATAACGATTTTCAAGGGACTTGAAGAATTATATCCGTTTGTCCGAACTTCGATGTATCGCTCAACATAATTCGCAATATTTTTTAATGCTCTTCGTACTTCTGGCATATTGATGTCGACGTTTGACGAAACAAAAATACGTACTTGTTCCGTTGAGAAAATTTAGACTTTCGAAGTAGACGGTGCATTATATAAAATTTTATTCCGCATTGTCGAACACCATATTGTTCGTTTTCATACTTATTTGCATTTAAAAAAAATAAACAATTTCTTCTTCGTCAGGTTCTTCATTAGTCCATAGAGTAACGTCAACCTGGACTAAATGTTGTACGTTTTTTTCAGGGAATTATTTTGTTTCGTTACTTTTGTTTCATTTTTATGTTTCATCGCTTACTGCAGTCGGGAACCCAGAATGGTAGAAACAGTTCTCTATCGTAGTAATAAAAAGTCAGTGCATGCATATAAGAGCATTAAAAATGCTTTCAAAATTGAATTTTTTGATTCTTTTCCCTGTTCTTTTCGCTTTATAATTTTGAGTATCGACTGCTTTTGAAATTTTGCTTTTAATACTTTGATAATACCTTAATTCATAAGTTGAAATACAGAGGCCGTGTTTGACGGGAGAAACCCAACTTGAAAAAATCAATATTTTGTACATAAGATGAATCGGGCAATCATCTACAGTCAAAAGGATATACTGTCTTTATTTTGCAATTCCTTTACATGTTAATGCATTAAAATTATTTATACTCTATAGTAGCGTATAAATTGAATTAACATATTTAAACTAGTATTTCATTTTACATGTTATTTTACTAGGAATAGATATTGCTATAATCTTGATTTTTATGTGAATGGAACTTTCAGACCGAAGGGTACCACCAATCACTCTTATAAAAGAAAATTTTCTATTTAATTTTTTCGGTAATTAAAACTCGGTTATTATTCTGAACTTAATATTATCTTCAAATATTTTGTAATAGTGTATTGAAATGGAGAATATGAACGGCTTTTTAATGAATAGTTGAAGTCACTTGATTTCAGTTTTAAACTTTAAGAAAGAAAGGTAACAAATTTCTGTTGCCCCTGGGTGGCAAAAACTTAAATAAGGCCCTAGCTATAAATTATAAGTATATTATTAATTATATATATGTATTAAATTTTAACTTATAATCTAATATACTAATTAGTATATTAGATAATTACATATTTATTATATTATTTGTATTTAATATATTACAATATTCACACTATCTATGAATGGTTTTGGTTATATTACATAAAATAATTTGTTATTAATACTATTTTTCTAATACAGTAAGTTATACCGAATTTCAAACCTTACCTATATTTTAGATTCTGAACGGAGTGAAGAATGTATTGATTTTACAATGATGTGTGTTTTTTTTTTTTTTGTGTCTGTCGACACGTTTTGGGGCAGTAAAAATGCTTCGATTGCCTTATGTAGCAACTTTTCTGAAAGGAAAGTGAATCTATTTGGTACTTTGGGGGGTCAAAAGTTAAAAATTTCCAATATTTTTTAAATGCGACGGGAAAAACCATAAAAAAATTTGGGAAAAACGGGAGTTTTTACGCAAAACCAGTTTTTGACATAACCAAATTTTTTATTTTGCTATAACTCAAAAACTAATCGATGTAAATACTTGAAATTTTCACCAAATGTTTAGATTAGCGTTTTCTATACACCATTAAATTTTCAAAGTATTTTGACTTTTATTAAGCTATTTATAGACAATTGAAATTTTCAATATTTTTAAGTATTTTTTTTTTAAATAACGATAAAATTTTTTTGGCTGCCTAGAAAATCTTGAAAATTTAATACAAGGTTTCTTATAAGTTGTTCCTTAACTGATAAAAAAAAATCTAAAATCGTAAGTCACAATTTTTTTTTATAAGTGCTCAAAGTTACAATTTATACGAAATATGTAAAAATCACGATAATTTGCAAGTTTTTTTGTAGTTAAAAATTCATAAAATTTTTTCTGTTCATACTTAAGGTTCAAAATTTTAACACGAGGTTATGTATAAGCTACTCTTCAAAAATCTTTAAAAAAATTTCTACCGGAATTAGAGGAAAAAATTTTATGACTGTTTGAAATTTAAATATTTACGAAATTGCATAAAATAATGATTTATTCTCAAACGATTTTAAATATTTTTTATAATTCAAAAAGTATAAGTCGCAGATTTTTGAAATTTCTACCAGCTGTTAAGATTGGTATTTCCTTTATGACATATTTTTTTCAAAATATTATATTGATTTTTAAGCCACTTATAGGCATTTAAAATATTCGATTTTTTTACATTTTTTTTTTATAATCGGTGATAAAAAAAATTTGGCTCGTACAAAATACTTGAAAATTTGATAGAAGATTCCACAGAAGTAGTTCTTAAAGTCATTCAAAAATTATTAAAATCCATAGGCACAATTTTTTTTTATAAGCGTTTGAACAGCGAATATTGACAAAAAATTACATGTAAAATATAATATACTGTATAATATTCTAGACTGACAAAGATATCGGTTTTTTTTAAAATGCTCTAACTCAAAAATGAAAAATCGCAACAACTTGAAATTTTCACCAAATCTTTATATTGGCGTTCTCTATACATGGTTAAGATTTCAAAGTATTTTGACATATTTTGACTTATTTATAGACAATTTATATTTTCGATTTTTGTTAAATTTTTGTTTTTAAACATCTATAAAATTTAATTGATTGAGCGAAAACTCTTGAAAATTTTATACTAGGTTTATAATAAGTTAAACTTATCGTAACTAAAAAATATCGGTGATCGGTTAACTCAATTTTTTTTTATAAGCCCTTAATTCTTAAATTTGTATAAAATGTGTAAAAATCACGATAATTTGCATGTTATTTTGTAGATAAAAATTCATAAAATTTTTTTTGTTCATACTTAAGGTTCAAAATTTTAACACTAGGTTATCTATGAGCTACTCTTCAAAAATCTTTAAAAAAATTTCTACCGGACTAAGAGGAAAAAATTGTACGACTGTTTGAAATTTAAATATTTACGAAATTGCATAAAATAGCGATTTATTCTCAGACGATTTTAAATATTTGTTATAATTCAAAAAGTATAAGTCGCAGATTTTTGAAATTTCTACCAGCTGTTAAGATTGGTATTTCTTTTATGCAATATTTTTTTCAAAATATTATATTGATTTTTAAGTCACTTATAGTCATTTAAAATATTCGATTTTTTTACATTTTATTTTTATAATCGGTGATAAAAAAAATTTGGCTTCTACAAAATACTTGAAAATTTAATCGAAGATTCCACAGAAGTAGTTCTTAATGTCATTCAAAAATTATTAAAATCCATAGGCACAATTTTTTTTTATAAGCGTTTGAACATCGAATATTGACATAAAATTACATGTAAAATATAATATAATGTAGAATGTTCTAGACTGACAAATGATATCGGTTTTTTTAAAATGCCCTAACTCAAAAACGAAAAACCGCAACAACTTGAAATTATCATTAAATCTTTATATTGACGTTTTCTATACATGGTTAAAATTTCAAAGTATTTTGACATATTTTGACTTATTTATAGACAATTTAAATTTTCGGTTTTTCTAAATTTTTCGTTTAAAAATAAAATATACTTATATAATATTTATAAATAACATTGTATTATATTCTAGACTAACATATGAACTCCGTTCAGAATCGTTATTCGTATACAATGATATCTATCATTGCATTCAAATTTAACAAATCCATTATAATAATGACCTATCCTATAAGCGAGGTGCACTCCACCCCTAACTGTACAGCAGAGCGAGGCCCATCCGGTTCTTTTTATATTTACATATGCCATATTCCAATTATTTTTAGATAACATGAGAAATGTTATAGATAAGGTTAGTAAAACTAAACAAATAAATATCGAACAAAATCAAACATTATAATATTCCCGTGAACAATTTTTTTTGAGTGCTTATCGATTGCTTATCGAAAACTATTTTATTATTTAAAATTACTCTATATACAAATTATAACACTTATATTAATGTATTAATTTAAAAAATTTTATATTGTCTTATTCGTTGTATTTATTCAATATTTGAAATATTTTCTAAAACTGTTATAATATAATGTAATATAATTATATTTGTTTAAATTGTGAAAACGTTTACATATTTTATTCAATTATATTTATAAAACATTATTTACCTGGCTCCAACTGCGAAATCAGCAATCGCATAAAAATATGACTTTAATACTTGAGGATCACCGAATACTTCATCACCAAATGTGTTTAAACGATCTAACGTGATGAGAACATCAGTTGCGGTTACCCAATCCTAGAAGAAAATAAAATAAAATAATTTAACGATAATAATAAACAATTAAATTCATATTTTTGAAAAAAAAAAATAATATTAAAATAAACATTGTTTCTAAATGTCATTGTTATCTAATAAATATATATTTGTTCTAGTGGCCCAATAGTAAGTTGGAAACCTAATCCATGGATTTTAACCATTTCAGTTTATCATAACCAGTTATAAAGCATAATCGACTTTATAACATAATTTAATATGTTATACATTTATTATGTAAATCATTTGACTTTATTACATTTTACACTGTTATAAAACAATTTTAATTGCAATTTAACTTTAAAACTAAAACGAACTCGTAATTTATAAACGATGTAAAATTTAGAACATAGTATTATTTTATATTATATTATTATCATATATTTACAACACTGTGACCATTTATCGATAATAATAACGTTTTCATTGACTATAAAATAAGCTCAAGAACATTCGTACAATACTCATGTTATACTATTATTGCTATAATTTTATCAAAATAGTGTATGAAAAAATGTAACCACAAAATTTAACAGATTAACTTCGCATTGTTTTTGTTGTACATATTCGATTAATTTTACTGCACAATTTATCATATGAAATTTAAAACTTAACAAAATTTACCTTTATAATATAATCTATGAATATACTTTGTAATGTAAATTATCTTACCCAAAATTCCGATTTCGAATCGTAATATTTCGCTGATGGTCTACCTTCCAACGTTGAAAACGGCACACTTCCACCTGTCAACGGTGAAATATCTGAAAACTCGGAAGTACAGAACGCCCTGGTCTCTTGTTCACCGATACGGATGTAATTCAAGTCAGGCAATCCGTAGGTGTCTCTACAACTCCCACTAAAAAACAAACAAAACGATTGATTATATGTACAACATAATATTTTACTATATTGCGTGTACATAAATTAAACGCTAAAAAATAAACCATTAACTATGTAAATTAATGTTCTTTTATGCTTCGAGAAGAAAATTAAAAATTATCCAATACCAATATAAGTACATAAGATGTACTATACACGATTAAAAGAACTAAGCTGGTTTGTAAATTAAACTTTTGTTATTATAAGACATAAATATAATAATATATAGGTATAGGCTAGGCATAAATGGTTTATACCTAATATTTATCGGCTACCGATCAAATATTAAATAAGGACCTCATTAATTAATTATTGGAATATTAAACTGAAAATTATTAGTCGCGATTCTCATTTCGATATTAATGAGTTGTTGTTATTAAATCATTCATGAGGGGTGAGTAAGTATAGTTGCTTTGGCATAAAATTGAATTAATCGATATATTGAACCATAATAAACAGTTTAATAATAATAGGGTACGAAATGTATAATGTACATAGTGCTCATCAAAAATAATGTCGACCAATCGAATACTTTGTACTTAGTTCTTACAAGAGATAAAGACTTGTTATAACTATCGATTCTTATCAAATGTAAAGTGAAAAAAAATCACATATGTTTTGAAAAAACCAGCACTTATTGTAGTTAATTTACTTTCCTGTATATGTTGTACTCCATCTATACATACTCGATTTGGATAATACGCATTCGAAGCAAATCGACATCGTTAAATTGAACAAACGTGTTCTACGCTTGTAGTTAAATTATTAGATAAAAAAAAAAATTCTGACAGGATACGGAACAGAAAAGAGGAAATAATGATATCCGGGATGTTGTATATTTTTCTGACAACAAAAAATACAGATTCTAGAGAAACACGTCAACCTTTGTAGGATATTTACGTTTATATGAGTTTGCAAGTTTGTAATAGCTTCTTCGGACTATACTAATATGTTTTACATTTTTACTATTTTCGAAAAAAAATATGGTTTTCCAAAATGTCATCACAATCGAACATGTATAATATTGTGCATTATAAATTGATCTTTTTTTCTTTTTTTTTACTTTGAAAAATGTATATTAATTTTATTTATTTAAATTGAATGGATAATAATTTTTTATAAAATATTAAGTGTGTAATAAATACAGTGTAAAAGTAAGGAATATATCAATCTTATACAAGCAGTTTTTTCCTTCTATAAGTGTAATTTTTAAATTCAATTTTAAGAAGAATTATTCCACCAGAAAAATCGTACCCATAGTGGGTATAAAATATATGATTTCATCACGCTTAAATTCATTTAATTATTTTTTTGTCAAAAAATGTAATAAATTCAATATACATACTGACGTACAAATGCTTACTAGACCGACTTTAGTTAATTTAAATTCACTCACCTATAGAATTGGTATGGTATCCAAGGTCCATCTTCGACGCTTTTTTTATAAATTGCAAAACTCTCGGGCCTCGGTGAATAAAACAAAAGTCGAATGTACGTGATGTCGAATGCTTTCCCTAAATAAACAAAAAAATAAAACATTGTCATATGCACTTAACATTTTAACTTCGTGTACTCTATACGTTGTATATAGTAGAACGGTTTGGAACTTAAGCCAAGATTCGGAGTTGTTAGACCGGATGTATTATGGTTTCGTAAGGAACACCTCAGTATAAAATATTACTATATAGTTTTGGTATGCGCATCCAGTAGCTAAAATTAATCATAAAACTATTATATCTAGGGCACACTAAACGTAATTGGTTAATTATTATGATTGGTATTTATTTTTTTTTTTAAAAAAAAGCTACTTCAAATTTCGTTTGTGTTCACTAAACTGGTTTAATACCAAAACGTTTTGATTAACTATTAGCATCAAATTATTATATGAACACGTGTATTAAATTTGAACGATTAGATGCCACGATAAATTATATTATCCTCTATAAGACGGAGCGACATGATTTTGCACCTGTGAAGATGATATAATCGTTAAAAATTTTATAATTATAATATTATATAACATACCCATGATATCGGACACGGTTATTAATATTTTGTTGTTGCTCGTTTCTTATTAATATATTAAGAACAAATTATTATTCCAATTCGTTTTTCCAATTTTAATAATAAAATTATCTACTAACAGGCATACATTAAAAAATTTAAAATCACTTTATGCTTATTAAAATTATATGAACAGACATTTTTAAACATCGTACCACGATTAATGTTCATAGTTAAAAACACGAAAAAATCATATTTACAAATCATATTATATCATAATCATATCATGGATTTTTTCATCGTATCGCTCAGGTTCGGACTACAATAATTGTTTCAATGGTTATACATGCGTCAAGAGTGAATAAAAATTATACGTATAACGTTACCAGGATATAATAATAATAAAAATCGTATACGTGGTTATCCGAGTAATAACCGTGCGAGTTATTTAATGTAAAAGAAAATAACAATACGCTTTTTCGCCATGGTCATCATCGCACGCTCGTAAGAAATCGAATGTTTTATTTTGCATATTACGTTTATCCGAGTCGTGTACGTAAAAGTTGTACACCGTTGACAACGTCGTCGTCGATCGTATACGCCATTTGGTACGTACGGTTTTTGCGCAATTTTGCTCACTACACGCCCGCACGTCCGTTACGACCCAAATGCATTTGCATGTTGTTACACGCGGGTTGCAGAACGTTCCGAATTTTTGCGAAAATCACGGATGGTGCATAACAAATACTGCGTCGCGACGACTTTATCAATTTCTCTATTCGCGTTTCCAACGGGCAACGGGCTGTCCGAGATGCGAACTCGTGTACAAACAGAGTTTGAAAATTGAAACATCCGCGCTTATCGTATTATTCCCCGGAACACTGGGTAAAACGTACGTTGCGCGCACGGTGCGGCGTGCAGCTTCTCACAACGGACGACGTTCCAGAAGAATGAAACGCGTCGAAATAAAAGAATGGGAGAGGAGAAAAAAAAAAACAGATTTTCTTTGTACGGAGCCGACGCCAAGTGTCTTTGTCAGCCGAGTAAAATTATTATTCACTACCGTTTGTCGCACAACGATTCGGATTCGTTTACGTACTACCGTACAGTACATGGACGACGCGCGCACGGTGCAATACCTCGTAAGTCTAAAATTAAATTTTTTCAGGAGACAAATACATGTGTTTATAAGATCGATTTTTTGTCTTCTATTTTTGTTTAAAAATTGAATTTAACATTTAATTAATGATGATTTTTTTTTTTTTTTTAATTTACGAAGTATTGAAGTTTCGCGACGATATTTAATACTCCATGCGTTATTTCTATGAATATTGATGAATCGACTGTCGCCAAAACCGGTGGCAGACTAATAAAATAAACGTTCCACGAAGCGGAAACTATCAACATTTTCCTTCCAAGCTGTTACCGCTTAGGTGTGTGTGTGTGTGTGTGTGTGTGTGTATGTGACATTGTGTGAATTATAATCGAACACGATTTTCGATTAGTTGTTGACGAAATGAAATATGTAACGAGAATTGAAAACAGACGGTCAAATTTAATATTCACATTTGTTTTTTTTTGCTTTCTACAACGGATTGGACAATTAGTGTTCATAATGTATTACGCTAATGCGAGTACAATCGAACTGATACGCGGTCAACAAGATGGGGCTAGATGTTCACGGTGAGAGTATCAGTGGCATATAAAAACATTAATTATAATAATTACTGTAAGAACCGATATAGAGCAATAATTTAAAACGTCGTTATAATACCCTTGAGTATATAGACTTTATTCATATGATGTGTGGGAGACAGAAAAAATATTCTGTTCATCCTACGAGAAATGACAAAACGTCCCATATACAACGTAATTTATTGGTCTGGTGAGAACGGATCCAAATTTTGTTTTACGAACATAAGTCTGTATTTATGAATGCAAATTGAATAGAGTTGTTGTTACGAATAATGAACGAAACGGATATTTCAACGAATTTATCTCCCCGCGTGAATTACATTTTATAACGATGATCTCTTCAATTTAAAATTGTAAGCTCTATTAATTTTGACAATGTTGTTTTATTCAAAAAAATAACGTCATTCATCTGAGTACATTTTATTATGATATGAACATTTTTTATATTTATAATGCTTTCTGCATTATTGTGTATATTAGTAAATTATTAGAAGAATCGGAATGACGAAAAAGAGTTTTTAATACCATAAGCTGAAAATTTCAAAAAACCGTAACGAAATGTTACAATACACGATGGAATAATTGATGCAAATTAATTAATAGAAATATAAGCATAACCACGTGGCCTGAATTTTTTTTAATCACTCCATATTCGTCCGATTCTGTTGAATATTATATCAATGGAAGTACAGAGGTCATCGTTTCGTTGTTTCCTGTTAGAACTGTTATCTGAACAGCACGAAGCACGTTTTATCGTGGAACAGTATAATATTTTTCTGATGGTCGAAATAAAAAAACCATTTACTGACTGTTATGGTAATACAAAAATAATTTAAATAACATTATCAACGGACATTATAAAGTTTCTATGCATAAATATTCATAAAATACATAACTACCGACTAACGATATAACTGTAAGTAAAAAAAATAGAAATATTTTGTATAGAAATTTTGTCGGTACCAATAACGCAATCGATTGAAAATAGAAAGCAGTTACATTTATAGCAGGAGAATTTCTCTAAATCAAATAAAATACAATATTTATTATGAAGAGTAATTTTAACAAATCGACTGACACGTACAGGCATAGTAGTTTGATACACGATATGATGATAAATAAAACGTGTTATTGTTTTTCTTCTTTTGTACTCCCTAAGTAGACAGTATTCATGTATTCATACATAGCTGTATGCCTACAGTCGGACGATAAACGATGACCCACTAGGTTTTCTGGTCATTGATTTCATATTATTTATACAAACGTTGCGTTCGAAAACCTCATGGCGGTAAACTCGTTTCCGTCGCTTACCGGAAAATTATAATGATAATTATTAATGGATTTTATTTAGAACACGTCGTCGAATGCGCGCTCATACGTCACGAGCAACACAAATAATGTTAATCATAATCGTGTATTGGCTGTCGGTTTTGACAGCTTCGTGTGCACAAGTGTGTCCAATTAACGTTTTTATGGTATTCGTGTCTTGCCGGCCCGTTCTAAAAGGTCTATTATAATATTACGAAGTCGCAGAAATAGCGGTCAGCGGTACGTAACTCCGTGGCGATAAAACGACGGAACAATCGGAGGAAAAAGGTCATCACGATTACATGGGTTGATATATAATTAGGGTTGCCATACGTCCCTGTACACCGGGACATGTCACCAAGTTCATGACTTCGGTCTCGGTCGTCCCACTAGACCCTACAAAAGTCCCGGTTATGTGTAAATAATATTAGTAACCAATTATATTTTTATAAAAATTATATTTGTATTCTAAAACCATGAATTTCACGTCGGAAACTCCTAACTGATAATAATTGAACTGTGCTTTCTATTCTGTGGTGCTATTATGCCATTATGGTTAGTTAAATATAGAACGTACAAAAAATACTGATATGATACACCATCGGGCGTCACTTCGTCAGTCAACATGCATGCATTGAGTTCGCATTAGTTCGAATCTAACCAACGTCGTGTGATGTTTATGTTCTCGTTTGTCGTGATTTTGTACTTTCGTATGTGTTCTAAATTTTAATATTCAGAAAAAGAAAAAAAAGGTTGTTCAAATTATTTTTGTATATGTCCCGGTCAGTACTTGAACTTTTATGGCAACCCTATGTATAATTCAAATGAGTTCGGGGTCTTGGTCTTTTTTTTTTTTAACGTGAAAAAATCGATGGTACAAGATGTACGGAACTTACGAAAATACGCGATCATCATAATTTATCTCTGTACCCTAACAATCGTTTACGGATTATTGGAAACGCGATAACAGCTAAATAGTGAATATAAATTGCGACGATTTACAAAACCGTCGGCCTAATTCGCAAAAATCCAAAATGGTCGATTGTATAGGAGTAGAAAACAACATTTTAGTAAATTCGTATTAATTGGTACGATTCGCAAATGTCGCAGATCCAATAAGGTAAACTGTGCTGAACCATGTATATGCGATTTTGGCGAAGTCTATTTATCAATTTCACGAGGTATACATTTATGATTCGAAGATTCGATTATACCAATCGTCGCCTCATTTTAACCCTATTATTTTATAAACAAATAATCCCAAAATGAGTTGATAATAGTTACAATGATATTATCGTTATATTGTTTGATGCTTTGTTTCCTGAATACAAATAAAAAGATACTGCTCAATCGTTAACGCGTACGTGTAAATCAATCAAACTTTTGTTACGCTTTTGGTACATCGGTTATATAATATACACTACACATATGTCTAGTAGGATTCGAACGAAGTAGTATGGTTAACCGAGCATACGTTAGTTTATGATTTTAAACTAATTACGTTAAACGAGTCAAAAATAACCCGTAAGATAATCGTCTGAAATGTATATGTGTACAGGCACGAATTTGAAAGACAACCGTCTGACGGATTAATAACAATCAATATTAAACGAACAGCGTATAATTATTATTCATCGAGAAAATTGATAGTTATTTATACAACGCACAATGTGTGTGTACACATGGTGGGTAGGTTTACGAATAACGTGTGCGCTGCCGACGTCTGACGAAATTAACGTGCAGCCGAGTGTTTTTTATCTCACGCGTCACAGCGAATTATCCTTAAACGCAGCGATTTGAAATAAATATGATGTCTATATAACACATGAGATGATACACGTATAACCTACAATTTGTTACCTCCCAGGTGTAATTGTTTTCCGAGATTCAAACCGTACACGGTGCCCAATGGATTTTCGTTTTCATGTTTTCATCGGTAAGTCAACTAAAACGTATCCACTCGTAAGAAATGTTTTTAGTTTTAGATCCACGAAATACGCGTATGAACTAAATCAGCGGCAAGTGCTAAACTCTAATCGATTAGAAATTAATCTGTTTGACATAATTAACTCTCGAAGTATAACTGATTGCTTTTCGGGCATAAACGTTTACACGCGTTTTTCATACGATACCGTAATACGTTTCGAATATAAAATATAAAATATGTTCGTATAAAGTAATACAACCATAACAATATAATGAATAAATTACTCTTGCACACTGATGATACTTATTGTACATTCATACGCTCGGAAATTTGAGTATTTTTATACAGCGGCTAAGGTGTTTTTTTTTTTTTTTTTAGTAATGAACTATGTAGTGATAACTTATTTCCTATACTTCAAAGTAAGGTTTAAAATAAATTGACCAGCTTAAGCAATTTGACAAAACTACTTATGAAGTAAAAACGAACACGACAGGGAGTTTATTCTTTTGATGGCCTTTAAACTAATAATATTTAAATTAATATCCAATGAAATATTTCTTTGTAAGTTATATTTCATAGACTGTTAACAAAACCAACGAAATATATTAATAATATAAGTATTGGGTACCTAAACGAAAGATGCAAGTGTTATTAAAAATAAGAAAACAAAAAATAGTTTAATATTGTTACACTGAAACACGATCGTGTCCAGCGGCGTGTTTACATGTTTCTCGCTTGTAGGCCTTTGAAAAATTGCCACCCTTAAAAACTAAAATATTAAACTAAGTTATCATTTATTTTCTATAAAATATACAATATACATTAAATGTTTTTATTAATAATGAATAGCTACATAAAATAAATTCTTCAAACCTGAATATGATAATTATTAATTATACCTATGTCGATATTTGGTAGTAGCAAACGTGTTAGTTAAATCTTCAAAATTAAATTATATTAACATGTCATTGTCTATTGATAACAATATGAAATTATTTGATTTTTTACCAGTTTGGGTCAATCTTAGATATTCGAATAAAATATGAGTCAAATGACTAATTATACCAACTAGAGCAACTAAATTAACACAGTACTACCATAGATTAAATTTTCTACTCATAGCTAGTAGTCACAACAGTTATGTTACTTCTACAAGAAGTAAAAACTTAATTTTAAAAAAAATCAGTCAATTTGTGTTTGATTTAAAACATTTTGCATATTATCACTCTTTAGTTTGGTAATTTTTTTATATTGGTCACTGCTTAACCATTTTTTATTCATCTTCACAAAAAAAAAAAAATAAAGATAGTAAAAATAATCAATAAACAACAATAATTTAGTACTAAAAATAAAATGAAAACGATTTACTAACAAATTATTTACACACACAGCAACGTGAACAGAGACCATAGAAAAACATGACAGACACTGAATTCTGAATCATTGTTTATTGCTAGATATTTAATGTATTAAAATCATCGATAAAGATTTCTTTCATAAAAATTCCTAAATCTCATATTTATGGACATCGATAAAAAATTATGAAAATAACGTATCTTGTTAACTGTTAGTGGGCAAGCTATTGGCTATTATTTTTTCATATAGAAATAATTTGTAATATATTTTACATTACCAGAAAACCTAAAAATGAATATAAATATAATAATAATATAATACTGTAAAATGTATAACCTTCAAAAATTAGCCGCTGTAGGCACATGCCTATAATGCCTGCATTTAAATACGCCACTGATCGTGACCATTTTGTATTTTAACGTGAAAACAAAACCAAACATAATGCGCTCCACGAAATATAGGTTTTCCTTTTAATAATTTTCAATAACTTAATAAAATTAGTATCTAATGTTAATAATAAAAACCTATGAATTACATTTTTTTTTTATAATATTATATTTCCTATTATGTATAAAATGACTCAATAAAATTGTTAATATTAACGAATAAAAACTACGAATTAAAAATGTATCGTACAAAATATTATTCCCATTACTTTTAAACATACTTGTATAGACATATAGTTCTGTTTAAGTTTGAGTTATGAATTTATATTATTAGACGAATTCGTGTTACCGCCATATCGTCCTTACCGCACTGAGATGTTCCGCAATAATTAAATTTGCCTATACAAAGTATCTTATCATACAAAATATTCAACCCAAACTGTAACTAAAACTATAGCTATACCTGTAATTAATTCAAAACCTATGACTAAAACTATAGCTATACCTGTAATTAATTCAAAACCTATGACTAAAACTATAACTGTACTCTACAAACACTATCTCAAAGTTCACGTACCAAAATGCAGGGTGAGGTTAACCTGGTTGGGGTATTGAACGTTCTCATACATAGTTTCCGACTGCCACCAGGTTCGATTTGCGTAACTGCTGAAGTCGGTCATGTAGTATGGTGCATGTGATGATTCGGTACACACGTCGCATGTTTTCTTGGTCACTTGGCTGCCAGATTGAACACAAAATTCAGTAGGACCGGCCACGCCACACGTGTTAGTGGCTTCGACTTCTAGACCAAAGGCCGCGTTCTCGAACCCAGGTATACATCTCTGTGAACATAAATTACAAACGGTTTAGTATTATAAGCACAAAAAAAAAAAAAAATAAGTAGGTGACATAAACGATAACAGAAAGTCTTAGAAGTATTGATCAGAAATTATTATATTGAGTCAAAGAACCCTTGGTGAAACTAATACTGTTAAAACATGAGGGATTGATGCGATTTCTAAGATTTATTTAATCCTCAAATACTTGAATATCACACCGACCTAAACAGTCGCCAATATCAACTCTAAAATATAAAGAAAATGTCTGTAGACAAAATATAGACTTAAAAGAATAAACATGAGACGCACCATTATGGTTATAGGTCGTTAGTTATTAATGAAATCTCCGACTTAGGTAAACTGTAGTTGGAAAAATGAGAAACTTTTTTAAACCCTCGGGTCTGGTTATTATAATTTCATTATCGATCGGAGATCTATAGTAAACAACGTATACCTACGTATAAACAATTTAACGTCCATAAAAATATTCGATTAAACTATCTACACAATTCATAGTGTCAAACCTCTGTGTTATCTAAACCCGTGGTTCTCAACCGGTGTGT
>JASXSY010000002.1:0-36132 GCA_034509805.1 Sipha maydis | reverse complement strand
CATGTACATACACATATATTTTTATAATCCGATACTCGGATTCCGAAATGCCGTTATTTTTATGTGCTTTGTTTCTCCACGCGCAAACACATTTTATTTCATTCTTATTCAAATATTGTACGCTCCGTTTTTGACACGACTATCGTGCGACTATCAGGTGTTTTTATTCAACGTGCCAACAGTCGATAACGCACTTATTACAATATATATTATCGATTTTCCAAATTTTTCCAAGCACTTGGCTTAGTGTTTGTGTGTTCAATAAACATGCACGTGTAACGTAATAATTCGAAATTGATTAGTCATACGCGCATTTGTTTCATTTTTTTTTTTTTTTTTTTATCGCGTTTATAAATTTACGATATTGTATATTTTTTATAGTCGTTTTACAACTACAAAGTTTGTTTCATCGTCGTGTAACCATATTTCACGAAACTTATTGAAAATACTCAATTTTTATAAACCGTGCAATTTACCAACCATTATGGACTTTATGTTTGTTTTCGCATCGTTCGCATAAAACCGAATATCAGATGAGAATCGATATTTATAATATTAATGCTATTAGTTACAAAAATAAAAAATAAAAAAATTTGGATTTTCGAGCTTTATGAGTTATTTCACGCAGCAGGCCGTACAATGCGCTGGAACGGTTATGGCATAGAAATGTACATTTTATACATGGAATATAGAATGCAAACAATAATTATCTTGTCCAGTTTGATTTATTCGTATTTATTCGTCTGCCCGGTGTATAGACATTTCCCAAGCGAAATAAGGTTTCCATTTACAAACATTCAATGCTATAATATAGTAGAAATATTTGAATACAACTTTGAAAAAATGAAATTAATTAAGTAATGATGAACCTTGCTTAGAATTAAGTATAAATTAAAATATCATTGAATCGTTCGAACATACGATTTGTTCTTAAAAATAGTTTTACATTTGTGTCAAATCAAAAACGTTAAATACGAGTATGTATAATATACTCATAGTATGTGGATATTGTCTGTATTCCGAATCACAAATACAACGTAATAAATATTTCACCAAAATTGATACTTAAAAGTAAGACTCGGGTCCTATAGAGAGAGATTTTACACTCATACAACATTTGGTTACTCGATGCGTCACAGACAGTTTTATTGTTCATCGACTCAATTGTAATCTATTGTTTCCCCGGTGAAATGACACGAGTTATGTTCAACAATTTGTACTGTAAAATTCGTTCGTTTTGAAATATAAATGCTACACCTAGATAAAATATGACATAAAAATAAGAGCCCAACACGAACAATATGAACATTGGGCTTTATTGAAATCAAGATAGTTAAAAAATTGTTGATTTCGTAATGTTTCAAGCGCAAAACAATACGTGCTGGGTTGAGATTTAAGGCTAATGTTATTATACCAGGTTCAGTTTTCTGTCCGTACGGCCTAGTGTATTGAGGCGGTGAATAATATTTTTGACTTGTGGGCATAGCATCCTCTTAAGAACCTTTATGGCCAATAAATATCCTAGTATACATTTATGTTCAACGACATAGGTACCTTACCGGCCATCACAGAGTATAAACATTGTAAGCGCGCACGGAGATCTTTTATTCAAAGTTTGAACTGATAAATATATTGACCAATCACCGCGAATGACGGTGGTCACCCAAGGGGATTCGTTTGACTTGAACCTCAGAATAATAATTCTAATAATAATAATATATATATATATAATATACATATATATATATATATATATATGTGTGTGTGTGTATAAGAACGAACGATATACATGCGATCTAGAATACAACACAATTGCACACGGTTCTATATGTACAGTGTTCGTATAATTTTGTATCCTCTTATCATTACTTGAGTGTACATACGTATTTATTCTATTATTTATATTAAATCGAAGCAATACAAACTTTACCGTTGTATTTTATACTTAAATAAAACTTTAAACGTTGTACATCATATAATCTTTTTGTGTGAATAATATAAGATTTATGTAAATTTAATTTCCAAAAATTATACTTTTCTCTTAAAAAAATGTCCACTTGGTGGTGATTATTCTGTGTATGTGCAAGTCATGTCTAGAAATATTATATTTGACTATATTGTAGTATTAAAAGTTCAGCGTTAATTAAAGTTATTTTAAAACGAAAAACCGATAAAAACATAACATTAGGAGTCGTTGAAATATTTTTGTTATACAATTATAAACCCAAATTTTTAATATTATTTGTACAACTAATGAAAAACTAATAAACTAATAAAATGTCTAGACATCAAACAATTTTGTTAATAGGAATATACGGTACCCACTCGACAAGTATGTTGATGAATATATTACATTTGAAAATGGCTTAACAGACACGCGTTGACGATGAATAAAATCTAGTTAAATATTCAAATGTCGGTACGTATTATTCGACGAGGTGAAGACATAATTTAAAATCGTTTCCCGAGACTAGGCGTATGCAGCACATATTATTATAATGCAACAACGTAACAAATAAACTATTATACACTAACCCACCACGTTAATGCATTTCATGATTCCTGTGAAACGTTTGAACGCGAAGCAATATGAGGTATATGTAATGTGTATACGCGTATACCTATGTATTGGTTGCGGGACGATGATTAATGATCGTGTGCGGATTGCGATTCTTTTACGAAGTATCTACTTCACACCGTACGTATAGAACGACCATACTTAAATTCCAGATATTCATGACTACTGTGTAACATAATATACCCCGGGTGCGGAGTGCAGTGGTGAATATATGCGTGTACAAGAGACCCTTTGCACAGACAAAAGAAAAGAACTCTGACCTATTGTGGGCAGCTGACTTCTACACGGTGGCGAGTTTGGGGATCACTCTCATTCAATCACGCAGGGCATAGGTGCCTACATTCCAAACGTTTATTACCGGTCACCGTCATCGCACGTATGGTTGTATAACGTTCGTTGATTTCGGGTGCGATGCAGATAACTTGATACTTTTGTGGTGCGGTTATGATGTACAACCCGACTGCATTTGAAATGTACTCATGGTACATTGTGCGTTGTACGTGTAACCAGATGCATGCCTTATAGCGTGCCGGATACGGGACGATGTGTCGTCGAGAGTATAATTATAGTTTTTACATGACCTAAACCGTTTTATAATACACAAAACAAATTATTACGTATTATCGTTGTCATCGTGTGTTCGGACAAACGGAAGAAAAGTATATGAAAATTAAACTGGTTTAATTTTAGTATTGCTATTTTAATTTTTTTTTTTTTCAACACCACACCATAAAATATATTTTTTATGGACTAATCGTACGTTTTTTAAATCCATTCGGTAGTTCGGTGCACCTCGTATAACAACCGCATTATAATAATATACAAGTAAACGGTTAACGACTAACATGTATTTCGAAAAACGTTAACCACCAATAGTTCTCGTTAATTAAGAGTGAGAGTAGGTATACAAATACAAATACATATTACAAACATATACACGCACACGGGTGAATGAAGAGTTTTCTCCGCTTGCGCTGTACATCAAGAAACGACTATGAAGACTTTTACGATACATTTGTTTATTTACGAGAAAGAGAAAAAAAGAGAGAGAAAGGCGAACGTTGCAGCCCACAGTAACAATGAAAAAGAATTATTTATATTTTATGCTCGCATCACGTATATGTACCTTTACATAAAGGTTCACGCGCGAAGCATCCTTAGCGTCCGTTAAATTTTTCAACAATAATAACACATGCGCGTGCTCGTGTCAAGTTGCGGTAGGAACTTTACGGGCGATTACGACGATAAATTAATTACGACAAACGATTCGACGCTCTTATAAAACACTCGGGTCCCGCGGTCGCCGTGCACAAATGTGAGCCCCGCGGGACAGCGTAATGTACCAGCACACACACACACTCAGCTACGTCTTGTACATTACATAGAGTGCTCGTGTTGAACATATCGTACGCGTTCACAAAATATACAGGGCGCAAGGCAACGGTCGGCGTTGATATAAAAACGTCAAGTTTGAGTTATTCAATAAACTAATAGGAAATCGGGATAGTCTGCAGTGCGCGCGGAGCCCATAAAAGATTCTCTTCTCCATTTTATATATAATATATATATATATATATATATATACGTGAGCGCGTCTAATGGATTAAGTTGAGAGATGAATGACATTTGTTTCGTCCCCTCGTAATAATAAAAACCGGAGGAAAAGAATGATTAGCTATAATTCCAAAGGCCCGATCAATCGTTGCGGGAAGAAAAATAATATTTCATCGGAATGGCCCACGCTCTTCAGCGGTCCTTCCCCTGCCCCCCTCCTTCCATCGAGTGCACACACATACATACTTACGCGCACACATGATACGTCTATCTGTACACGCGCAGAAGTATTTCGTTGCTGTTGTACTAGTGTGTATAATACGTGGTTACAGTAAGGGTAATAATAGCGCGGTAGTAGTAGTAATAATATCGCGGTAGCCGTGTGCCGCCTACCGATGTGTTTAATCCTGCGGCGCGCAGTGAGTTTTGGAAACTATTTGACAGACGGCCGCCCCACCCTCCACCCCCGCCACATCTGCCCGCGAAGTCCGAACAAATCTATTACCGTCTATCTGTCATACACGCGCGCTGCCGTTGTTTTGTCAGTTCTGTGTACGTTAATTACCGAAAATCCGGAACACTTGTGCTCGATCACGCGGCTGATAATCCAATAATTCTTCGGTAAAACTAATCTTCACATCCGCGAACGAGCATCGCGCGCCTAGTTTCGACGCAGATCGGAAGGAAAAAGCTGCACAGGACCACCGTCCGTCCGTCCGTCGTCTGACAGCGACTACTAATAAACGCGGTTATACACATTATATTATTATTGTCATAACTGATGGGGGCGACCGCTGTCGGCGCGTACAATACAATGTAAATACCACCGCGTGTATGATGTGTGCCGCGTTTATCATACTATACATATACATGTGCGCTTGATATTTAACGGGGAGAGACGGGGAAGGTTGATATGAATTGAATTGAAATGAGACCCTATCATCAGCTACATACCAATACAAAATCGTTTTAATAGTTTTCATACAAATATTTTGATCCACGGGTATCGCTTTCGTTTTTCGTTTATTCAAAAACCAGTAACTGTACGAAACCAATACACCGTCTGTGATTACAGTAATATACAAATTTTATTATGTAATCATTTTCAAACGTAAAACTTAAAAATAAAAATTAAGCCTTAAACGTAAAAAATGAAATCTTTCATTTAATGATTTAGTTTTTTACATATTCAAAATCTAAAGTATATAAATCGTAATCAAAATTTGATATTTTTTATTCAAATAAAAATAAATATTTATAACTTTCAAAACCTTTTCGCTTCGATTATGTTTTTCGTTTTATAAGCCTAAACACTGTTAGACCAGCAACAACGTCATTGTGATATATGATATAATATGAATTATCGAAATGGAATGAGAAAAAATAATACTAATATACTAAGATTTTTGGTTTTTATTATAATGCTCTGTTAAAAACTTATAATCATTAATACTACTGGACCACCACTGGCTGATTTTTCAATGATGTAAAAAAAAGTTCGTTGGCGATAAAAAATCAAAAAATATAACGAATTTGTATTTTACGTCAACCACTACAAACATGGTCGAGTGCGATCCGGGGAAACAGGTTTTTAAACTATCATTAACCGAATAGCAGAACAAATATATACTATCGTAATTTTTATACTTTTAAGTATTATGACTTTTGAAATTAACTTCAGTAATTAATAACTAAAAGACATCGCCCACTTCTTAGAAATTCTCGTCGCAAACTTAAGAGTAAGCGGTGCCGTGATCTTTTGATTTAATTTCCTACTAACTTTATAATTCCATCTGTCGCTAATAATTGATGGCTTCTTAATAAGTATTCATAATCAATGACAATAGTGTCGAGAGATTCGTGATGAATTTCAGTGAACCATTAACCGAACGAATTCGTTAAAAAAATAAAAATATTATTCAAATAAATAATTTTCCTATATACCAAATTGATAAAAAAATCAAAAATCAAATAACAATTTCGACGGTATTCACTCGGTGTACAGAAGAATGTCAGATAATTACAAATGCTTAATTACTTGACCTTAATTAAAGGAATTTGAAAAGGCAGGCGAATTCCTCTCAACAATCCTGTATATATAATATATTATATGCATGTATATGTTCGCGTTTGTGGGAATATTGCCGGGTTGGACGAAACGCTGGTGGAAATAAATACACTGGAACTGCGATATTCTGTTTTGACACGTCGAGTCAAAAATTCGAGAACAAAAACCAAATCGTCTTCCATACGCTCGCGTTTAATACGAGTATGTGTACACATCGACACAACTGGATGAGAACGGATGAAAACGGAGGAATAAGTATATGAATCGTTTAAACGGACGCACCAGCACAATTCTCTTCGATCGAAAGCACTAGCGTATGTAAAATAACATATAATGTACAGCTACGGTACATAATATAATTATAATAATAATAATAATAATAGTAATATGTGTGTATAAATGCACTGGAAAGTTCTCTACACCGCCGGGATGACACGAGGTTCCGGTGCCGGAATTTAACCCTGTTATTGCGTTCACTCGCTTATAATAATCCGTCTCCTTACCGCCACGATCGTCACCACATCAACCCCTTTCCACCCAGCCGGTGAACCATGACGACAACACACTTTAACCCCACAGTACAGCGAACGATGACGCGATTAATAAACTTGTTACATAGTATACCTCAGTTTAAAGTTTTAATCTAAGTGATTGCATTAATAACGATTTACGCGAAACGCGATTTGTCTCCGAAATTACTGAGGTACATGAGATACGTGTTGTGTGAGAGACTCTTTATTATTCGTTTACGATTTTCAAACGATATTTACACTTTACTGTGAGTTGAGACAAACCGTATATCCATATCGTTTTTGCACGTGCACTTGATATACCTATATTAATTAATTATTCGCAAAGTCAGTACGCCACACAATACCATTCAACAATTAGGTACAATCGCTATGGATTCATGCAACAGTAACGTGATAAGATCACTGTGGAAAATCCCTTACGGACATCGCATGTCGTGATCTGGATGATTTTACGTTTATTTATTCCGTAACGAAGCCAGTCTATGAACGTCTAGAACGTAGCTCGCATTACAGTTTTTACAGGTACAAAAATACTATAATTGTTTTCCCAAATACAAATACGCGAGTTTGAAAACTGTAAAAATAACATTGGGAATTCGCACATGATCCTATTTTTTTTTCAAGCAAACGCATAAAAATGTATCAATTATAATGTATCCAGTTAATGAACACAAATGTTAACATTGATTATTTCATAGATTCAAAAATTAACTCGAATCTCCTGTCTACTCCGAAAAAAACTTTAAACGCAAGATTTAGATTGACTTGTTTGGTCAGAGAAAAATGGCCCTGTGATCTGCATAGAGGGTAACTACTTCTTGACCGCGGTTCTGGTGTAGTGAAAGACATATGGAACGCGTCCACATTCCGTGTCTCTGCGAAGGTCAAAGACTTAATTGTAACAAATTCCAAGAATGTTTCATCTGAGACTAAATAAATATATAGAATTTCATATGCAGAGCCTTGATAGGAGAGGGAAGCGAGAGGTGCATGTGCACCAGGCGCCAAAAGCTTTTTAATAATCTAATATTACTGAAAGTTAACCACATTATTTAATTCATAATATTTAACACGTTCAACGCCATGGTGTCGATATGTAGTCGACATCATTAACATTGTCTGGATCAGCGGTGTGGCTAGTTTTTTTTAATGTTTTTTTTTGGTTTTTAATGTTTTTTTTAATGTTTTTTATTTTTTTTTTTTGAAATGAAGACAATATTAAGTCAATAATAAATTAACAATAATAGAACATTTATATTATATTATTATTGTTACTCTATCTAATTAATTTAATAACATAAGTGAACGTCGACTTGAACGAGTTGTACGATTTTATTTTGAACAATTTTATTTTATTTAGCGATCACATCATAGTTTATGAACGTAAAAGTTGCATAGATATCACTTTCTCATCAGTAATTATTTAAAGGTAAGTTATTTTTTGTTTCCATCGATTAAATTGGATTTGTAAATAAGTTATTCCAGTTTGTATAATAAGTTATTATCTACATATTTTGTTCTACCTACACAGTTTGAATTATATTACTTATATTGTTCTTAAGTTGTTGATTATTTGCTTTTATTAATTTAATAATTACAAAATAAATAGTTATACATATGGAACCCTCTATTCTTATGCAGTATCTTTATAGCCTATAGGTATAAAAATATTTGGTAGAGGGGTGGGGGGTGGGAGTTTTAAAAATTATTCTTGACACCGGGTGCTAATTATACTAGGCATGGTACTGGTCATATATGCACCGCCAGGATAAAGCTGTACTGCGTTTAGTCAGAACTACTTTTATGTGTTTTTTTTTTTTTTTTTCACGTCAAAGTTTAGCGTATCCATTTTGTTAATCATTCCCACGTCGGTGAGACGATTATGAAAACATTTTTCATGTTCACACGAATTCACGAAGAGATCAATTAATAATTATTTATTCGCAATAACGTTGTCGACGCTGTCCGCGAAACCCGATGAAAAACACGGTTCGACGCAGCTATTATTGTACACGATCGCGGAGTGTTATACTATTATAGAGCTACGGTCGGACGAACGAGTTTGGCGCGGTAGAGGGTTTCTCTCATCCTACGTGGTGATCCGGCGTACGTATCGTGTGCAACACAGCCAAACAGACCGCGGGCGAACGTGCGGTTACAGTTTTCGGCATGCGCATGTCTCCGATCCAACGCATCTGTCATCGTTGATGTTTTGTTTGTTTACGCGGAGCATTAATAATAATAATAATAAGGACAATGAGGAAGAAAAATCGCTTACGTGCCATACACAACGCAAACGACGAGACCGGTATACGTGTACGGGAATATCGGTGATATTACTCAACGCACATAAAAGTAAATAATAGGTATGTATTATAAATAAACGGAAAATAAAAGGGTCCAATTGTGTGTTTGATTGAAACTGAAACACGGAAGATGGAAAAAAAAGAAAAAAAACCGGTAGAATACATATTATACACATGTAAGTAGTAGGTAGGTAGGTACACGTTGTCGCAAGTATACGTGTGCGTGTGTACGCGTGTATAGGTACAAGCGCGCACTACGACAACGACGAACGAACGCGCGTGCATTGATTAATTGGCCGCCGTTTCGCAGAGCTCGTGTGTGTGTGTGTGTGTGTAGGCACGTTTCGGCCGTATTTTACACACCGGCCGTTTTGATGTTTGTGAGCAAAGGACATGGCGTATAGCAACAGCAGTCGCATGCATGTACGGTAACAGCGTGTATACATGTGTGTGCGTGTGTATACGTGTATGTGTAAAGAACGCGGGCATACAATCGAATTATAAATCGCCATAGGCGTGTTGAGTTAATGCGCTCGCGATCGTTCAAAACAGAAATATATTATTAAAAAGGAAAAAAAAATCACAAGGCAAAGGTCCCCGTCTTCGTCGGCCGTCGCTGTGTGTACATATTTTATTACGAAATTCGTATTGTTACATACATATACGATATGTACACTGCAACCGATACCTAGTGCTGTGTGTGTGCGTGAGCGCGCGCACGCTTGATTTTGTGCTGCAGGAGCAGAGGATTATTATTAATATTACACGACGAAGAGAAAGAGGGAGAGAGAGAGAGGGAGAGAAAAAAAGAGAGAGAGACCTGTGCAAACAAATCCCGCTACTATACAGCCCGTGTTGTACGCGATCGACCGATCGATCGATCCGACCGGATATATGTATGCCGATCGCACGTCGATTCCCATAATGTATTTACGCGCGCGTTAGCCGATATTATTTATTTTCAAACGTACAGAGTGTACAATGTTAACAAAAGTGGTAATGCGTTCATGCGTTCTCTTAAGCGCCCGCACGCAGCGCGCGATAAACGCGTACATCGTCTGTATACGAAGTAATATAATAATATGTGTTTTCGACGTGGATATAATATTTTGTTTTGAAAAATGATACCGTTGTCTCCTGTAATAATAATCACATGTACGCGCGCACGATGCGTATGTGCCGTTGAGTGTGCGTGCGTGTGTGCACGGTCACAACGGTCGTTATAGGAAAAATGTCTCGTCGCAACGGTGTGCGTGTGCGTACGTATTTATGGGATGTCATCCCTTTGTTTATTAGATACCGTTGATGGACAGTGACGAATGGTGGCACGTGGGATATCCGAACACGTGCGGTGGCGACTTTGCTGTCAGCGATGGCCGTCACCGGCGCCGTACACAAGATAATAACGTACCGTGTTCACGGTTATTACATATTACGCGTGGGTATTGCGACCGACGAGTTTTTAATCTGTATTAAACGCGTCCCCGTCCTTCAGCGCGTTGACGACTGCGGCCTATGAACGAAACACTTTATTTCATACTTTTATACACATGTACAGGGCCGACAAAAGGGTGGGACAAAGAGGTCTAGAACTCCGGAGCCCGTCGCCTCATCTTTTTATACTAAATTATATTATAATCTCATCCGCCCCATAGTTTAAGATGCAAATTTGAATATTTTGATTGTACTAAAATATGTACAACTAGTATGTATATCTTGGCCAAACAAATGTTAGATAACCGGGAACCGATTAATCTTGGGCCCTTGAAGTTCTCGTCAGCCCTTCACATGTACAGGGTGGTACACCACGTGTGCACCGGTCAAGAAAAACCTATTATCACTGCCGACAAGCCTGAGTACAATTATTCCGTACCAGCAACGATTGAGAGCACAGCATTACGCGTACATATTGGCGTTAAATTTCGATGCGAATTCCTAGTGTTTTTAACGGCCGTATAATTATGATATTTTAATGGTCAAATATCGTACGAACACAATAGTAATTACAATCATAAAATACTGATTTTTTTATCAGTTCTACGCGTTTACGATTTTATTTTAGATACGAAATTGTATTTGTTTTATAAATAAATGTATTTGAATAAAAAATAAACCAACACGGTTTTTTTGATGAACTTCCAAATGTTTTATTCGGTCTCCTCTTCCCGCCGTGTAAATTCCCGCCGGATTCAAGGGTTAACGAATTTTAGTACAGGGTGTCGAAATCCTTTTCTATCCACATTTGCACACCCGCGAGTTTACGCGTCTTTGTAGAAAACTCTGTATTCCGTGTACAAAACATGATATTATAAGGGGCGTGTTATCAACTTAACGGCGATTGTGCGTGAGCATTTTTCGTGAAATCTATTTCAACTCGCATTTTCGCGTCCGATAACTGTTATTTTTGACGTCCCGTCCGTTTGTTGTTTCTCACCCCGCTCAAAATTTCTTTTAACTTATTATGTGTTTTTGTGTTTTGACGTAATCTCTAGACGGATTTCCTCTATATAGTACCTAAATAAACTTTTGGTTTTTGAATGATAGCTTTTACATCTACACGTATATACACAAAACACACGTACATATTTCATCGCCTGTGTGCTTTTTGTACATATATATCCTAATATAGCTCTCTGTTCGTGAGTTATCGTTTGGAATTATTTCGATATTTAATCTTTGACGTTATATTCGATATGTTCCGTTTTCATTAATATCGCGTTTAGTGTTAGTGATATTGATAATATAGTTTTTAAAACTTTTAATTTTTATTTCATGCATGAGAAAAACACGCGTATTATAGCAAGCGTTGAAAAATCAGACAAAACGTAAAAAAAAAAATCTTCAAGTATTTTAAAAGTTTGAGTTTCCATACATATTTGTTACTGCACCGTCGTATTTCAAAACGATATATAAAGTTAATTATATTATTTCTTTATTTTTAATTTAATTAACACTGTCGGTGGTAAACGTTCGTAGATAAGAAACGTTATTAATTAGTGACTATTTCTACTTGATTTTATTTACAAAACAAAAACATTTTGTTAGAACTATAACAATGTTTATTGAACTCGAGTAAGAGCATAATCAATAGTTATCGTAAAAACGATTCTATACGTAGAGGTACTAAATTGAGATAGTAATAATAGTTAATAGCTTTCTTAACTTCAGCGAATATTCGTAAACGCTCCGGTAGTGCGAAACATGCTAGTGAACTTGTAGCGGAAATCAACATTTTTCTTTTCGAATCTTCCAACTGATTTGCCAATAGAAATTTGTCAGAAAACAAGCGAGTTAATAATAAAAATATATGATTTCTTTTTGAAAGACCAATAATGAAATAAAGTATTAAATGCGATACCTATTCATATTGATTACCGATCGTTTCATTTCGACGAATAACCCGAAATACCATTACGTTCAAGCACACCCTTACTTTTTACTACTTTTGAAATTTTAGTGGATTTTCGACAAATTTTGCCATAATTTCCATACATGTCGTTGTTGCGTAAACTTTTTAGTCGAGATGTTTGTCATGGTACAAAGACGGTGTTCTAATACCGTTAAATAATACGGATTTATGTAACCATCGCGTTGTTATTATCTCTGCGGATAGATAATAATAATAATAATAATAATAGTTTCAAAGTTTCTATAGTTGTTGGCGTAATTGAATTCTATTTCGATTGTTACAGTAAAATTTCGACGATAAAAGCGCTCGAGGGCTTGACAAAACATCCTGGATCGTACACACATAACTACTTTGCAGCGATAGGCAATATTTATGGAGAGGGTTTATAGAAATAAATGCATTTTATTGTTAGAAAATCGATATCAAAAGATGTACAAAATATGATGTGGAATATCATGGAAAACAAAAATCCACCATTATTTTACCAATAAGGCAAGGAAATATTACATAAGTTCGTATGTTGGACGCGATATTTAACATTATTTCTAAGTATTTTCGGTTGTAATTTTTCATCCTAATCGAAAACATTACTGAGAAAATAGAAATTTAACCCGCCTCTATACTCTAATTCCGTTTGCGTTTTTGATATGTGATATCATTGACTAAATATTCATGTGAATGAATGACAATGTAAGATTTTGTGGCTTGTGCATACATATTTCCTCGAAAATCTGATCGCAGAAAAAAGAATATTAGTGATACATCCGTCAACAAGATTTCTACTCGAAATTTAAATCTTTAATCAGCTTCTTTTCTTTCTGATGAGAAATATTGTTTTATTGGTGCATGCTAGTTGGTTGTTTTTTTGAATTTTTTGTCAATTTTCTAAGTGACAGAATAAAACATTTACGGAGAATATATTTTTATAAAAATCGAATTTATTTTTTCGTCATTATTCAAAATACAAATATCGTTGAGACTTGTCTTTTTCACTGAATTCTTATACCGAGTGGCCTTTCGGGATAAAGTGACTGAAGCACCGATTCGACTACAACCATAGGGGGTTACACATTCTGGACGGGTCGACCTCCACAGTGAAGAAATCGTCAACGACCCCTCATCGGTACGGTACTATCCAATGTACGAGTATATATTACAAACAAAAACAAACTGACTACTCGGACTATGTCGGGAATATTCAATGACTTGCAATGCCACGGGTGCTTGAATAATAAATAAGAACTATTCAATTATGATGTATACTTAAGGCATTTAGGTTAATTCTCCTTCCTCCACCTATTTTTCATCATTTAGAATCGTTCTTCGAGACTAATTGCACATGCATTTCAAATGTATAAGGACAATTCACCTATATCAGCCACCCATTCCTGTACTTAACCCGACTTGTAATCCCTTTTTATATTGTCTTTTTTATTTTTTTTTTTTAATTGATATTTTAATTACTTTTTCCCCAAGAGCATTTCGAATGCATTTGATAATGGATTAAGTGAAAGAGTTCAAATCTCCAACCCTTCAACGAATCATGTTACATTCAGCTACCGGTTAATGAATGAGCTAGAAGAGGGGTGACTATTAATCTGTATATACGCGGATCACTTATACCGGGTCAACTTAATGTGTTATTTTGACTTCATATATCTATACGTACGAGGTGAAACGTTTGCCGTACTCAAAACCACCTAACTTGAAACACGGGTGTAATTGCATTATTTGAAATAAAAGTGTAACATGACGTTCGTCTGAAGAAACACCAAGCTACTGATGTTTCAAAGTTAACAATATCCGTTGACTGTCACGGACAAACCTATGTATAACCTGTATGTATGTGTATACATATATATATATATATATATATGAGTGTGTGTGTGTGTGTGTGTGTGTGTGTGTGTGTGTGTGTGTGTGTGTATGTGTGTGTGTACACGTGCGCACACCGGCACGGCCGCGTTAAATTATAATATTAGGTAGTAGGTACACCGTTATTATTATTACTATTACCACCGTGGATGCACGAAAGCAACAGCTACAGCACACCCGAGGCGAATTTACTTTCTATCCGTCTTTATGTGTTCTCTCCAAAGTTTTAGCAAATAAAATATAATACAGAGCGCGTCCGAAATAAATTATGCATTTTACAACGTTTTACGAGTTTTATGTTTCGTCATTATTTTTTATTCTTCTATGTACAATGCACATACATAACAGTTTAACACACTACAACGGCGACTGAGTGCATGTTAATATACTACGTAAACACGCACACTCACACTTATTTATATACATACAAAGGCCGACTGCTTCTGTTCGATTATACCAGTATAATATACGGTGGATTGGCGATGGTGTGAGTGTGATTACACCAGACCGTGATCACAAAAATATTATACAAAGGCATCAAGTGTTCAACTTATTTTAAAATATGACATTACGGATCGAATTAGTTCATCTATAATATGTTATACGTTGTTATACTTTAACCGTACAGTTTTAATTATAACATGGCGAATTGAATTTGAATTTTTTTTTAGATGGAATTATAAAAAAAATACAAATGTTATCAAAAATATATAAGTTTCCGACTTTCAACCTGGCTTCTCTCTCATATTACCGTTAACTATTATCATAAAAGCAACAAATTTTGTAAATATCCAATGTATTTATAAATTATCGACGGAATTTCGCGGGAATGACAATTGTAATTATCATTGTTAAAATGAATAATATTGTGTCATACTGTTATAATACCGTGGCCATATTTTTCTGGATATAGATATATATAAGAAAAATATAATATATTATATCGATAATTATATCGTCTTGACATTTATTTTAAAGAGTAAACTCATTATTAGATTCTGAACGGAGTGATGGATTCTATTGGTTTTACAATGAAGTGTGTTTTTTATTTTTTTTTTTATTTTTATTTTTTTATTTTTGTGTCTGACGACACCTTTTTTGGCAGTAAAAATGCTTCGATTTGCTTATGTAGCAACTTTTCTGAAAGGAAAGCGAATCTAGTTGGTACTTTGGAGGGTCAAAAGTAAAAAAATTTCAATATTTTTTAAATGCGACGGGAAAAACCCTAAAAAAATAGGGAAAAAAATGGGAGTTTTTACGCAAAACCAGTTTTCGACTAAATCAAATTTTTTATTTTGCTATAACTCAAAAACTAATCGATGTAAATACTTGAAATTTTCACCAAATGTTTAGATTAGCGTTCTCTGTACACCGTTAAATGTTCAAAGTATTTTGACTTTTATTGAGCTATTTATAGACAATTGAAATTTTCAATTTTTTTAATTTTTTTTTTTAAAATAACGATAAAAAATTTTTGGCCGGCCAGAAAATCTTGAAAATTTAATACAAGGTTTCTTATAAGTTGTTCCTAAACTGATAAAAAAAAACTAAAATCGTAAGTCACAATTTTTTATTATAAGTGCTCAAAGTTCCAATTTATACGAAATATGTAAAAATCACGATAATTTGCAAGTTATTTTGTAGATAAAAATAACGATTTATTCTCCAACGATTTTAAATATTTGTTATAATTCAAAAAGTATAAGTCGCAGATTTTTGAAATTTCTACCAGCTGTCAAGATTGGTATATCCTTTATGTCATATTTTTTTTCAAAATATTATATTGACTTTTAAGCCACTTATAGGTATTTAAAATATTCGATTTTTTCACATTTTATTTTTATAATCGGTGATAAAAAAAATTTGGCTCCTACAAAATACTTGAAAATTTAATAGAAGATTCCACAGAAGTAGTTATTAATGTCATTCAAAAATTATTAAAATCCATAGGCACAATTTTTTTTTAAAAGCGTTTAAACAGCGAATATTGACATAGAATTACATGTAAAATATAATATAATGTATAATATTCTAGACTGACAAATGATATCGGTTTTTTTAAAATGCTCTAACTCAAAAACCAAAAATCGCAACAACTTGAAATATTCACGAAATCTTTATATTGACGTTCTCTATACATGGTTAAGTTTTCAAAGTATTTTGACATATTTTGACTTATTTATAGACAATTTAAATTTTCGATTTTTCTACATTTTTCGTTTCAAAATAAAATATACTTATTACAATATTTATAAATAACATTGTATTATATTCTAGACAAACATATCATCTCTGTTCAGAGTCGTTTTTCGTATACAATGATACCTATCATTGAATTCAAATTTAACAAATCCATTATAATGACCTATCCTATGAAGAGTCGCACTTCACCCCCAAGTGTACAGCAGAGCAAGGCCCATCCGGTTCTTATTTTTATTGATTTTATCGAAAATTAGTTGTATTACTAAAATACATTTTTTTTAATTATTTATTACTATTTCTTAGTATTTTGAGTTTTGAAACTTTAAAACTGCATTACTAAACAGTTTAGGAATATTGACTATTATCCTTTTTCCCCGTAACCCTTCATATCGTGACTATATTATCTTATACAGAAAAAAAGCCACGGGGTGCTAAGTTAAGATAAATATTTGAATAAAAATTTCAATTCGTACTTAATATATACGTTCCTGGTTCATGTGTATTATATATGCCATTTGGAAACCTATGTATTTTTCCCGCGTCGTTTTTCAACGTCATCACCGCGACTTCAAAAATTCACAATCGATTGTCTAAATTTTATTTTCATTTTGATTTACTAAATTTTTAACACACGTTTGCAGGATACGCGCAGTGCGCTTAGTAGCTACGTGACAGTGCACCACCCTACCGTACAAATGTCACGTGGAAACGATTTATTGGAGACAAAAAAAAAAGTGAAGAATACCTGACGCACCCCGGTCGAGGGGAGGTTCCGGTGAATCAGTGTATAGACTAAAGATATACATAAATTGTATTCATCGTTTCCCACAATAGTAAATCCCTCGACGTAACCGTATTTATTTTATGGAAAAAAAAAATGTTATATCTACGAGCCTCATCATACGCACATTGTTAATCGCAATTGACGGACCATTTCAATAGCATTTGGTATTTACGACTTCACGTCGTTTAGTGTATCGAATTATAAACGGTATTTCCACGGAGACAATAAAAAAAAGGAAGTCAAAAAAAAAAAAAACGAATAAAATATTTTGTTCACGTGAGTCTTATGCGTAGTGTACAAAAATATTTGAACAAATATGTAATACTATGTACCGTGCGAGATCAAAAACAATTTTAAGTGGTTAACCTAATATCTTCGACTCAAGACTGTATGTATTTTTATGCAATTTTGATATTTACGTATATTTATTGAACTATTAACTATAATACATGGTAACTATACTCACATGTATATGAATTTAATAGTACTTAACTTTAATAATTTTAATTTAATATTTTATATTCGTAAAGTGTAATATTTTTGAAAATGTATTAAAAAAAAAAATGTATGCTTTTTTTTTACATGCAATTTTCTTTTTTTTATAAAATATTAAATCATAATTATTAAAGTACTATTAATTACTATTAATAGCAATGTTTTTTTACATTGCTTATAGATAAGTTTTCCTTGTCAAATTAATACAAAATTAAGTACTAGAATTATATATTATAAATTAATATTATACATTAACATAGGAATAAAAATCTAACTAATTATTTTCATGCACTGCAGTTTTTAATTTGTAATAATAAAGATACAAATGTATTAAATATATTTTCCACGAAGCACTAAAATATTCAAAAGTTAATGAAATAAATTGCTGTAATATAATATACCTTTATTTAAGGCAAACTCTATTAATTTTTCATCAAAACAACCTTAGCGATTGATAAAAATAATGGTACTTTTAATGATTCAATTTCAAAAATATAAAGATGTTTAAATTGGTAAACAAGTCTGCTTTGCATCGGTCAGAGCATATATTTTATTTTTTTTTTATTTTTTTTTTTTTTATATACAATATAAAAAATTGACGAATTTATAAAATGTAAAATGTTTATTCTCATCAAGAAATCGAAAAATTAGTCCGACCGATGCAAAGTAAACTATTTTACAAATTCAATATATTTTATATTTACTATGTAGAAAAAAGTAAATTGAATACAACCCCCCTCCCTAATCAATTGTGAAATAATAAATATTCTTATTACTGTATAGTTAAATACAATAGAATCATAAAATACTACATTAAATTGGTATACTTAAAGAGTTGTAAACTAAACCAAGGCTTTAAATATGATTGCGGGTTCCCAGTAATAGTTGTAATTTTTAAAAAGTAACTGAAGAACTCATAATATAGGTAAATATTTGCATACTATTATATACTTAATATACTATTTATTTGTGCTTTTAAAATTGTCGACTGAATACACAATATACAATATGTAGTTAAACTTATCAAAAAAAAAAAAAACAAAAACCTATGATTCGGTTCAAAGAAAAAAAAAATTAATAATGTAAACGAAATGCATGACTATTTGAATACATAATACACTTATATAGGTGTGAAATACTTTCCATCGGTTTTATTTAGTCAAATAAAACGGAATTTTTTGAAATTTTGTCAAATTGCTTTTGTGCGTTAAGGTATATAATATATTAATTATTTCGATGATGTATTAACCAAATGAGGTTTAACGAGTATAAAATCGAAATAAAAAAATAAAATAAAAATCGTTCAATTCGATGTCCCAACGCTGAATTTGACACTTATAAACCCGAACAGTGGATGTACGCGCATAAACATGTAGACAAATAACGACAATACATTTGAAATGCATAAATCGCAGCGTAAACATTAAAACATTGACAACCCATATCATAATATAATAGATATAATAATTATGTATCCGAATAATGAACATGCTCTCGCGTAATATACTATACCGTCGTATAATTTAAAACATATTATATTGCATCGTACAAACTGCACATAATTTACTAGTACATATGATGCGTATATATATAAATTTATAATAATAATTTCCGCTGTATATGATGTACAATATACATCATACGAGTATATGATCGTATAAAAATGGTTATGACACTTGATACTAGTTTAGCGCTAACAGACATCATATATTATGTGCATAATATATATTGATATTAAATAATAAATGTATACATACCTACATAAATCGGAAATTATTGTTTGTGCAATATGTACGTTATATTGGCATTGACTTCATGAAGGCAAAGGGAATCAACTGTCAGAGCCGTTCTTGTGATAGGGATGGGTACGGGTTCACGCCGTTGCTCCACAGACGGGGACTTTCATATGGTATTTTGAAGTACGTGTATACGGATATAATATCAGTACATATTTCGGTCGCTGCGGTTTAAACTTAAATAAACGACCTCACTATCCATTCCAATCAAAAATTATATCTATATTCCCAAAATAAAAAAAATAATTAACTGTATATTATTATTGTTTTAATATTTATAACTTATGATGTACTCATGCATACAGCGAAAAGATTTTGTGATTCATTATTATTTAATGTTATTATTATTATTATTATTATTATTATTATTATTATTTTATTAATATATAAATACAAATAGTTATTTAGCAAATTATTTGATTACTTTCAACTGAAATCGGTATTTGTTATGTTTACAAATTATTATTGCAAAGATGCCATAGCGTTTTATACACAAACTTATTAAATTTATACATTTTATACATTTATAAAATGCACGTATATTTATACTTAAGAACGTTCGGGGAAAGGGCTTAAATAAATCATTCAGTACACGAACCACGTGCAAATCGGCTAAGTCATAAATCGCATAGAACGAGAGATCATTGGTTTTCATTTGGCTAATTCTGACTTGGAAGTGTTGCGATAAAGATTTTGAAAATAGTTATAGATTTAAATATCTAGATTTAAAGATTTAGAGATTACTCCTCCAAAGCACACCACGTTAATACATAACAAATAATAATTGAGTCAATATCGACATACTTTGTGTGAGAGACACGGCGAATCTAAATCTGGACCGGTAATCGATAAAAATTAAGTATAATTAATATCTACTACTATTGTATGTATTGCGCAAGTAAATTGACGGTTATTACCACTTCCTGCTGCATTTCCTATACCGTTGATAAGCATAGTATTAATATAAAATAGTGTCGTAATTTTTTTTCCGAGTTTTTCCGCGTAAGGTATACATAATAATATATATTCACATATAATCCAAATAGCCACGTTTTTGGGTTTTACATTTTTGACGATAACGTGTTAGAAGTGTACGTTGGAAACAATGTGTTTATCAAGTGATTTATTACTACTTACGAGATATTACTTGGCTATCGATATTGGCACAAGTGTGTTTTTCAAAAACTTAATGAATACACCCGTCTAATAATATATGCGCGCACGTGCTATCGTCGTATATTATGCCACCACTTTAAAATTTAACCAGACCAGTACCTACACACATGAATACGGACAATACAATCAATATAGTTTATCGATATCATGCGTATATTGAATATTTTGTATTTTACAATCTAAACACTGCACTAGCGCGTAAGAAGATAATAATAATGATAAAGATAATGATATTAGGAAAAAATACATAATCCGAAATGATTTACGACGGGTTCGATGTCTCAAATCTTGATTACAAAAAATTTCTCCTAAGAGTGATGTATGAATACGTTCAGTATTGATTAAATAAAATACAATAAATAAACAAAAAAAATTTAAAAAAATTGTAAATTTATAAATTGTATTTCACATACACATTTTTTCAATAGTCAATTGTCCCAATAATAAATCGGAAGACATTTGACAGTATATATCATATTATAAATGTATATTTAATACTTATAATAACGCACATTGTAATATACGATAATATAATGAAAACTATCTATGCACTTTACATATATCCGATAGTCTTTGCGATTTATCTCACATTCTCTTTGATTGTCCTTCTCTTCACTTAAAACGTACCTTATTACTCAAACTCCTAAAATCCTTTGATATCCCTGCAAATCTTTTTCCATTCTTAACCCTAAGTCAGAGTTACTTATTAATCAAATTATAGCCTTCATTTTGGAAGCTGGCTTTAGCATTTAAGTTAACATAGACATTAACTATTGTAGCTAGATCATAATACTATCCATATACCTTGTTTTATAAGTATTGTCTAATTGTCTTTTTATATAATTGTTGAGCTAAAATTGTTTTTACAAAAACTAATAAAAAAAAAATTAAAACTATGGTTAAAATTCTGCCGTGTCGGAAAATCAGTAAATATTAAATTATTGTTGGTGAATGTAACAGTGTCGATAATTGAGTTGGTTTATTGATTTTATACTAACATCATTTAATATAACTATTAAATTGTCCATTATGTTGAATATTGAAAAAAAACATTAATTTATACCTAAATAAAATTAACTATTACATATATGAATTGAGAATTAATTTTTTTTTTTTAAAAGCTCTAATCAAATATATTGAGAATAGAATATAATTATTTTCGATAATCTTTTTCAATGATAAAATGTATGTAAAATATACTACCACGATTTTAACCATATTTTAATATCACTTCATAAGATTTTAAGCGTATATCAGTATTTAATATATCACGTTCGAACAACTATGTTCAATATTAGTCGAACGTTTTTCTATTCGATAAAATGTTATTTAAGTACAATTTCATTCAATAACGTTCTACTTTGGTAGGCAGATAGAGTTTACATTGTATAGTTTATAAATGCATACCAGACACACTATAAACTGTTGTAGTATAAATTTAAGTATTACTATTTATTTTTATAACTAAAAATATCATATTGTAGGTGTATTCGCGTAAATACACGAACGTAATATGAAGCGTATTAGTTGTTAGTATGTTAGTATACACGGATAGAACGTTACAAGAAAATATTTGCTCACACAGCAATCAAACACGTTCAGATACAAGATCGATAATTTATACAAATATTTTTTTACAAATCGCATAATATGCGATCTACAGAACAAAATTACTCGTCTATATTATACACGAGTAATTTTGTTCTGTAGATAGATTTTATTTCGCGCACGCCCGTACTCGGACAGATAAATGTACACACAACTTGTAAACGTACACGTGTATTATAACTCGCATTATATTTCAAACAGCCCAAATGATTTTGCTTTTGGCGACGGGATGTGAAAAAAACAACTATACTTACAAATTAATACTCGCGCTTCGGTTACAATGATTTATCAATTTACCATGTACAGTAACGATATCATGTTTATTATATTATTATTATAATATTTTAATGTATACGTGTGCGTTCATTTAGTACAGACATAACGCAGTCTCAACACGCATATTAGGCTTAGTTTTATCGAAATAAACACCGACCGACACCTTAGTTGTTTTTGTTACCTATTTTTTTTGATTTTATAATAAATTTGAAAAATAAATTAAAACGTGTTTCGATAACCGCACTTCGACGGGGATAATATATCGCGCGAGGTGTTGTACGACGAAGCCGCCGTCTAATTTCAGATTATGCTGCGGCAGCAGTAGGTACCGATATAAATTATAATATAATATGTACGCACACCGTTCCGTGTTTAATGTGGAAAAAAAAATAATAAACAATTTATTTTTTCGTCGGATCATTCGCGCGCGAATTTGACGTTACCGCGTATGTGATGTTCCGCGTGCGTATGATTCAAATTAATGGTCAGAGTCGCTGAGAAGTGTTACGACGGTATGGATTTATTCAGTTTTCGCGTAAATAGAATTGGTCGTGTGGCGAACCAGCGGCAAGAGTGTACGTAAATATATATATATATATATATATATATTTATATGTATGCGTATAATAATAGACGAGAGGTATGTGAACGCCGTGACAGTGTTGGTAATAAAATATTGTGTTTGACGCGTTCCAACGTTGTTGCCGGTTTCATAAAATTTTAAATCATTAAAATTTTCCCGCTAGCAGCGAAACGAACACCTCCGGGAGACGTCGCGATGATTAACGCGTCGTTTGATCAGGTACGCGCCGATTGCCATGTCTGCTGCTGTCACCCGACGGAATGGATCGACGATAATATTTTATTTATAATATATTATATTATAATGGTTATGTCGCGTATTCCGCGTTCTCGATCATTTCACATTCTTATCGCGAATAATTATTAATTATTGGCACGCAAGCTAAACATAATATTGTACCACATAACTTACTCGTCACGCTGGAAAACCAACTCGTGGTGTCACGAATGTGATCGTAATAGATGGACACATAGGTGGACTTGCCTTGTCGTCTCGGTTTGATCGGCAAATTCCCGGCTTTAATGACATGTCCTGGCCGGTCATTCATTTTGTCCTGGTTAACAGAAACTGAGAGAAAATAACATTTAAAACGTAATATTGTTTGATCATGGAACATAAAATATAATCATACACTACATCATCAGCGGTGCGCAACCTTTTTTGATCCATGACTCTCAAATTTATTTATTTCGATGAAGATACCGACCCCCTTACAACCAAGATTATGTAAGTGTATAATATATAATTACTAAATATACACCAACATTTTATTCGTATAGATTAAATCGTTACTTTTAGACAATTTTAATATTTCTTCGATTTAACTAATACTTTACATATAAAAAAATAAATACAAAATTTTATAAAATCTAAATATAAAGTTACATGAAATAATAAATATAATATATAAGTTTTTCATTTGGTGATAAATTGGTGACCATCAGGTACCGGACCACTGCACTATATTATTATTGTATGGTTATCGTATTAGGTTATCTAAATGACTAAATCTAATCGGTATGATTCTATACAATATTAATGTATTTTTGTAATAGCTAATAAATACTAACTAAAGGATATACCTAATGAGTTTTATTTCCATACGAGTGTTGAAGAAGAAAAAAGTCATTCATATTGATGTCCCGATTTAGGGATTTCAAAATCCTGCAACCCTTACATGTAAGTACATATAGGTTGATATAGTACACATTATAAGTTCGTTGTTATTTTTCCCAAAACTTTTTTTGGACTGTGCATACTACAAATGCATGAAATACATGTTTATTGCACAGCATTTATACGAGTACTCTAAGTCGAAGTATCATTATATTTTTTAGTAATCGAGGAAAAACATTGGTACAATTAATTGAATTACGCAATTAAAGTGGATAACACACTAGGCGATTCGAACGTCGCGATTTTAAGACGCCAACGCGCGTTCCTTACACATTAGAAGCGTGTCGACGCGTTCGTCAGCGTTTTAAAACCGCGCTGCTATTTCACACTGGACGATTTTCCAAAAATGAAGAGCGCGCCAAATGTTATTTGAACCATTCCATTATTTGTACTATGTTGTAGGCTAAGTTAGTACTGTTGTAACCGTTCACCGTGTAGGACTGCAGTTAATTTCGTATTTTACTTTTCATTTTTTCCGTTTAATTTTTTTTAATATGGAAGTGTTAGACGATATAGAAGCTACATGCGTTATGTTTGCATTATATGAGGAACATGAAAGTAAAAAATAGAAAAATAAATATTATCCATTACCAGTGACCTACTTATAATGTACTGTACAGTAGAGCGACATCCACGTTTAATTACTTATGATTACTTATGATTTATTGTTATATAATCATATTTTAATATATAAATGTAGTTAAAAAGAAAAAAATGATCACTTTTACTCATTTTGACGGTTTCTTCATAATTCTCAGTCTTTGAAAAATTTTTTTGTCACCTTTGTCCAACTTACATGCATGACATTTTTGTCATGATAAATTACTACAAACTACTACATTGACGGCACAACTAATTATGAATGAACGTAAATAAAGGCGGGTCGATCGCGGCATCCGAATCGCTCGTGTGTTATCAAAAACAGAAATGCATTGGAAAAATATTGTTTAATTTCAGCTGAAGATCGCGATCGAACGCTCAAAATTAAACATGAAAGTTTCGGCGCGTTCGAACGTCAACGAACGCGACCGAACGTGCGTCTCATTTACGTGTGTGAATAAGCCCATATAAAAGTATATGTTTCATTTTGGGCGATTAATCATGACGTTCGAAACGCGCGGAGACGCGTGTTCGAATCGCCTATTAAGTTATCCACTTAATTGTACGTTTTTTTCACTGATCATCCATTTAATTTAAAACTCAGAATTACTGATAAAATTTTATTTCGATTTCATTACTTGACTGATATTTTCACAACCCTAACTGAAGTAAATTTATCAATGCAACGTAAAATGACCACAGCTTTCACAGAAAATGACAAAATATGAGGTTTATTATTGAAAAAAAATTGGACTGCGTGTAGACATAACATTTTATGAGATGAGGAGTATTTAGAATTAATTGATGATTATATTGTTGAATATGATGAATTATTGTTACATTATTTCTTATGTACTAATTATTATCGACTCAAATAGATATTCCTGATTTATTTTGGAGACTGTACATTATTTACACATAAGGACTCTACGAACAAAAAAAGAACCGGATGGGCCTCGCTCTGATGTACAGTTGGGGGTGGAGTGCACCTCGTTTATAGGATAGGTCATTATTACAATGGATTTGTTAAATTTGAATGCAATGATAGATATCATTGTATACGAATAACAATTCTGAACGGAGTTAAAATGTTTGTCTAGGATATAATACATTGTTATTTATAAATATTGTAAAAAGTATATTTTATTTTGAAACGATAAATATATTTTTCAATAAGGATGGATTGGCAGTTTCCTACAGCAACATAGTTTGTCAGTCTAGAATATTATACATTATATTATATTTTACATGTAATTTTATGTCAATATTCGCTGTTCAAACGCTTATAAAAAAAAATTGTGCCTATGGATTTTATTAATTTTTGAATGACATTAAGAACTACTTCTGTGGAATCTTCTATTAAATTTTAAAGTATTTTGTAAGAGCCAAATTTTTTTTATCACCGATTATAAAAATAAAATGTAAAAAAATCGAATATTTTAAATGCCTATAAGTGGCTTAAAAGTCAATATAATATTTTGAAAAAAATATTACATAAAGGAAATACCTATCTTAACAGCTGGTAGAAAAATCTGCGACTTATACTTTTTTGAATTATAACAAATATTAAAAATCGTTTGAGAATAAATCGCTATTTTATGCAATTTCGTAAATATTTAAATTTCAAACAGTCATAAAATTTTTTTCTCTAAGTACGGTATACATTTTTTTAAAGATTTTTGAAGAGTAGCTTATAGATAACCTGGTGTTAAAATTTTGAACCTTAAGTATGAACAGAAAAAATTTTATGAATTTTTATCTACAAAATAACTTGCAAATTTTCGGAATTTTTACATATTATATTATACATATTAAATGGATGATCAGTGAAAAAAACGTACAATTAAGTGGATAACATACTAGGCGATTCGAACAAGCGTCTCCGCGTGTTAAATCTTACATTATTATATTTTTACATATTATAAATTGGAACTTTAAACACTTATAAAAAAAAATTGTGACTTACGATTTTAGATTTTTTTTTATCAGTTAAGGAACAACTTATAAGAAACCTTGTATTAAATTTTCAAGATTCTCTGGCCGGCCAAAAAAATTTTATCGTTATTTTAAAAAAAAAAAAAATTAAAAAAATTGAAAATTTCAATCGTCTATAAATAGCTCAATAAAAGTCAAAATACTTTGAAAATTTAACGGTGTATAGAGAACGCTAATCTAAACATTTGGTGAAAATTTCAAGTATTTACATCGATTAGTTTTTGAGTTATAGCTAAATAAAAAATTTGATTTTGTCGAAAACTGGTTTTGCCTAAAAACTCCCGTTTATCCCTTATTTTTTTAGGGTTTTTCCCGTCGCATTTAAAAAATATTGAAATTTTTTACTTTTGACCCTCCAAAGTACCAACTAGATTCACTTTCCTTTCAGAAAAGTTGTTTCATAAGCAAATCGAAGCATTTTTACTGCCAAAAAAGGTGTCGTCAGGCACAAAAATTAAAAAAAAAATAAAAAAATTAAAAAAAAAACCAAAACAAATTGTAAAACCAATAGATTCCATCACTCCGTTCAGAATCTAAAAAGCTTGAGAACCATTTCTCTCAGTTTCAGCATATTAACTAAATTTTTTATAACATGGTATATCTTAATTAGAGATGTGAGTTTGTATTATACAGTGGTATAAAACTGTATTATACAAGGTATTATACACATTGTATAAAATTATTTTATACAGGTGGTATAAAAAATAAGAATTAAGGCGTTATTTTTAGTTATTACCACGATTAAAAATATTTAGATATACAATTATTATTTATTATTATAATTTATAAATTATAATCATATCATGTGTTCCCAATGAGTTAGGAAAGTACGTATTATAAAAATATCCATTAAAATTATTAAATTAAATCTTGTATTTTATGTTTTCTGACCTTCTAGTCATTTTTTAAATTATTCCTTTTTTAAATGATTCGTATTTCATAATTAATAATAGGTTTATAACCTCTGTTAAATTTCCAATAATTTGAGGTACTGGAAGGTTCTATACGGTATAATACAGGTATAATACCGGTATTATACGGTATTATACAACAACAAAATAAAATACGGTATTTTAACATCTCTAATCTTAATGGAATTACACGATGAAACTGTAAGTAAGGTATACTGAGTGGTCATCATAGAAATGTTCTCATTAGTTTTTCCAAACGAATAAAACATTTAAGATTGTTTAAGTATTGATTTTTCCAGCATTTGTAGTATTTGTTCCCGTGAAATAAGATCATTTATGTTTTGTTGCTTGATAGCCGAATAATACGAGAAGAACCCTTTAACGTTGGTTCTATGTATGGAATCTATTGGTTTTACAATGATGTGTGTTTTTTTTAAATTTTTTAAATTTTTTTTTTTATTTAAATTTTTTTATTTTTGTGTCTGACACCTTTTTTGGCAGTAAAAATGCTTCGATTTGCTTATGTAACAACTTTTCTGAAAGGAAAGTGAATCTAGTAGGTACTTTGGGGGGTCAAAAGTAAAAAATTTTTTTTAAATGCGACGGAAAAAACCCTAAAAAAATAAGGGATAAACGGGAGTTTTTAGGCAAAACCAGTTTTCGACAAAATCAAATTTTTTATTTAACTATAACTCAAAAACTAATCGATGTAAATACTTGAAATTTTCACCAAATGTTTAGATTAGCGTTCTCTATACACCGTTAAATTTTCAAAGTATTTTGACTTTTATTGAGCTATTTATAGACGATTGAAATTTTCAATTTTTTTAATTTTTTTTTTTTTTAAAATAACGATAAAATTTTTTTGGCCGGCCAGAGAATCTTGAAAATTTAATACAAGGTTTCTTATAAGTTGTTCCTTAACTGATAAAAAAAAATCTAAAATCGTAAGTCACAATTTTTTTTTATAAGTGTTTAAAGTTCCAATTTATAATATGTAAAAATATAATAATGTAAGATTTAACACGCGGAGACGCTTGTTCGAATCGCCTAGTATGTTATCCACTTAATTGTACGTTTTTTTCACTGATCATCCATTTAATATGTATAATATAATATGTAAAAATTGCGAAAATTTGCAAGTTATTTTGTAGATAAAAATTCATAAAATTTTTTCTGTTCATACTTAAGGTTCAAAATTTTAACACTAGGTTCTCTATAAGCTACTCTTCAAAAATATTTAAAAACATTTATACCGTACTTAGAGGAAAAAATTTTATGACTGTTTGAAATTTAAATATTTACGAAATAGCATAAAATAGCGATTTATTCTCAAACGATTTTTAATATTTGTTATAATTCAAAAGGTATAAGTCGCAGATTTTTGAAATTTCTACCAGCTGTTAAGATTGGTATTTCCTTTATGTCATATTTTTTTCAAATTTTATTGATTTTTAAGCCACTTATAGGCATTTAAAATATTCGATTTTTTTACATTTTATTTTTATAATCGGTGATAATTAATTAATAGAAGATTCCACAGAAGTAGTTCTTATTGTCATTCAAAAATTATTAAAATCCATAGGCACAATTTTTTTTTATAAGCGTTTGAACAGTGAATATTGACATAAAATTACATGTAAAATATAATATAATGTATAATATTCTAGACTGACAAATTATATCGGTTTTTTTAAAATGCCCTAACTCAAAAACGAAAAACCGCAACAACTTGAAATTATCATTAAATCTTTATATTGACGTTTTCTATACATAGTTAAAATTTCAAAGTATTTTGACTTATTTATAAACAATTTAAATTTTCGGTTTTTCTAAATTTTTCGTTTAAAAATAAAATATACTTTTACAATATTTATAAATAACATTGTATTATATTCTAGACAAACATATCATCTCCGTTCAGAATCGTTTTTCGTATACAATGATACCTATCATTGAATTCAAATTTAACAAATCCATTATAATGACCTATCCTATGAAAAGTCGCACTTCACCCCCCAAGTGTACAGCAGAGCGAGGCCCATCCGGTTCTTTTTTTTCTTTACTATAGATTTCAATATTAAAATTTCAGTCATACCATAGTCATTATTTTTAGACTAACACATGTTTTTAATCACGATGACATAAATCATTCGTCTAGCGTTTGATTGTTGGTCCCGTCTTCTAATACTTCCCTACCATCACACTCGCATACATCGCATTTCGTATCTTGAAAGCTTATTAATTGTGATTTTAAAAACAGTAAATTATTACTAATTAGTATTGTTGCTCATCTTAACGATCTCACACGTTAGTGACTTGGGAATCACAATATCGACCACCAACTGCCGTCAATTATAATATGATTTCTATACAATATTGCCAATACGGATTCGTTTAAAATCTCGAGAGACACGAATACAATCATTGTACCTTGTGGAAGGGTAGTTATAGCATCTTGTAGTTATTTCTTCTTTGTTTTGAGGTTGTAAAATGTTATTGTACTTTTTCAAACAAAGATGAATGATTAGTGATGAGTAAACTGAGATCAAGACTAATACTATTACAATATAATACTATTACAGTCTTGATCTTGCTGCAAGACTCTTGCATTATTTAGAATTTAAGAAAACAATTGTATTCCTATTTAGGCTATAAGAATTTGATAATTGTATAACATAAAATTTTGCAGTACCGCACAAATAACACACGAAATAAATACATACAGTATAATATTACGACAAGTACCAACTATAAATAGATCTTGTTAATAGTTTTAAATCCAATGGAGAGATGTATCGCCCGTATCGGTGACTTTGGTGTTTATTATCATAATATGTTTTTGTGTTCACACATCAAAATTCGTGTCATTTTCGGCAGCTGAAAATTACGGTTCTGTAATTTATATTTGATATAAAATCATTTTACAGATAATTATTTCTTATCTTGTTTTCAATATTTCGAAAATTCATTATTTCCTCACACGTCGCATTACATTATTTCATTAAACCTACACTAAATGTTTTTCTGAGAACATTTTTTTTTAAAAATGTATAATACAAGTTGTAGCGGTAAATTTAAGTAAATAGTAGTTATATAGTTACTATATAACTATATAGTTACCTACAATTCAATATTTTTAAACCATTAATCTTATAGTACTTATTTGTGACAAACCTAATTTTTACTATTTATACTACACATGTTTAAATGTTTTTGTATTTGCATTCCCTGTGGTCATACGAAAATAAAAATAAATATAGTTACTTTATTAACCACTTTATATTGCTGATCCGTGTGCAAAAAAAAATGTTAATAATAAATAATCATCAACATTATGCAAGCATTAGGGTAGTCGTTCATTCACGTAAAAAAATGTTGCATTAAATTATTCCAGCTATTTTCTTCAACATAGAATTTATTCAATAATTTGTTGGAAATTCATAATTTTTTTTTTATGATACAATTGAAAAAATATACAGTAAACGAGCTTGCTATACATACAATATATTATAATACAATGAAAAAAATAAAAAATAAAATAAAAATTATACACTCGAATACCGTAGTCGTATACACGGTAAACTCCTAGCGTCCAAATAACCCTCAGGACTTGTTTCGAAAAACTGCAGTAGAACACCGAGACGAATCTGGCTTTACTACTTCCGAGGGTTGTATTACCTATGCGGGTATCTATAGACATGCAAATTTGAATTTGGATCATATAATAATGATGATGATTAGACAGATATTAAAGAATATAAAATAGTAATAATAATACGTATTGTACATACATTGTGTGACTGCATCAAAAGACATTAATTTATTTTTAACAAATATCACACATCAACTGTTTAATTTTTATACCTAAAATTAATATTGTACAAGAAACGCGGTGAAAAATAATTTCAAGACAAAAAACTAATTTTTTACAAATTTTTTATGATCAACGTTTAATAATAATTGTAACTTCTTCATAACGTCGTTTATTTTCGAACGCTATAGAAGTATACACAACACTTTGATTACTTTTCAGACAAAATATTTCGGGCGTAGCCATTTTCCTCCAAAAACGATATACCGTTTTCCTTCACTGTCCATTTTCCTCAACTCACTTAAAATAATTAATTTGTTTTTTATTTCTAATTTATCATTCAATAACAAATGACAATTTTATTATTTTATTTTTTGGAGGAAAATGGAAAGTGGAGAAAAATGGTCAAGAATTATTTAATTATTTTTTTTTTTTTTTTTTTGAGGAAAATGGACTGTGGAGGAAAACGATATCTCGTTTTTGGAGAAAAATAGACCCGCCCAATATTTCAATGTTTATAAAAACATACAAATTGCAACAAAAAATTGTTATTTATTAGTATATATATTTAAAATTAATAACAAAAATAATATTTTGGTTGCTTTTATAATTTCCTCGGTTAGTTATAATGAAATCATTGATTTTACTAATATTACTATTATCATAATTTATCAACAAATAATTTAAAAGTAATTCGATTTTTTAAGCATTTTATAGGTGAGCATAGTTACAATGCAAATTATTTAAATTAATTTTTATTCTAAATATAACTCCGGTAGTACAATAGTGATGAAATAATACATGTTACGTTATGAAGTGTGCTGGTTTGACCATAAATACCTTTAATTGTATATTAAATAGGTAATTTTATAGGTATGCTTTTAGTTTTTATTCTTTTAGACATAATTTCTTTAATCGATTCTCAGCTGAATAAAATCAGAAAAAATGTTGTCTAAAAGCAGAACATTATGTTTTCTTAAGAGTTTAAAATTTAAACATGTAAATAATAATAATTAAACACAAACACGTTGAAGAATTTTAAAAATAAATTAACTAAAAAAAAAAAAATAATTCTTGCAATATTTCACTAATTAAAAATCAGATAGCTGAAATACAGGTATTACGTTAAAGATTTCAAATTTCTGATGTATAGGTAGGTTTTAACCTACCCAAAACTGTCAAAGCGGTAATAATTCAAATTTTTGTTTCGGGGTACTGATAAAATATGAGTAGTTGCAATGAGTTGATCCTGAAATAAATAAATTGAATGAACTGCATAAAGGCAAATATTGGAGGGAACTTGGAGGGGCTTAAGATTCCTAGAATAGAATCAAGCTTCTTCGAAGGTTTGAGTCTCTCTTATAATTATAACATACATGACATAATTGTAGAAAAAAATCAAAACATTTAAAAAAAATGTATCACATATTTTTTCTTAAGAATTAATTTTTATCAATATTTGTAAACATTTTAAAAAGATTTTTTTTTAATATTAGATAGAACCATGGTTATACAAACCAGAGTTTAAAGTGATATGTTCGAGTATTTTTATTCTTATGGCAACCCATGAAATTATAATTGATTCGAAATCAAGTAGTACGGTACTACAATGATTTTTTTGCAAGCGATGTATCACGAATATCATATATTTCTATTTAAAGACGCATATAAGTCAGAAATGGCAATGGGAAACAATTGTGTACTACAGTCTACTGATGAAAAGTATATAACTTTAAATTATGTGAAAAAGATTTTATCAAAAATGGTTTCATCTAATTTATATAAATTATTTCAAGTTGCTTTTACAATACATAAAAGTTTCTCCACTTGTAAAAAAAGTTTTTCGGCCATGCGTCGAATGAAAACATGATTGCAAACTTATGTGTTGCAGGAGCGGTTTAATAACACCTCGATTTTTTACATTGAAAAAAATGTATTGATACCAGTACCACCGTTGATTAATTTGTATAAAGCAATATATAGGATCAAAACGTTAGAATATAAAACAGTTAACAATAATTTATTAATTTATGTTCCTATTACCTATTCGTACTCGGTTCCTCGGTTAGTATATAGTAGGAGTAGCCACTAACTAGTAGCACAAAGTTTTTGAAAATGTGTGTTAAGGTTAATGGATAAGATAAAAATGTTTAGTCTCTCTTCCACGAATGTAACCAAATATCCGGCTATGGAACCACGGATGACTATGAAGGACTAAATACAAAACACAAAATGTGCGTACTTCGAGTTATCATGAATTGACTGTGATTCCAATCCGTAACTGGAGTTATGACTGATTTATAATTTTTCACTCCGGTCGTTGCGCTGTATAATTAAAAAAAAAAAAAACCTACTAGTGTGCGCGGTGTTTAGTACGCCACGTGACATGCGATAAGAAATTGAATATTTGAGTGTGTTTAATGACGACCCGGGACTTATCCCGTAAATTTTACACACCGTGTACAGTCGTCATATGAGGTACATAATACGGTCCGAAAGCGTGTATACTTACACGGCGGCGGCAATACTACACGTATATAAGGCGACGGTGCAGCGTCGTTTGGCGTTCATTACAATAACTTATAAACCCAACCTGTGTGTGTGTGAGTTAAGTCGGCTGCTATACATATACTTGTTTCGATAATATACGTCCATCTGCCCCCTCTCACGTTATTCCCATGAGAATTGAGTGCTGGTGTGAGCGTGTGTGTATGTGTGTGTGTGTGTGTGTCTGTGATTTGTTTATGACGAACAAGAGTCGACCGATTCGATAGTGCGTGTGTGTGTAATACATACATTTTGAGTCGGAGCCAGCGAATAACGCGCTCGCGCACCCGGCAAGTCTCATTCCATAATATCATGTGCGTTCTGACTGACAACGCCGCCGCCGCCGCCGCCGCCGCCGCCATACTCATATATTTATACGCATACAGGTAGATAGAGAGAGAGAGAGATGGACATGCGAGAGGTCCGTGTTATATACGTATGTGTGTACGTACAGAAATTCGTTTATTTATTTCCACGGTTTTTATTTATTACACGGTATAATAGTAGTACGACCGAATCGTTTCGATTAACCAAACACGTTTTTTTTTCTTTTTCATTCTTTTTTTGTTATTTTAATATTGTACGCATACACGTATATACGAGCGCACGTTTAATACGCATAATATGGTACGTAACCTACTCGATTCCGCTTGCGCTCTTGAAACGCAATTGTTTAAGACGACCAATAAAACACCGACCGTCTGTATCACTGCGTGGTGTACGTGTACGATGTGTGTACAATGTATGTGTGTGTTGTACACCGGATGACGGGCGGTAACATGATTTATCGATGATTAATATTTTACGACTTGGTCGAAATATTCAAAGTGACCGCGGTGGTCGGTTATTATAATTCTTCTTCGGTCGGGTTCGTGTACGCGTACTCGCTCTCGGGCGAAAACGATTATACATATGGATTTGCCATCTGGTCGTTCATCGTCCGCTCGCAGATTACAAGTCGAAAACAACAAATGGCCACGGCCCGGGCGTTTCGGCTGGACACGAGCAACGTACCTGTTTCCATAAGAAAATACGGCTAGCCGGTACGAGTCGCCGAAATTCTGTCCAGTGTGGTCACCAGTTCCGAAAGTGACTGGTGCCCGTAATTTATTCGGTGTGTTTGTGTGTTCACGGTTCGTAATGGCCCGGCGCGTCGACGATTTCTGTAATTAATACGTCGATAACCGTTAAAGCGAATGTTATTCGAACATCTGAAACATCGCTAACCTGATGTAAGCCGAATATTACCTGAGAATAACGTATCCGAATTGGAAAACCGTGATGTAAGCGGCTACCGATTTAGTGATTCGAGCATTATAATGCCCGGAACAACACGATACACATATTGTGTACGCACCCCCCTGCAGCGTCATAAAATGTCTGCGGCTGTAGTACGATTGCGCTTCATGAACGATACATTTTGTTATTTTAACAATGTTCAAATTTCCAAATTAAACAAAAAGAAAAAAATATGTAAAATAATAGAACTTGTCTTATATCTTTTTCATTAACGTATTTTTCCAACGTGTGTACGATAAAGACATTTATACTAATACAGGGAATCATTTTTGTTTTACGGAAGACATTTCAAATATAGTTGTGTGACTTGGCCTACTAATCTTGTTGTATTACTCATATTTTTTTCAGATAGAATGGTTTTATATTCATCAAAAAACTACTTACCTAATGCCCTTTACGCGATAATACATACATACCACAAAAAATGTTTTACATTTATTTAATTTTACTTTCCACTAAGCCTACAAATATATGTAAAGTCCAAAGGAATAAAAACAGTGGGTGACTTCTGTAATTTAACTATTTAATGTTATGTATTAATGTATGC
>JASXSY010000001.1:0-128197 GCA_034509805.1 Sipha maydis | reverse complement strand
TCGACGGTACGATTAGTGATTATAGATCCACGTTATCGTAGATCAGCACGTAAATAGATGTTTACATTTTTGAACGGAGGATTAACCTTTTAAAAAATTATTAGGGTTTAAATAATTGTACCGTGTATCTTTATTCGTGGTTATTATAATTTTAAGGGGGAGGGGGCGATCTCTACTAAAGCTTCACCTCTAATTTACGTGCATGTTACCGATCACGAAGCACATACTAGTACACGTCTAAGAGTGCCATTTTATCTCGTACGATTTTATTGTTTAGCGTAATTTTTTATTTATTTTTTTATTGTCATCTTTCCGCTCACCCGCCGAGAAGAATCAATTCCGAGCTGTCGCGGGATTTTGATTCCGTTGCGAATCTCGTGATCCGAGACATGTACGTCGGAGCGGAGCGGCCGAATTGCGCTCGTGGGTACTGAGTCGGTCGGTGATTTATGGTGACGTTTGAAAAACGATGGTAAAGTGCTTGGTCATGTTCGGCAAATAAACATTCACAATCATTACGTGGGGCGGGGAAAAAAATGTATTCGTTCTTATCGACAACACGTGTGTCATAGCGGTGTCTGTAGTGTTGTTTAAAAACGTATCGGTCTGTATCGAAGAAGAAAGAAAAAAATTATTCCATCAAACTTTATCGATCGAACTCGGTCGTGAATAACTTAAAATCTTTGCAATATGTGTGTGTGCGTGTGTGGTACGTACGTATGTAAAAGTACGCTCGTCTTTGTGAGATAAATTCAGTATTAAACTGTTTTTGCTTTTCGGTTGTATTCCAAACGTAAAAAAAAGACGTCATAATAGATCGTTGTCGTTTAGATTAAACGTAATAAAATAATAAAAATAATTTTTACCCTAGTCCTAAATTTAAAAACGATATTCTGTGGTATAAAAAAATGTATTTACTTTCATATTGCGTGCACTGTCATACAAAAAGATTATTATAGTAATGGATATTATTTTAATGATCACCATTTTACATCGAAACTAAACATTTTTAGTTACGACGAATCTCTTTTACGTATCGACCTAACTCGTTGCAATCGTGTAGTTGTATGTGCGGACAAAGTTGATTTCGTGAAAATATTTCAGCCATTTACAAATGGCGTTCCTGCTTACAATACGATATTGTATCGTATCAAACCGATTAAGTGATAAATATAATTTTGTAAACATACGTACTGTATATGACCACGATTTACACCTTCGTCTCGGCGATTTAAGCGTGTGAAGCAGAACGTTGTACTGTTAATAATCCTTATGTTTAACTTTAAACGCTTGGAAATCAAGAAATTCGTAAACTTTGAGACGTGCACGTACCGCATACGGTTTACAGCAGTATTTGCTTTTATCGACATTTGTTTGTTATATAATCGTGCTTTCAAAAACAGTGCGCATTATTTTCTAAAGTACTTACCGTACGGATGAATGACGTGGCTCTATGTACGTATACATGTGTCTCGGAAGTAAAAACAAATTGAAGAAACTCGAACTCAATAGTACTTAGTAAGTACAAAAGAAATTATTTTTGAAAGGACACCTTGAAACTTTTCTTCGGGTATATTTCATAAGATACACAGCGGTGTTAATAGTTAGTAGGTCGAAGCATTTTCTCTCTCGGTTTTATTTCGGCACGTATAAAGACTTCAGTGTCATTTTTAAAATGGTAGTTTTGATCGATATTTTTTGTTTTTTTCAACAATTAATTTTGGTGCCCGGAAAAGTTTGGAAACAAAATTAATTTTACTTACAATTATAAGAAAACAAATATATATATATATATATACACAGACATATACACACACACACACACACACACACACACACACACACACACACACACACACACACACACTCATACATATATGTGTCAATTACAAACGACGAGAAGCTTTAATAAAGTTTTGATTGAAAAATGAAAAACACGCTTTATTCGAGATGAATGTATGGATGGTAAAGATATTACCAATACGACGAGTGTTTTTTCATTGTTTTCGGCGGAACTCATAGATTAAAACGAAGCCTATGGATAGGGTTTGGCCCAGGGTGGCAGGCAAAAAATATTGTGTTTCTTGAAGCGTGTAAAGTGTACTTAATAATAATAAAAATAATTTACATAGCCGACCGGTCGACTCACAAAAATGGTTTAATAAAGCTCAGGACGATTTAATCAGCCCGTGCATAATTGCATTTAATCGGTTCTTGCCGCAGCCGTAATTTCGAGTTATTACTATTCATGCCATGGCACAAGTGTTCCTGACCGTCTCGTGCTTGTACATAGTATAGTGGATACACACACACAGAAATTTTATGATGGTCAACGACGGAACAGAATAATGTAATATATATGCTTATACCACTCGTCGCTTTTAGTCGACCTCATCTTTACCTGCAACGATCATTTTCAACTGCGTAGGGCACATAAACACTGAAGTTTTATATATATATATATATGTACATAGATACTCTTGAAGCTGGAAAAATCGATTTCGTTGGACTTATCTTTTGGAATTTTTCTGCTATAAATAGGTAACTATAATATTCGTCTCTGTAACAGTTAACCACTGAAAAATTGCACCAGAAGTGTTGGTCTTGTACGAGTTTTTTGTATATACATCACTACTATATGGAATATAGTATATAAGGGTACAGGAATTATTTTATTTATTTACAGAACATTGGACTTCTACATGCGATGACGAAAAGTCGTTTGATATTTTTCAGAGTATTTTCATACACAAGACACACGTCTGGAATTAAGTTTTTATTTATTTTTTTTTATTTTTAAATAAATAATATTGACCTATACGTACGCACGTGCCATAATGAAAAAAAAAAACAACACATTTTTCTTCAAAAAATTCACTAATTTATATACTCGTATTAAAAACTTAAGATAATTTGTGTTCTTTCTTTTTAGTTTGATTACATAATCTTCCATAAGCTTATTATTGAGTTTAATACTCATTTTATTGTTTTTGATGGCAAAAGTTTTATAGTTAAGTTTAAATCGTGGATTTTATTATAAAACAAGTTATATGATATTACATTATGATTATACACTCGCTATCTTATACGTATATACATAACAATCTATACATTTTTTTTAAATGAAATTTTTCTTTTTTTAATAACCTTTGTATTACGTAGAACTCGAAAATACTTATAGGGATAAAAACAATGTGTTATTTTCTTCACGAAATGTATTTTTAAAATATTTACTTTCAAAAGTCTATACTTTTTTGTTTGTTTTCAAAACTATTTGTGTTGTACGTAAATGCTATTTGACGTGGCGTAGGTTACGTGGATGATGTATATAATTATTCTTCATGCACGTAAACAAACATGAAACTACTTTTTTGAAATAATCAATTTGATATACAAATGTTTGATTGAAATCATAGTTAGATGCCTGAACTATTTACATACTTATAATAACATATTGAATTGTCATACTGTATATCAGGGATGGACAACTTTAAGTTACTAGAGGACCAATTTTTAGAAAATTAAAATTCGGCGGGCCAGAACATAGAAAGCAAAAAAAAAAGTCATTTAAATTTTAAATGACCTTTTTTTTCTTTTTAGATCGGTACAAACGACGTTGTTCAATCTCAGATATTATTAGAATATAGACTATACATATAAACTTTAAAATTACATGATGTGATTTGGAAATGTTGGACGGGCCAGATAAAAAAGACATGCGTTGCCCATCTCAGCTGTATATGATAATAAAAATTTTATGTATTTATTTCTTAAAAAATATATAATAACGAAGTAAATAATAAAATATAATAAGCTAGAACTAAGAAGGGACACGGCCGATGAAGTGTGTTCGTTTTGTAACGACTAAAATATTTTAACAGTTAAGAAATATATATGGTGAGTATATATCACGTTGACAATTGCTGATTTACGTATTGTAATGCGAAAACGGTTAGCTCGTATAATCAGCGTGACAATAATAATTTACCGTCTACACTAATTCTATAGCATAAAAAATCCATCATGAAAATTAATAAAATAAGCGGTGGGTGTAGAGATCCGCATTATAATAGACAATTTTCTTCGTAAAATGTTATGCTATATATAATATTTTGTTTTGTGAAATAACGAATCTTAACACTTTGCTGAATTTAATTTTAACTTTTTTTTAAAAAAAAAAAAAAAAAAATAAATAAGTAAAAATATATTAAAAAAATAAATAAATAAAGTCAATGAGCTAGTAAGGGTTGTAACGGCTTAGAGTCATCGCGTGTAATCGAAGACTGGAAGACGCCAGCGAAACGACGAAAATAGTTACCTGCACTTATGTAATATCTGTGTGCGAAATAGTATAGTGATACCGTGTGCTATATTGTTTGTGCCGTTCAACCACATTCGTAGCAAGTTCTGAATTCACAAAACCTAGATTACCTGTCCGCCGAAAAATGCACACATTTTATTCCAACGCACACGTACACACGAATATTATGTACATGCGTAAGTATGTGTCGTAATTAAAGGCATACCGAATCGAGAACGATTAAAGTTATGTTAACGGCATTAGTGCATTTAAAGGAATTCGATTAAACAACCTTTTCTATAATTGAACGCATAATTTTCTAAATACACACAGTTATTAAGTTACCTTGTACGCACGTACGTATAGATGTATATTTTGTTCGAACCGACGCACGGTGGCAGTGGTGTGATAAGGATTTTTTCGAGGATCTTCTTAATAATTACTCCAGTATAAAGATTTACATATTTTCGGTTGTAACGCAGTTTAATTGTATGTATATATATATATATATATAATGCTCAACCGACATATTTGAAATAAAATAATGATAATAATAATAATAATAATAATATAAAATAACAATTTTAGACTATCCCGTCAGTTAGGCTGTAGTTGTAAAGCTATGTTCGATCGCCGGAGATGAATAAATGACAAAGTCACAATATTTATATCATGATCATAATAACAATGATAATTTACGTTATACGTACAAATATAAGATTCGTCGGTAGAGATTAAAGAATAGGAAATGGAATCCCAATCGATCGAAAATTTATTGTTCAAAGCATTGGTTTTTCTCGACGGCACGTGTATTCGATCAGAATTCGAAATGTTCGGCGCGGTCGAATCAAAGCCAATTTGCGGGGAAACGGATAGCGTAATACACGATCACGCGATGCCGTAACAACGTACCAACAGTACGCGTGATTCTGTTGGAGTAAACTTAGTTACGAGGTTTTGGAACACACAGAAAATCTATACGCACCGCTCCGCTGTAACGAAGAACTCTTGTTAATAGTTTTAAACGAATTACAATACGTTTATACTGTGTTTCACACAGACAAATGCTCAAAAATACAAACGTATGCGCGCACGCACGAGCACACACGTACAGTTAAACAATACTACTTCACATTATAACAGTAAAGATGATTATCAGAAAATTACGGACGAAATATACATCTAGAACTAGATTATTATATACTCTATGCATATTTTATGTAAATGAAGTGACGAAAAAATTAAAATAAAGATTTGTCTTGCATATCACTAAGGCCGTCTTCGCACCGAGCGATTTTCAGACGACTTGTACTCTGCACATATCCTACCAGTCTCGTGCGACTTACAAGGAGGGTCCTCCCGATTCACAAGTAATTTTCACTGTTTACCTTTCGAATACTATCCAAAAAGAATCTAACATTAATTTTGTAGACCTACATTAGTTTATCCCACTGTCTTCAGGATAAAAAAAAACTATGTCAAACAATGTCGATCAACATTTGGTAATGATTCATGCGGTAGAATACTGTACGTTAACCTTATATATTATTACATAATTCAATTTTTCTAGTTTTTTAGGAACAACTAATAAGTGACAATAAATGTTCTTTTCGATGTGGCACCGCATGTTTTTGATTTGCCTCTGTCTGGAACATTTGCAATAATGTGTGACTGCTGTATCATCGTGGCTTGACACAAATCTTCACTTGACGACCTATTGACAATTCAACTACAACATGAGTATAATCAAAGCTCGGTTAGCGGTAGACTGCAAATATTTTGTTGTTTCGCAATAGCTTCAAAGTAGTTTCAGTGTGTGGCGATGAGTTTCTTATGGGTATTTTACTAGCAAGCAACTGAAACACACGATAGTCGTGTATCCGTCACGTCACCAGGAAGTAGCCTCTTGGGATGATGGCCAAGACATTAAAAGCGAAAAATTATACGATAGTAACATAATCGAATAATAGTAACATCGGTTAATAATTTTTAATTTTATAGGCATTTTATATTTAAACGCAGTTTCATGCTAAAATGTATTCATAATTAAACTTTCTCTCTTAATAAACGTCTAAATATCTGACTGTGAATAATTTTCATCACTGTCGGTATAATCTAAATCAGCCGTCACCAAATGACGGCGCACGGATAAATTTTATTCGGTTCGCAGATAAGGAAAAATCGATAATACAACATATTAGTTTGTACCAACTGAAGCAGATATTATACTAGTTACAAAGCATATCATATCGTTCTAATTTTGAAGTTAGAATGAGTTAGGTCTTGACTGCCTACGAAACGTGCCGATTACACGTCAATTACTGCCGACCCCCGTTGACTTAATTTTCGGTGTATTATATTGTTACTTGCTTCGTTATAATTTATATATATACAGGGTGTTTCACGATGAACTGACAAATGCAATAACTTTTGTTCTATTGAACATTTTCAATTTTATTTTTTTTTTCTAATTGTCAATTGTCGTCTGCGCTATATTCAAAATATTTTTCAATTTTTTTTCTAACATGTATTCAAAATTAAAAAATTAAAATTTTTTCTATTTAATTTAAAAAAAAATTATGATAGCCATTTTGTAAATCCAATTTTTAGAAAAATGGTGGCGTCAAAAGCTTTTACTTAAATTAAGTCAATAGTTTTTAAACAATTTTTAAAGTTTGTTTAAATTCTAATTTATTTCTTGTTTATCAGTGTTATAGCGATTATCATTATCAGAAATAATCAAAAATTATGATACTAACGTAGTATAATAATATGAATGGTTATAAATATAACAAATTCTTTCTTGGGAAAAAATAATTCAAAATCGATAATCGCTATAACACTGATAAACAAGAAATAAATTAAAATTTAAACAAACTTTAAAAATTGTTTAAAAATTATTGACTTAACCTTAGTAAAAAATGTTGACACCAAAATTTTTCTAAAAATCGGATTTACAAAATGGCTATCTTGATTTTTTTAAATATTAAATAGATCAAATTTTAATTTTTTAATTTTGCATACATGATAGAAAAAAATTGAAAAATATGTTGAATGTAGCGCAGACGAAAATTGACAATAAAAAAAAAAAAAGTTGAAAATGTTCAACAGAACAAAAGTTATTGCATTTGTCAGTTCATCGTGAAACACCCTGTATATATATGTTACATACAAAGTCTGAAATTGTACATTTCGCAATTTGTACAGTGATTTTTGTACACATTTCGAATTGTACAATATTGCTGTACAAAGTAACTAGATTGTACAAGTTTATCATACAATACGCGAAGTGTACAATAATCACTATACAAATTGCGAAATGTATACAATCATTGTATAAATCACAAAATATTATTTAATATTATTAAAATATTCTTTTATATGTATTAAATTTAATAAATTAAAATTCATATTTTTAATTTTTTCAATTTTTTCATCAAATGCATTTTTGAAACTAATATTATTTTCAACTTCATTCATTTTGCCCAATTGTATAATACTATATGCACACGAATATAAGTTGAAATATTGCAGTAGTTCTGATTACAAATTAAATCTGTTTTTAATTATATTTTTGAACGACTCAACGACAGTATCGTAAAGTCATTAAGATAAATTTGATTATTTTTATTGTATAATACCTTTTCTAATACGTTAGATTCCATATAACGTGGGAAACACAACTCATAACACTATACGAAATGACATATATCTTATTATAGATTAACGATTTTATTTTATATCACAATGTGTACTGTATACAGTAGTATGTAGTTTTATCCATGTAGTTTTTTTTTTCAAACGATAAATTTTAATTTATATAATATGTTTTTAAATGTTGTGATTCGTACAATGATTGTATACATTTTGCAATTTGTACAGTGATTATTATACATATCGCAAATTATATGATGAACTTGTTTAATCTAGTTACTTTGTACAACACCATTATACGATTCGCATTGTGTATAAAAATCACTGTACAAATTGTGAAATATACAATTTTGGACTTTGTATGTAACATATATATATATATGTGTGTGTGTGTGTGTGTGTGTGTGTGTGTGTGTGTGTGTGTGGTCAAGAAAAGAAAAAAAGTGAAATTTATAGATAGTTTTTGCCCGAGTAGACGAAATTCTATGGTTTTATTTACCGGCACGCTGTGAGGGCTTTGCCAGTTTGACTGCCACTGCTTGACGTAGCTGTTTCTTAACATTTCCAATAATAAACGTTATTATGAGATTTAATACATGTAAATCATTTGCACAAACACATTTTTGCGTTTTAATGTAATATTCTAAGTTAAAAATGTTTGTTTTTAATTTTGATGGCCCCTAAAATTTAAGAAAAATTCCAATATGGTCTTCAAAAATATTAATTGGTGACCTCTGACCGAAAGTATATACGACTATGAAAACAAGATGCTTTTCAGTCATAATATTATATAAATAATCTTTATAGTTATGTTTTCTGATATTAGCCGATATTAAAACATTGTATTAATATTGTAATATCATGTAATTAAATAGACAACACAAAGTGTAATATTTTATCAATGCAATTTTTTTTATTGGTATTATGACATTTGAAAGAAATATTAATAAAAAAAAAAAACCATAAATTCAAAAGTGATTATATAATTTTCGATACAAAATAATCGATTTTTAATTAATAAATATTTGATTTTAAGATTTAATATCATATGAGTATAACTACTTGTATAAAATAATTCAGTGTTAAAATTAAAAAGGAAAACACATTTTCATCAAACCTTTTATTATTATTATCATTATTATAATTATTATTACTATTAATATTGATATATTTATCGAGTAAGCAAAATATAAAATATAATATATAAAGAAATGGTTGTGTTAATATTGCATTCCTGGGGCGAGAAATATTTTTAGAGGAGTGCGAAGATTTCTTAAACAAACTTTAGCACGCAATTAAAAATAAAATGGACTACTTACTTTAGAGAAATGTCTGCTATTTAATTAGTAAAAATTCATATTTTTGATTAAAAACAACATTTTACATTTAATAAGTTATTTCATTAGTATTATATTACTTTTCAGGAGATATTAAAAACAAACCCTACCATATGATCCAAAATGATCAATTATAAAATTATGTCTACGTCTATATTTTGTTCAGACAAGGATTAATATGATATAGTTCCATGTAAACGCTATGATAATAAAATATTCTATGTAATACGCGTAAACGAATATTCTGTATTATCTAAAGTATTTTTAATTACTTTTAATTTTTAAATATACATAAAAATGACTCGGCTTTTTATAGTTTTTTTTCATTAATATAATACAATTTTCGTGCATAAAAGAAATGAGAACTTTTAAACATGATATTTGTATTATTATTTTATTACCTACAATTTTAATTAAAACGGTTTTACTACTGTATATAGTTCCATGAATATATTTAAAATCGTCTACGGAACACTAAAATGATACAATATTATTTCGTGCGTATACAAGTAATTTTTATTATTTTTCATTGTTCCGTTATTTTTAACGCGGAATATAACTTAAATATAGATGTAGGATAATAAGGTTGTATTTGATTTTGCGTGCAAAACATATACTTTAACCATTGTCTTTTAGATCTGATTTCTGTACATGGAACGATAGTTTCGGAAGATTTTAATAAATACATATTAATGCGACTTTAATACCGGTATGTTTTTGTTTTGTTAAGTACTGCTCGGACGTCTTGTGTAGCTTAAATGTTATGTTTATTATAAATGTATAAATATACTGTTTGTTTGAGTATATGTGTGTGTGTGTGTACATAGGTTTTGGCAAAAAGAGACGGTACAAATTAAGTAAAAATTAAGATTTGTTTATAATTAGATTTCAAGTCTAGCGAAAAATAGTAATAGTTGGTTAAACTTTGTAAATAGCAGTGTCACACCGAGCAAAAATTCTAAGAAGAAATGCTGTTTGTATTATTATACAAAGCATTCAGCGGACCTCAATGAATAATTTCTGAAATCGTTGTAAATATTATGTAGGCATTGTATACACACGATGCACATATTTAGTTTAAAAAGTGTTAATTGTAGTTATGATTCACTAAAAAAAAACATTGTATATAATATAAATATTTTATGAGTTTAATTGTTATTAATTATTCATCTTTATATAATTATTTTTATTTTTATGACTTTCAATATATGGCAATTGCAACAGTTAAATACAATAGACAAATTGACGGATAATTAGCACAATAACTAATAGGTATCTTACGTGATTGCAAGTATACAAACCAAGATTAGATTTCATTATTCATTGTTTTAATATATAAATTAGATATCAATACAAAGATTAGGGCTTAGTGATACGAAACGAATTTACTCATTTAAGGTGAAAACCTACCAGGCCCGTAAAGAGAAAAGTTCAGGCCCGGGAGGAAAATGCTTAAAGGACCCTATTAGTGGTGGCTTCAGGAGCCACGGTCACCTTCTCTCCCCTAACCCCTCCTAAGACCAAATAAATGTCAAATATTTCTATTTTTTTTTATTTCAAGTAATAAATATATATTAAAAAAGAACCGGATGGGCCTCGCTCTGCTGTACAGTTAGGGGTGGAGTGCACCTCGCTTATAGGATAGGTCATTATAATAATGGATTTGTTAAATTTGAATGCAATGATAGATATCATTGTATACGAATAACGATTCTGAACGGAGTTCATATGTTAGTCTAGAATATAATACAATGTTATTTATAAATATTATATAAGTATATTTTATTTTTAAACGAAAAATTTAGAAAAACCGAAAATTTAAATTGTCTATAAATAAGTCAAAATATGTCAAAATACTTTGAAATTTTAACCATGTATAGAAAACGTCAATATAAAGATTTAATGATAATTTCAAGTTGTTGCGGTTTTTCGTTTTTGAGTTAGGGCATTTTAAAAAAACCGATATCATTTGTCAGTCTAGAACATTCTACATTATATTATATTTTACATGTAATTTTATGTCAATATTCGATGTTCAAACGCTTATAAAAAAAAATTGTGCCTATGGATTTTAATAATTTTTGAATGACATTAAGAACTACTTCTGTGGAATCTTCGATTAAATTTTCAAGTATTTTGTAGAAGCCAAATTTTTTTTATCACCGATTATAAAAATAAAATGTAAAAAAATCGAATATTTTAAATGACTATAAGTGGCTTAAAAATCAATATAATATTTTGAAAAAAATATTGCATAAAAGAAATACCAATCTTAACAGCTGGTAGAAATTTCAAAAATCTGCGACTTATACTTTTTGAATTATAACAAATATTTAATAATCGTCTGAGAATAAATCGCTATTTTATGCAATTTCGTAAATATTTAAATTTCAAACAGTCGTACAATTTTTTCATCTTAGTCTGGTAGAAATTTTTTTAAAGATTTTTGAAGAGTAGCTCATAGATAATCTAGTGTTAAAATTTTGAACCTTAAGTATGAACAAAAAAAATTTTATGAATTTTTATCTACAAAATAACATGCAAATTATCGTGATTTTTACACATTTTATACAAATTTGAGAATTAAGGGCTTATAAAAAAAAATTGAGTTAACCGATCACCGATATTTTTTAGTTACGATAAGTTTAACTTATTATAAACCTAGTATAAAATTTTCAAGAGTTTTCGCTCAATCAATTAAATTTTATAGATGTTTAAAAACAAAAATTTAACAAAAATCGAAAATATAAATTGTCTATAAATAAGTCAAAATATGTCAAAATACTTTGAAATCTTAACCATGTATAGAGAACGTCAATATAAAGATTTGGTGAAAATTTCAAGTTGTTGCGGTTTTTCATTTTTGAGTTAGAGCATTTTAAAAAAAACCGATATAATTTGTCAGTCTAGAATATTATACAGTATATTATATTTTACATGTAATTTTTTGTCAATATTCGCTGTTCAAACGCTTATAAAAAAAAATTGTGCCTATGGATTTTAATAATTTGTGAATGACTTTAAGAACTACTTCTGTGGAATCTTCTATTAAATTTTCAAGTATTTTATACAAGCCAAATTTTTTTTATCACCGATTATAAAAAAAAAATGTAAAAAAATCGAATATTTTAAATGCCTATAAGTGGCTTAAAAATCAATATAATATTTTGAAAAAAATATGACATAAAGGAAATACCAATCTTAACAGCTGGTAGAAATTTCAAAAATCTGCAACTTATACTTTTTGAATTATAAAAAATATTTAAAATCGTTTGAGAATAAATCGCTATTTTATGCAATTTCGTAAATATTTAAATTTCAAACAGTCATACAATTTTTTCCTCTAATTTCGGTAGAAATTTTTTTAAAGATTTTTGAAGAGTAGCTTATACATAACCTCGTGTTAAAATTTTGAACCTTAAGTATGAACAGAAAAAATTTTATGAATTTTTATCTACAAAATAACTTGCAAATTATCGTGATTTTTACATATTTCGTATAAATTGTAACTTTGAGCACTTATAAAAAAAAATTGTGACTTACGATTTTAGATTTTTTTTTATCAGTTAAGGAACAACTTATAAGAAACCTTGTATTAAATTTTCAAGATTTTCTAGGCAGCCAAAAATATTTTATCGTTATTTAAAAAAAAAATACTTGAAAATATTGAAAATTTCAATTGTCTATAAATAGCTTCATAAAAGTCAAAATACTTTGAAAATTTAATGGTGTATAGAGAACGCTAATCTAAACATTTGGTGAAAATTTCAAGTATTTACATCGATTAGTTTTTGAGTTATAGCAAAAAAAAAAATTTGATTATGTCAAAAACTGGTTTTGCGTAAAAACTCCCGTTTTTCCCAAATTTTTTTATGGTTTTTCCCGTCGCATTTAAAAAATATTGGAAATTTTTAACTTTTGACCCCCCAAAGTACCAAATAGATTCACTTTCAGAAAAGTTGCTACAAAAGGCAATCGAAGCATTTTTACTGCCCCAAAACGTGTCGACAGACACAAAAAAAAAAAAAAAAAAAATTTAATGGTGTATAGAGAACGCTAATCTAAACATTTGGTGAAAATTTCAAGTATTTACATCGATTAGTTTTTGAGTTATAGCAAAATAAAAAAATAACCGGATGGGCCTCGCTCTGCTGTACACTTGGGGGTGGAGTGCGACTCTTCATAGGATAGGTCATTATAATGGATTTGTTAAATTTGAATTCAATGATAGGTATCATTGTATACGAAAAACGATTCTGAACGGAGATGATATGTTAGTCCAGAATATAATACATTGTTATTTATAAATATTGTAATAAGTATATTTTATTTTTAAACAAAAAATTTAGAAAAACCGAAAATATAAATTGTCTATAAATAAGTCAAAATATGTCAAAATACTTTGAAATTTTAACCATGTATAGAAAACATCAATATAAAGATTTAATGATAATTTCAAGTTGTTGCGGTTTTCGTTTTTGAGTTAGGGCATTTTAAAAAAACCGATATCATTTGTCAGTCTAGAATATTATACATTATATTATATTTTACATGTAATTTTATGTCAATATTCGCTGTTCAAACGCTTATAAAAAAAAATTGTGCCTATGGATTTTAATAATTTTTGAATGACAATAAGAACTACTTCTGTGGAATCTTTTATTAAATTTTCAAGTATTTTTTATGAGCCAAATTTTTTTTATCACCGATTATAAAAATAAAATGTAAAAAAATCGAATATTTCAAATGCCTATAAGTGGCTTAAAAATCAATATAATATTTTGAAAAAAATATTACATAAAAGAAATACCAATCTTAACAGCTGGTAGAAATTTCAAAAATCTGCGACTTTTAATTTTTGAATTATAACAAATATTAAAAATCATTCGAGAATAAAACGTTATTTTATGCAATTTCGTAAATATTTAAATTTCAAACAGTCATAACATTTTTTCCTCTAAGTCCGGAAGTAATTTTTTTAAAGATTTTTGTAGAGTAGCTTATAGATAAACTAGTGTTAAAATTTTGAACCTTAAGTATGAACAGAAAAAATTCTATGAATTTTTATCTACAAAATAACTTGCAAATTATCGTGATTTTTACACATTTTATACAAATTTGAGCTTTAAGGGTATATAAAAAAAATTTGAGTAAACCGATCACCGATATTTTTTAGTTACGATAAGTTTAACTTATTATAAACCTTGTATTAAATTTTCAAGAGTTTTCGGTCTGCCAATTAAATTTTATAGATGTTTAAAAACGAAAAATTTAGAAAAATCGAAAATTTAAATTGTCTATAAATAAGTTAAAATATGTCAAAATACTTTGAAAACTTAACCATGTATAGAGAACGTCAATATAAAGATTTGGTGAATATTTCAAGTTGTTGCGGTTTTTCATTTTTGAGTTAGAGCATTTTAAAAAAAAACCGATATCTTTGTCAGTCTAGAATATTATACATTATATTATATTTTACATGTAATTTTTTGTCAATATTCGCTGTTCAAACGCTTATAAAAAAAAATTGTGCCTATGGATTTTAATAATTTGTGAATGACTTTAAGAACTACTTCTGTGGAATCTTCTATTAAATTTTCAAGTATTTTGTACGAGCCAAATTTTTTTTATCACCGATTATAAAAAAAAAATGTAAAAAAATCGAATATTTTAAATGCCTATAAGTGGCTTAAAAATCAATATAATATTTTGAAAAAAATATGACACAAAGGAAATACCAATCTTAATAGCTGGTAGAAATTTCAAAAATCTGCGACTTATACTTTTTGAATTATAAAAAATATTTAAAATCGTTTGACAATAAATCGCTATTTTATGCAATTTCGTAAATATTTAAATTTCAAACAGTCATAAAATTTTTTCCTCTAATTCCGGTAGAAATTTTTTTAAAGATTTTTGAAGAGTAGCTTATAGATAACCTAGTGTTAAAATTTTGAACCTTAAGTTTGAACAGAAAAAATTTTATGAATTTTTATCTACAAAATAACTTGCAAATTATCGTGATTTTTACATATTTCGTATAAATTGGAACTTTGAGCACTTATAAAAAAAAATTGTGACTTACGATTTTAGATTTTTTTTTATCAGTTAAAGAACAGCTTATAAGAAACCTTGTATTAAATTTTCAAGATTTTCTGGGCAGCCAAAAAAATTTTATCGTTATTTAAAAAAAAAATACTTAAAAAAATTGAAAATTTCAATCGTCTATAAATAGCTTAATAAAAGTCAAAATACTTTGAAAATTTAATGGTGTATAGAGAACGCTAATCTTAACATTTGGTGAAAATTTCAAGTATTTACATTGATTAGTTTTTGAGTTATAGCAAAATAAAAAATTTGATTATGTCGAAAACGGGTTTTGCGTAAAAACTCCCGTTTTTCCCAAATTTTTTTATGGTTTTTCCCGTCGCATTTAAAAAATATTGGAAATTTTTAACTTTTGACCCCCCAAAGTACCAAATAGATTCACTTTCCTTTCAGAAAAGTTGCTACATAAGGCAATTGAAGCATTTTTACTGCCCCAAAACGTGTCGACAGACACAAAAAAAAAAAAAAAAAAAAAAAAAAAACACACATCATTGTAAAATCAATACATTCTTCACTCCGTTCAGAATCTAAAAAAAACACACATCATTGTAAAATCAATACATTCTTCACTCCGTTCAGAATCTAAAAAAAAGTTATATAATAATTACGGTCCTTATTTTTTTGGACGTCTTAAAACGTTCGGGCCCGGGAGGAATCCCCCCCCCCCCCCATATCAACAGGCCTGAAACCCACGGATATATTATTTGTATACTACTGGATTTTGAGTATTTTATTGTACGTATGAGTACATGTATTTTAATCTAAATAACAATAGATGGTTGACACTATAGTGAATAAGAATAAATACTTTCAACAATATTCGAATATTTATCATTGTTCACTTAGCTCGTAATTGACAGTCAGTTGAACACCTAGGCGATCGATGTAATTGCACGACGATTAAATTTTTTTTATTGTTTCTTTTAATTAACAATTGAACTTAATGCTTGTAGCGTGTACACGTATAGTAGCCGCATCGGGTTTCGCAAACGACTTCGACGTGGATGCTGAGAATGTTTGCGCCGAGATAATTTCTATTTCGAGGGATACGAAAACAAAGCCTGTACGCGCACACGTACAGTCGAGAACGCAGTGTATACGTGTTCGCGTTTTACTCACAAATAATCCCCTCGTAACGCCGTAGGTACCGATACACCGTCTGTATAGTACACAAAAGTACTAACAACCGCGGCGAAACGATCCTCGGGTATTATATAAGTGCACTCTGTACTGTTAATTTTGCACCGATCGCACCAAAAGGCTTTTTCGACTTTTTATCGTTCATTTGTCGGAAAAAACGGGACTTCTCGTCCACTCGTAGAGGTCACGACTCTAAAAGAAACACACCAAATTGTACGCCTCCAATCGTGAAACCGTGCGCGTACATGAACTAATACCATTAGGCCAAAATAAAATAAATCACGTATGCCGAAAATTGGGATTTTTAAATAAATCATCCTTAATTACATTTTTTTTTCTTCAATAACTTATACAGATCTCGTAACGCATTGCTGGTGGTTCATTTCTTTATTATTTTTCTCGAAAAACGTGATTTCTGATTTTAACTTACCCATACAATGTTTTATGTACAAGCAGTACTAGACGGTATTTTCGAATTATATTAATAGCTTCTACGTTGATCTACATCTCTAGATCTAAATCAGTATTCATAATAAATTTTCTGTATACATATTAAATTTTATCAACTTTTAGTTAAAAAATTGATTGATTTTATAGGGTTGTATGGGGTTTATTTTTCTGAACATATTGATGGATTTAACTATACAGAATTTCATGAGCTTTAAATTGTTTTTTTTTTTTATAATATATGAAATATTTAATATTTATTTTAATTTACAGGTAAAAAAAGGTAATAGATTTGTACTTTGTTATCAGATAAGGGTCAGCTTGTGAGATAAATAACGATTTACAAGCATACAAAAATCTAAAGTTACGTGTTGCAAAAAAAAAAAGCGAATTAATTGTCAACACTCACAAAATATTCATATATAGTTTAATGTTATAATTATAATTATAATACCTAACAAATAAAATATTTTAATAATATATTAATAATTCCTAAATATTCGATTATTTGTCATTAACTGACCGTACATATCAAGGCGAACATGTATAATGATTTATTTTTAATACTTTTTATATAGACCAATAATACAAATAATTAAAAATTATAAATATATATACACATGTTTAATAAACTTTTTCGATGTCTATGCTTAGTTGCTCATCAAAACGAATTTATGGTTGATGAGTATATGAGTGAATCCCATGTGACTTACAAAATGTTTTCGTCTGTGTAATATGTTAACAAACGTTTAATGGATGCTACGATAACGCTGCATTTAAAATTATATGAAATCAATGTGTAGCCTTCTCATCATATTTTAATCTAATTAAAGTATAAAGCAAAATACAATATATCTATCTAAAAAAAACTATTTTACTCAAAACATGTCACTGTAAAATAACTATTTATTACATACATATTTTTACTGACTGTAAGGACAGTTAGTTTCAAAGTAAATTGTTTTTTTTTTAATAATCATCGTCGTGTTATCGTCCATTTAATCTAGTTCAAACGATTTTGTTTTTTTTAAACATTGGAAAATTAACTACACGTAAAATATACAAAGTTTAAGAGTAGTAAAATCACGTACAACTATCCATAATACATTGGCGTTCAATCATATTTGTTTCGATAGTATTCTATACAATATAACACAGTATAATATATGTACTTGCGATATAAACGATCGTAACTTTCGATTTTATCGTAACAATAATTAACTATGTAAACGACGACCATTCAGTTTTATATGGATTCGGAAATCAGATAGTACCAGCTTTAACGAACCGTGAATTCAAGCATACATCTGTTGTACTGTGTCTCGCTATTTTCCACCCCCTGCCTCCTGCAATACCATGTCCGGCTCAGGTGTTACTGTCGAAACGCATTTCTAAAACTGCATCATGCTTATATTCTCGGACACGTAGGACACTACGTCACATTGAGTAGCAATCGCGTAAACCGGCGCAAACCGTACACACAAATATATTTCTGAGAGGATTTTAAGATTTTCAATGGCTACGATTAACATAGTACAAGAACTCGATGGGGAATCTAACATTTGATTACTTTTGTTTGTCTTATTCAGTATCTTTTACGCGGAAAAATAAACTACTGATTGTCGGAGTGTGGGCGTGTAAGAAGATAAACATGCAGTTTCTTAAAATGTTACACGTTCGTATCCTTAAATCTCCGCACTTGTGCACGTGCTCGATTGTTTACGTCGTATTGTTATTATAACTATTATTGTGCGCGCGTGTTGTTATGATTACGGTGTACGCACACTCGACGAAACGGGCACGGAAATATTTGGACCCAATCCAGAGAAGCGCATAGGCGAATGTGTAGTGTAAATTGGATTTATCATTTTAGATTATCGCGATTAAAAGGGGACCTCTGTGGCCCCTCCTATCTGTTTCTATTCATGGTTCGCGTCGCGTTTCATATCGAGATAGTATACAAATATTTAATCAAACGAAATGCAATTTTGTTACCGAACACTAATGCGGGGTACGCTGCTGACAGATAGTCACCAAATGTCTATTGTGAACTGTATTATATTACATCGATCGTTGTTCGTGTTCGTGTTCTCAACTGATCTCCGTGGTTTGTCTGATTGATTCCGCTTAGTTTTAGTCGTATAACGCGCTAACTAGATTCGAGAAAACGAAAACCAACTGTCGTTTCTGCTTTCCGATATTGATTGATCGTTTCCTGTGTATTTCTATTCTTCGTGCTATTTGTTGTTGTTGTATATTTAAATCCTTTTTTCGACTGTTAATGTTGTTCGAACGGTTCGTTGCGTAATCATATACGTTGAAACTGTTCGAGTACGCATTAACTTTATAAAATAAATATAATATTATGCATAAATGTTAGAGAATCGTTCAAAGTTACGAGTATGTAAATATACCGGCGGAGTACATTAAATTGTTTTTGATGTGAACACCATATTTTGTAAAATTAAGTGGTTATGTAATTTGAGCGATGTCAGGAATAATGAACAAGTTTTAATTGATACCATACCTCGTGGCGCTATATAATTACTTATAATTTAACGCTCAAATATTCTACAAATACCTACAGAATATCTAAAAAATGTAATGTTACATTATCTCCATCAATGGCGAATGCACTAAAAAATTTTCTATTTTTTTTTTCGTTTTTCCCGTGACGGAGTTACAATAACAATGTTTACTTAAATGACGACTTGTCTTAGATAGGACGAATATGTTAACATTAATACGTTTAAAAATATTTTTAAATACCAATGAGACTTTAAAATTTAAATTGATTACATCAATACTCTAATCTTAATCTGGTTTTTGTAAGAAAATTTTCAACCCTAACAGATGAAATGTAGAATTTATTGCGGAACTCACAAGTATTTAAAAAACAATAATTTCTTGCAATAAAAATTGAAAAATGTATTTACCCAATATTCGATCAGAGTGTAATCGAAGCAAGATTTTAATTTAGAATGCCGAATGTAAATTGAAATATATTTTTTTAAATTTAGGTTTGAAATTTAATTATTCTGAAATAATTATCAATCTAAAATTTTTGTAGCAAAATAAATGTATATAGCTGAACTTTGAAATAACAAGAGCAAACCAATAAAAAAACATAAAAGATTTAAAAAATCCATCGAATTACAATAATGCGGTGTTCCGTTGGTGGACGTAATTATTAAAAACGTGGTCCGAATAGAAATCCGCGTATCGTTTTCAAAGAATGTTAAAGCACGATACATTGAATAGCTGATTAATACAATGTCAATTGACAGAGATTGAACATTTCGAACGTATCGAGGTAAAATACAATATTAGACTGTAGGTATAATTTAATATTTCACGTATTCCGTTTCGGGACAACGGATTTGAAATGCACACACGGGTAGCAGCAACAATTCAAACGTTAACGGTAGAGTATAATATTTTGATCTCTCCTTCTAAATATAGTCATTATGAAAAGTTCATTTTTCGGTACGTTTTCACCGCAGACTGTACCGCGGAGAGATATCTCGCGGCGATAACATTATATTGTTCCGAGATGGAACTTCCAGATTTACCCGGCCCACGAGAAAGATAGTAGAAATGTAATGAAGTTTTGATTGTCGCGCGGAGAAGACATTGCGAACATTGTACGTATGCAGTATCACTGCGGTGAAAATGGAACAAGTGCCGTACATTTACCATACATCGGTCGGCTATTATACGATGATAATAGATGTACGCGCGCGATACTTTTTTATATACAATTTTTTATTTCCCATCGCCATCGAAAAGCGTTTAGAAAAGCGATCCCCGTGGTGAAGAAGTGAATTGATAGGGTGTTAGTGTATATGCGTGCGTGCGTGTGCGGTGAGATAGGTGTGGAACATAGTAAAAATACGTCTTGAATACGCACGTACACGATCATATATAATGTACACGCGCGACGATTCAGCGACTCGCATCGAGTACAATGTATACTTATACACTACTACCGCGTGATAAAATATTACACTTTCGGGTATAAGTTACAATGTATACATACATAAATATTAAATACGACGTGTTGCAACGATATGAAAAGCTCTCAGCGGCGTTTTGCAATGACGACGGCGTGCGCGTGCGATGAGATACGCACATAATGATTGATCGGCCGAATCGTGCGTATGTATTATTGTACGTGGTATAATAATAATAATAATAAACAGAAGAGTGGTAGCTTCCCCCCCCCCCCCCGTGAGTTAGGCCTTCCGCGTGTGTTTTATTTATACCGATGGCAAGGAGCGACGTTTGCGTAATGTAATATGAAATTTAAATGGCAAAAGTTACATAGACGATATATATATATATATATATATGTGTACATAAATATTATTATTAATGTGTGTAAGTGTTTGTGTGTGTGTGTGTGTGTGTGTGTGTATGTGTGTGTGCGTGTATGAGAGAGAGAATTTGAGAGAATTCTATAGTCATTTTGCCATCGCTACTGTGTGTTGCTCGCTTCCGGTGGCGAAATTCATCTTGTTAAAATATGTCATTTAAGTTTTAAGCGGTTTCAAACTTCTGCTGGCACCAGATATATTTGATCTAGCTGTTTGCAATGCACTCGGTTTCGTCGTCGGTTAGAGGTTTCGCAGGAGCGCTATTAGAATTCGTTTCTCCAACGGCACTTGCGAATCTTCTCGTCGTTCGAGACCTTGCGACACAACCCGTTGCAACATATATGTACACCCGTGATATTATATACTATATAGTATACTTTAGAATATAATATAATTGCGATGTTATATTATTATACAATTCTACCGCGAGTATTGTTTACCGATAATCCTTAGGAAATCCCGCTTGTCCGTGTCATGAGCGAAAACCACTATCCGTAGTGTCCTATCGTAAAGGAAGACGGAACCACATTCTGTTACGATCATCGTAAATCCGTTTTTATCGAACTATTCAATTGTTTGTGAACGTCGACGATTTTCGTTTGTGTTCTGAAAAGTAGCATGGATATGTGCAGATCAGGTGTTTTTTTCAACATTTTTATTTTTAAACGAATACAAGATCTTGTTTTATAATATACATCTCCCACTATTCAATAAAATCGAGACCTATCGTTTCGGTGATAACTCGTTCGATACCGTCCCGAATAATATGTTAACATTAGTTACGCGAGTATGCGACATTTAGCTTGGAAAATCAACTATTTTCAATGTTTGTAATTTTTAGCGTACAATAAAAAAAATCTGTTTAGATTTTGCTCTACAGCTTTAATATTAATCGTGAAATCCTAAGTATTGGAGTACACACGTGTGATGTATATATGTATGCATGTATGTTATGAAAATATTTCAAAAGTTACGCGGGTACACCGTCTTGTTGCTGCCGGTCCCGGTGTCCGTACGATAGCTGTTTTCGAAACATGCGGTCGCCGCCGCCATCGTCGAAGAACGCGTATGGTTTTTCGTCGTCGTGGCACGTATTTATTACGTACCGCAGCTCGTACCGGATAACAGAATATTTTCTCGCGCATTTTTTAATCCGAGTCGTCGCAATCGTCTGTTCAACGCACGATCATGGAGGCGTGCGCGCAGAGTTTCAAGTCCGGGAGCAGCGAACATCCGACCCGTTTATTTCGTACAGACGTGCACGTGTGACTGTTTGGTTTACATTTTCAACATTTTAACTCGCACCCGTTTGCACATCTATTCGATCGTTTCGGCGGCACAACTAGACGTGCGGTCTTGCCGGCCTTGTGCGCACGCCCGTCGGCCCATTATGGCGTAACGCGACGTTTTCAATCGCGAGAACGGCGAAGCTGCCGCACCGCGTACGTCTCCCCGGCCACGAGCAGGGACCGCGGGTTTCGCGTTTCAAGACCGTGCGTCCGGCATGCGGGGGACATGCCGACGACCGCCGTCAAATAGCTGCGACCTCACTCAACGCGGTCTACGAGGAAACGGCCCTTAAAAATATCGCTCGGGATATCGTTCGCGTCTCCCGGGTCTGACGAACCCGACACGGTCCCGTTGCCCAGTGCGGTTTGTACAGATGCGTTCTTATAAGTTCCTATATGACCACCGCGTTCGCACAAACGGACCACGTCCGTCCGTTACCGACGGCACGTCGACCATTATAATAACGTGTTCGTCGAAAACGCGATATCTCCGGTTGGTACTGAAACACGCCCCAACCGCTCAAACGTTCGAACGACGCAGGTAGTTACACTTTAGAAGCGAATATAACGTCTATAACGTTAACGAAGACGGTAAGATGGTGCGCACTGACGTGTCGAAACGTGTCATAAAGAAAAAATAATAGTTCAGGGTTTCAACATTTTTGAAGTCATTACGCGTTTATACAGATGAATACTTTTTGGCTGGTGTCATATTGTTATTAGATTTTCTACTACAAATCTTATTACATCATTGTATAATCAAATTTAAATCTCTCCGAACATAATTAAATTCAGTCATAATTAAATGCGGGTAACTCCTTTTCGCTATATTTATACATTTTAGTAATACCTTATATATTTACGTGTTCATACATTAAAAATTGTATTATTAAGCGCAACGTTAAGTGTTAGATCCTAAATAAATTGTGGAATATATTGGTTTTACCATAAAGTGTGCTTTTTATTTTAGACTGGTACACGTTTTCGACCAGGTGGATTGCACCGATCATGTTATCAATTTGATACTTTGAAAGGATAATTTTACTAAATTCTCAACAATTTTTATAAATTATACAATACGAGTAAATCGATGAGAAAATATAAAAATGTGGTAAAATTTACCTCATTCCGGTTTTCGACGATATTTAATTTTTATTTTCGTTGTAAGTATTTACCGGAATGCAAAAAAAAAAACACTAAATACCTAAGAACCTAAATGTATAACATTTTTATTGAACGGTAATTTTTAAATGATTTTATTTTTTGAGATATTTATAGAAAATTGAAATTTTCATGATTTCTTAGCTTTTATTTCGAAAATATCGATGTATAATATTGGTTTACCAAAAAGTTTTGAAAATATAATACAAAGTGTCTCATTCATAAATATCTCTGTTCAAGGGCGTATACAAGGGGGTGCGATAGGGGCGATCGCCCCCCCCTGGACATTGTTGAATGTATTTACAGTAATTAATGTTATGGGTTATTAAAGTGGGTAAAAATTAGAAGTTTAAGCAAGCGAAACGATCGAAAACTTTTGATCCGCCAATTTATTTATAATCTGTACACTGTCGAAAAGAACCTATGATTTGTGTTCAAATTTGGCCCCCCCCCCTGAAAGAAGATCTGAGTACGCCCCTGTCTCTGATTAAAGAAGAAAAAACTAAAAGATTCAACCCATCCAACCAAGCATTAACCCACACCTAAATATAAGAAAAAATGTTATAAAAAATTTACCTGACCAACAAATATAATATAGTAGCTATTCAATGTTTCCCATGATACATGCAAATAATGTATAAATGTATGTATGTACTCGAATGTTATATGAGTAATAATTTTTTACTTATAAAGCATGCTATTTATTAATATTTTACATATTTTTAAGACTCCCCAAATTTGTTTTCTTCGTTTGCCTCTGACGTATTTTATTGCATAAGCTGGACAGGTCTGGTTCTGGTAAATGTGAATTTTCGTCATTACAGTTCCTATATTATATATATGGATAAAAGAAATATTATTTGTAGGAACACGGCAATAGTTAACGATACTTTATACGCGATAATTTATTTTATTTGTTATTTAATCATCTTATATACTTGCATACTTATATCCGTGCTGAACATATGGCGCAGTCCTCAAAAATGTCCCACGATCAATTTTATATTTTAAAACGCATCACGCTTTGTAATTCCGTTAATACAGTTACTTTCTCGATCCACTATAACGTAGGTTCACCGATGTTCGCTCAGTCTAAAATCTATACAACATATAGATATAACGTATAGATAATGTAGTTGTTTTCATTCTTATTATTATTATGGAGTTTTTCGACGCAGTTTAACATTATTAACTTTTCCAGTTAGTAATTGTAAGACGAAAAAAAAAATTATAAGATTTGAACCATTCTGTTAGGGCCGGGAACGAACAATATTAGTTCGCGACGTCCGGCCACCAAAATGCTTCGTGCGCTATACTCACACACCGACCGACCTGTGTAAAGGTGTGTTTGTGTGTTAGCAGTTCGACAGAAGTGGACGGGTTCGCCGAGCAGGACTATCGAACGCTAATTTATATTGAGTGTGTAAGAGTGTGTATACGGAATGTGTGTGTTATGTGTATACCTAAAAACCAAAAAAAAGGGAACAAAATGGGTTACTAAAAATGAAATAAATACGGTAACTCAAATAATTCTAGTAAAAATATGATATAATAAACAATAATATAATAAATAAATTACGGCCCTTTTTGGCCCAACAAGTGAAAAATGGCGTATATAATAATTTTTATAAATATAACTATCGGCTCTTCTGGCCCAACAACAAATGCTTATAAAAAATATAATTATGTGGCCCTTTTGGCATAATAATGAATATTATAACAATAAAAATATATAAAACTCACAATTTTGGTGGAGTGCAGACTAGCCAGCCACTTACCTACACTTAAACAATAATAAAAGTACAATTTATGGCGATTTGCACCCACAAAATATAATAAATAAACAGGCGATTCGCGTCTACAATAGTTTAATAATTAAGTTGCGATTGGTGCACTTACAATAAATAAACAATATAAAATAATAAAAAAGATGACACACGTATTCGTCGGTGGTTCGCACGAGAAGAGCGGAAAATTCACACACAGAAATTACAATAATACACACACAGATATCGGTATTTTCAGTTACATAATTCACAAACAATTATTAAAATAAATGTATGATTACGTGTGCGTGTGTCGGTCGGCGGCGAGATACGATAACGAGCGCTTGGACTCTAGGCACATTCAACACAATCATAAATATATCAGGTATATCATTTTCTTATAACAATTATTATGTTGTAAAATAAAACATTATTTTAAATTGTTCGAAAGTTGTTTGCACGAATTCGTTTTTCCCATTCTTCATTACATATTTCAATTTTTATTTATTTTTTCTTATTTTCCTTTTACACATGCTGGCGGTTATAGAATAAACATAAAAGGCAAAACTGATAATATTCGAGAAAACATAAAAAAATCAGAGGTCTTTGAAGGGACACATCAGGTGGATATAATTGAGGTTACATACGATAAACACAATTACGAAGCAGGTATAGTTATTTAGGATTTAATATATACATTTGTAGCAAAAAAATAAAATGTTCGTTTTATTAATTCATATTGGCACGCATCAGTTTAATTGTCTTCATAGGTTATAATCTATAATTGGTGTTTGCTCACTATCTTTTGGATAAATATAATTTCGTAGAGACGACTTTCGAATACATGATATTCGAAGTTACGGTGTTCGAACACGTGACACGAAGCCACATAATAATGTTCTTATTCTTCGTCAAATTTTCATCAATCATTGTTTTAGCTTTTTTTATATAGTGTTGTTAGACGACTGATTGCGTTGAACTTGATCTTACTGTCACTCGGAAAAAAAATGTTCAACGAAAATTATAGAAATCCTTGTTCGAAAAAGGTTAGTGTTTTTTTATGCACGTATGAAACAGAAGGTAAACAATCAAAAATATTCGTATATGATTTTGTGAATTTACGTGGCTTCCGTGGGATGCAATTGAACCCTAGTCCAATATAAAAGCGTTGTGGTTGGAAAAAATGTATTCGCTGTGTTTATATCACCTTTACATAATCTAGTACAGTAAATAAAAGATCGGTGATAAACGATTGCTCTTTAGGATTAAAGAAATTATTATTTTTACCTCAACACAAACGATCTCGAGCAACTTTTTTCATGACGCTTTATAAAACTGCAATATTTTGTAAAAAAATCGAGAGTTACTCCTCACATTTATAAGATAGTTTTCAAATAATATGTGCAATGCATATCGTCACTCATTGGAAAATATGTCATTTGTAAATAGTTCTTCATTCTATTATTGATTTCCAATTATTTTTAAATACAATTTGATTACATTACAATGTGGTTTTTGTATATTCTTTCTATAATAGTAACACGTATAAAAAAAATTTATTTTCAACGAATTAATCATTTTTACAGTCGCGTCTCATATTACACATGTTGAAAAAATAAATGAAACTGATTTTTCACTCCACAAAATCATATATATATATATGATCCTAAGGCAAAAATAGAAATACGAAATAGGATTTGACCTCTGTGATAGAATGAGCACCATTGATCGTCTATAATAATAATTAAACAAGTTAGTAGAGAGCCAATTTTAGACCTTAAACATCCAGCGATACAAAAAGCATGTCCAAATTACATGGCATGTTCAACACTATTTGACTACACTGTGGCTATCAAAATTAGTATTACCAGACTTGGGTAAAATACTTTTCAAAAGTTTTTGGAGTAAATTCTCGAATACTTATAAAAAACAGTATTCCGAATATGTATTCAAATACTTTATATAAATTGTATTCCGAATACTTCTAGTTTTTCATTCTTTAAAAATTATAGATTTCATAGAATATATTTGAAATTTTTATCTAAAAATAGGTTATTGTATTGTATTTTTATATTATATAACTGTGATAATTTATGATTTACAACAATAATAAATATCTGATGTTATCTTATACAAGATACGAAGAAAAGTAATGAAATCATTAAAAAATAACGTAATAACGTTTTAAAAAGTAACTATTAAAATAGTTAAAACAATTGACTATTTTATCATCACTAATCTATAGTCAACGGAACAGTGAACGGAATAGGCGAACGTGACTTATTGGTGCACATGATTGAGATATTATCAAGCGATCGGTGCCCAACGGGTATGTATTAATACATACTGTGAATTCACAGTTAAAGGACTCTCTGAAAGAGCTGTAATCACTTCGTCGTAAATTCATTTAAATAGGTATAGTTATCGAAGTATGTGAATGTGGTTTTTACATGTATAATGAAATAAAAAATCATCGTAAGGTGGAAAGAAAAAAGAAAAAAATTCGATTTTCTACCGTTGTTCCGTCGGTTTATTTGTCGCCTGCAAAATAGTAAACAGACGAATAAAAACCCGAAACTGCCGAATACCGCGTCTTCGTTTCCATCGTCAGGTAAATGGAATTTTCGCTATCGCAGTCACAGTCGTTTAAATCGAATGAGCAAACGTCGAGTGAGTGTGAAGAAACGACGTGTCTTGTCGCATAACGAATGTGATACGTGAGTACGTATTCACGAGATCACTAGTAAAATGGTCATGCGCGTGTGCTGTCAAATGTGAAAACCGTGGATTTCGAACCTGTTCAAATATCATTTTCACTGTTTGGATCTTACGATTAAAAATAGATACGTGTACTTCATGATGGACATGTGTACGAAACTGATCTCAGATCATCTGGATCAGGAACGATAGCGACTGGATTTATTTGTAATTATTGAATCACACGAGCTGCGAGCAAAATTCAAACGGAACAACGTATAAACAAAATTTTCTCTGATTCTTGAACATCGGAATTTTACACCGAGGGAAAATTGCAGAAAATTATTTGTATGTTACAATATATAAATACTTATAGTTACATCGACAAAATGTGAAACACAAAATATTACCGATTGACGTTTTGATAAAAAGAAACAACACTTAGGAGAAGATATTTTTTTCGAAATAAATATTTATAAAATATGTAGATATTTTATGTTAAAATATTTATTAGAGTAGGGAATGAGAATCTCACGAAAAATACCGCAAGGTCTGTTTGATAAATTTTACACTAATTTAAAGAAATTGCTATTTTACCCATATAATGTGTTAATGACGGTCCTTCTTTTCAAAAATTTGTTTTAGCTTACGAAATTTTCTTCGGATAATAGGTATCCCTACTACATAAAATCATACCAAGTCTAAACAATTGAGGAAAATTCAATATTTACGGAGATGTTTCCATTGGGAAACTGTAGACAAAGTGTTTATAGTTCATACAATTAAAAATAGTAGTCTCATTGAGGTTTCAAACTTAGTTAATGCTAACAGAAGTTTTTAAAACTATTTTACAGATTCCGGTAGTTATAAACACATAAACCATTTAATTACATTAAATTCAATTACATTACATTTAATTAAGCGTTTAACAAAAATACATTCTTACGTTTAGAATTACTACTCCATGGTCATTATTTTCAGTTATTTTACGAATTATTAATTTCGTTTTCTGATATATCATTGTCGTGATAAGTATTTATATTTCACCGATTTCATAAAAATGACGACGAGATCGGTAAAAATGGTAAAAATCGGCAATAGTTCGCTTAAAACGGAAATAAATATAAATACTATTATAAGAACAACAACGTTTTGCGGTTTTATTATTTTTATATTATTATAATATTTACCTCGAGTTCATAAATATTCAGTAATGTGATTACATAAAAAAAAATTAAAATTGTACTTTGTCATTGTGTATCAAAGAAACGATCCCTATTCTCTACTTAATTAAATATTTTGTTTAAAATATTAATTTAAAAAGTTTTATCTTTCGAAGCTTTCAACTTAAAGTTTATGTATTTTAAATCTTATATCAAAGCGATCGAATCTATTTCCAGTTTTAAGTGAAATATAAAAGGTTATTTGGAATACAATTTTTTTTCTCTATTATTTTATTTTTAATATTCCTTGACATAGTCATCTGAAATTATTGTTAAACAAATTTTACATTTATAGCATTTGGAAAAAAGATTACAATAATAAATATATCAATATATGTAAATATATAATGATTAGGTTAAAATATTAAACGAAGTATTGAAGTATAGTTATATAATTACTGAACAGTAATAAACGTACTTTACGTTTTGATATTTACAAATAAATAAATGATTAAATTATAACAGGAGGTCGTGCGAGCATCCACGTTTGAGTCGGCGTTTATTAGGTGGTTCCCTTTGTCTATAGAATTTCGGACTACTAATAAAATTTTTGTGATTGAAAAAATTGACAGTCAATTTTTATATGTTTTTGATTATTGTGGGTATCTGGAATTCTTTGTGGAGTACAGCATTACAAACAAACCATGGAGCATTTGATATTATCCTTAGAATTTTCAATTGAAATACTTGTATTTTGTACAAGTGAGTTTTAGCACAATATTTCCTCACGGGGACTGCAAATAAGTTGTAGGATTTGTTTATAGATCATAAGAGAATACCTCCAGTTTAATGTGGATTGTCGGTTGATCAATGGATATAGTGGTTTGAGCCTCTGATAGCTTTGTTGTAGTTGGAAGGTGATATGTGGATTCCATGTCAGTTTTCTGTCCAGAATGATACCGATGTAATTGATGTTAGGTGACCAAGGAATATTATTGTTGTAAAGTTTAAAATTATCAGGAGTTTTGGGGCGGCGGTTGGGTGAATAGGACCGCTGTGCTTTTTTGAGGGTTTAATTTAATTTTCCATTTTTCTCTTCACTTTTGAATTTCATTTAGGTGTGCTTGAATATTTTGGGTTATTGTTTCGATGTTCTAAGAGCTTGACTATATAGCACTGTCACCAGCGGAATACAATAAAAAAGTATAAATAATATTCAAAATTGCGTCATAGCATACATGCAGTGTTGTAATCCGTAGTATACGTGATTTACGGCAGCGTAACGTTTAGGATTTTTGTATCATGTGCATAAATGATGCATGCATTGCAACAAATGCGTATAAGATGAAATCAATTGATGTTTATATCGATATTTTAAATTCAATAATGTATATTAACGTGTAAAAAAAAAAAACGTATAATAACGTTGATTTTTTCGCTGGAATACGGTTAACACCGCAGAGGATACTGTAAAAAGTTCGAAAACAATGAATTTATATTTACTTAATTGTGGATCGTTTAAACAGTCCGGTTCGTCAAGGATTGAAAATTCACTAAATCACTTTTCAACAGTCTGGGACCACGTTGCGTCGTGTGAAATATCATGTTTAGTGGCGTATAAAAATAAAAAAAAATATATAATGTATTAATAATAAAACAATAATCACGCCACCTGAGAGGAAATCAACTTGATATTGACTGTAATATTTTCTTTGGTTATATATTATTATACTGCGATTCCGGTCGAAACCACTTCATGGCGTTTTCTACTCTCCGGGGGGTTTCGGACGTGTGAACACCGTTCTCAAGGGTCAAATCGTTTTAGCACGCAAGGCATACAAATTGACATAGTATACCGAAAAATAAACTAATTTCAAGAAGAATATTATATGGTGTTCACGCAACGCAAAAAATACTATTTTCGTACGAATACTTTGGCACAAAAAAAATCATTTGGTTTTTAAGCCATGTAAAGGTTTTTTTTTTTTTTATCGTCACAATCGTTTAGTATATTATTATTATTATTATTATTAATATTATATACTCCATTTTTTGATGACTTGCCAGTTACAAAATAAAGTTACGATTTTAGATTTTTATTTTTATTATTATTAGCTGTGGTAAATGCGTATGTGGTTGGTATTTTACGTAATTGGAAGTAGTAATATCGAATCGAGTGGTCACAAACAGAAATGAGAAACTCTGCTCAAAGCGTATGTACGTACTACGTACCAATTGCACATAACGTATACCTATTTAATAACAGCATAAAATCGACTTTGTTATCACGTTTAAAGTCTTTAAAGTACAATAGTGTGCATTCGTATGTAGTATTGGATTTGTTTCTCACCACAGGAGTATGATTATTATACACTTCTCTTTGTTACATTAAAACAAAACAGTGATAAATTACGTATTTTACCAAGATACTGATTTCGATACCTTAAAAGCCAAAAAAATAGCATACCCATATCATCCAATAAGCCTCTTGCTGATATTAAGAAAATTCTTTGAAAAATTACTACTCAAAAGAATCACGCCAATCAACAAATAAATAATTTTAAATAATCAATTTAGATTCCATTAATTACATTCATGAATCCACCAATTACGCAGCATCACAGACGAAATATCATACTTTGAAAAAAAAGAACACTACCCCGGTATATGCCTCAACTTTGCACAGACCTTTGATTGTGTTTGGCATGATGGATTATTGTTTAAATTAAAATCGCTTTTATTCCCCCGTATTTCCTCATTCCAAAATTATTTCTCGAAGACCGACTTTTCACCGTATAACATAATACATTTTATTTTACTATAAAATCCACACCGAAGTATACCAAGAAAATGACTTATCAACTATCTATAATATTTATACATCAAACCTCCTCATAACAAATCATACAACTCTAGCATTATACGCTAACCATACCGTTATACTAGCTTCAAATAAAGATCCAAACACAATTTTTAACCAACATACAATAGCACCTAAATACCATAAATACCTACCAACTAAATCTTATTTTCAATTGGACAGAAAAAAAAATGGAGAATCAAAGTAAATGATGCTAAATCAGTTAAAATAAATTTTGATCTTGGTATGAAAAATTTTCCTCAACTATCACTAAGTAACATATTTATACCATTCCAAAATGTTACCAATTATTTAGGAGGACATATCATACAATAAACAAAAGAAAACCATCAAACACTCGCTAATACCTTCTTCGCTTTCCTTCTAATCTTCGTGTTCTAAGTACAGAATTGAGTGCTGACTACTGGATCACTGAGCTGGTTCAACGTAGATACTGCGCGCTGTACCGATAATTAGGCTAGGTCATTCTAATCTAGGTTATATGTTTTATTACAAGTAGAACTTGAAATTGGATATTTATATGATAAAAAAAAGTGTCAAGTTACTATATAACAAGACTATTGGCCGACAGTGCAGATGTGTACTGACTAAAAATTGAGTTAAAAATTAGAATCTTTGAACCGTCAAAATGCGCAGGAAAAGTACTCAAATGCTTCGAACAATCGGTGAAGAAGGGCATTGATGTCGAAAATTTTCAATAAGTGCGAGACAGGTAAACTTTCGTTGTTGGTTGTGCGAAACAATAACGAGCGTCCGTCGGGAATGCTTTGAAAATCGATGCACCGGGGTGCACCGTAAATCTCGACGGTCCGGTGACGAGGAACGGTTAGGGTTGTCGGAGACGTCAGCGGTGAAAGTCGTCGACTCACGTACGCACAGGTGGTTTTTTGAACGGGAGAAGGAAAATAAGAGGGCGGGAAAATTGTCCGTGAACAAGGGGGTGAGCGCAATGCGAGTGTTGTGTCCCCGGAATAGTAAACAACGAACACCGCGGTTGGGTGGCGGAGGGCAAAGGTTCGCGATAACCACTACGGGTACACGGTTTCGCTCTTAGTGCGCTCCACGCCGGTACAGTTGTTGCGGTCAGATTTTTGTTATTCTCTTTCCACACACTCTGTGCACGTACGCTGCGGTACAGGTACATTGTTCTCCGATCGTCGCGGGGCTGTCACTCACGTGTTATGCATTATCTGTACCTCTGTAACAACAACAACGGTAGTTGTTGATAAATCGTTATCAAAGAACGGCCACGCTCTGGGTGGCCGATCCGGGTCGGAGGCGCCGTTTGACCAGCACACACGGTCCTTTCAAACGTAGTCCGATATCCGAGTACGACCCGAGTCTGTTTCGGATTTTTAACAATCCGATCGTTTTACTCACGTACAACCGGTTCGGATTTATTTATGTTTCGATTACAAGCACTTGGTGTGCACTCGTATGCCGTACGGAACGTTCGGTACAGTGTTTCAAGTTTGCATTTTGAACTTCCAAATTTAATGAATAAACATTTCGTTAAAACGAGTGAGTCTAATGAAGATAAGTTGATACGATGGCCATAAAGCGTACATGAGTTATGGGGAGAAAAAGAGTACAAGGAGAACTTTAAAATGATGAGCAAAAAATGTATGAATATGAGCTGGATTAATTTTTGCATTTCATAATGAGTGGACTGAATATAAGAGAATAACAATTATGTATTTGTCAATTGCGCATCGTAAACTAATAATGATAAAAATTAATTATGACACATCTAAATACACCGAAATATGCATAAAAAAAAAAAGAAAAGATAAATGTTGACGTATGTTCGCAAATGTCCGGTCTGCCATTGTTCTGTGTTCGGAGCTCGGGAAAAATACATTGAAAAACAAGAAGTTCATGTTTTCACAATTTCTTACGAGTACACGGATTGATATTACAACGAAATGGACTTTCAAGACTCTTCTTCAGGTCGGCTGTTGCACAACGACTATTTACCGCTAAATTACGCAACGTAACGACATAGCAGATCTGATTTACGGGAACGCGATATAAGACGCACGCACACCGTACGTGTGCTACACGGAGGTGTGTTTAAATACTGTGATGCCGGAGAATCGTAATTATTCCGAACGTCTAAAATATTATTCTAATTTTTTTTTTTAATGCACGTGTCCTCCTATTGTTAGGATCGATGGCGCCTGCGAGGACTATCGGCCGTTAAACGTCACTGGTATCCTTTGCGGTCAACTCGACGGAAATAAGTTTTCAACGGCACTATACTTCTAATTGTCGTGGTTACCGCTATTGATGAACCTGTTATTAGCAAATTAGCAATTTCCAGTACAAACGATACACAGGAGATGGTAAGTTCCTATACGAAGCATAGCAGGTAAACGTTTATGTACGGAAGTTCCTACTCGGAAAAGAATATATCGGTACGTAAGTTCCTACACGAACAGTAGTACAGGTTTTATGACTGTACAACCAGATTGTAATAAAATAAACAAACTTTGTGAGTGACAAATTACGTAGAAGAAAATAGTACCACTAGTTTTTAGGCTAGTGCAAGTTCTTGTAAAAGTCTTATTATAATTACTTGTAAATATTTTCACTCTAAGATCAACTCAAACTTTTATCATCATGATTCTTATATATTCAAAATATTAAATTTCTTAGGAACGTTTAAAACAATCACATATATTAAAATAATAATATCGGATACCAAAAGACCTCAAAAATAACACAGAAAAATAAAACTGTATAAACAAATATATATTTGAATACAAATTAAATCCAATAACACAGTATGGTTACGTTAAAATTTTGAACTTTTATTATAAGCCACATAAAATTTAATTTATATTATTAAAATTATGCACATTATTATAATATTAAATAATACATATTGAATAAAATAAATATAATAAATAAATTTAAATATTAAATAAAAATACGTAAAATATGTATGGATGACCATGCATTGGATATTTTTTACACAATACATAATATACAAATTTTTAATTACACCAATCACATTTTTAGTCATTACATTCTAAATTAAGTGAAAAGGGAATTTGTATTCGTTTAGAAATTTGCGTAATGGTATATTTTTTTCCATGTGCGAACTTACGTGGGCATACCCAACGGGGTGATGTTCGCTTGTTGTATCTCGTATGAGAATTTACAATCCCTTGATTTACAGAGACGTCCGGTGTTCGCGTCCACGTTCACGCTACCGATTGTTTTAACATTAAGATAATGCCTATTTGTACACCATTCTAAGATCGACGTCAGAATCCGTTGGAGTCAAAACCATGGTTTTAAAAAAATTTTCTTTACAAATTTGTCGTTCTTCAAATCGCGCTGATTTACGTAGTGTCTGCGTGTATGTTAACGCCACTTGGGATTTTTGTATAACGAGCAATAAGGACGACTAATGAGTTTTTACCACGCTATCGAGTTACACGGAGTTTTGATTCTCAGAACGGTTCTTTATGTTTGGTAGAGGTAATTTTTCCGATATAATAATAATTCATTTTCACGCCTCAAAAGCCGTACAAAGAGCACCGAGATGGTACTACAAAGAATCGCTCGTACGTAATTCAATATTATATATATATATATATATATATATATATATATATATGTGTGTGTGTGTGTGTGTATATAAAAATAATATAATTGATATAAATAGAAAAAACCTGTGTAAAAATAAAATCGATTTCAGAACGATGGTCTGTCGACAATATGTACGTCACAAATGTTTCCACGTAAAAATATTTTTATTATCATTAGGCTTAGACCTTCGATTTTTAAAAGAACTGAAACCTCAAATTATTCGGATTTAAAAGAGAAATAGAAATAAAATTGGAACTAAACAAGTCATTTTCAACCACTTCCTCGTTTCATTTTGTGTAAACATATAATCGTATGTTCCAGACGTTTTTATCAGATAATTGTTTATGTACAAAAAAAAATAGCGAGCACTATAAATCCTAAAGTTGTTATGAAGTATAAAATAAAAAACTTGATGCATTACCAGACACAATGGGTTGCCTATTAGGTTCGAAAAAATTCATAACTGAAATGTACCAGTCAGCTAAATAATTCGGAATGCTTAAAGAGTTTTATTTAGTGGCAAAGGTACTGTGTTATTGCTGTACAAAATAATTTAGAAGTATACATTGAAATTAAGTTTAAAACAAATAATTTCATTAATTTCAACATTTTATATAATATACATATAATAAAAAATTAATCACATTTTATATAATTTAATTATGTAAAAATATATTTTTTATATATTTTATAAAGTTTAAATAGTACTCAACCATTAGATTGATTTGGTGTTTTCCGGAGGATGTGGAACTGTTATTGTTGACAGAAGAGCAAGTGAAATATTTGTATTAACACGGGTATTTCACAGATTTAATCGTGTGTGTCTGGTAAGGTTTTTCATATGTGTCTCGATTGTCTTTAATTATCACTGGTCACACCAAATTCTCTATTTTTTTTTTAGTAGTTATCTCAATTTAAAGCCGATATTTTTCCCAATTACTGAGTACTAGTCTTCATTTTTCGTTGATTTGCTTATTGATATAACCTTTTGTTTTAAATTTGGTCTGTGTTTTATTATATCAATTGAATTAATGGATAATGTGATGGTTGACAGTGTACTAGCATTTTCTCTATAAATTGGTGATTCATTTTCAGTTTTAAAATCGTTAACTTGCGATTCAATCTAAAAATACGAATATATAGTTTTAATATTTAATTACTTCTTTATAATAACATAAAATGACTACATTAAAAAGTAAACGGAAGTAGTTAACTATATAAATTTTATTTTATTTTCATACATATTTATATGGTAGGCATTTATCCTTTTTCTCCTCGTCCCTCTTAACAAGATCCTTAATTAAACCGAAGATGACTAACGGAGGATTGTGACACGTGTCATTTGACGTCATAATCAACTCAATTAATATGTCGAAAACGTTGAATTCACACTGCGAAATATATATATATATATATATTTTTTTTTATTGAAATATTCGCACCGCAGTAAAATAATCCTCTCCCGTAACGTTTTTTCAATCGGTCGCACATGACCGATTAAAATGCGCAGATGGTTGGCGCATAGGATTAACAAAAGTAACACGGCGTGTATCTACTCAAAAATACCTTTGAGTCTATCTCACTTTGAAGTTGCAAGTGATACCGACCGTGCACGCTTACTGCGCGGTTCATGGTTGCTATGCTGCCAAATGACGAGGGGGCGATAAGGATCGGTTACTACGATCAATCTAAAATTTCATTAGGCGCGAATAATGCGGTTCTCGTCAAAATCCCATAGCCCAAAACGTAGATCTTGTTGAAAACGTTACGCACAATTTTATTAATTTTTTATTCAAATAAACAAAGTAGTTCATTGTATCCACATGAACGATTTAATGTATAATAGATTTTGCCGATGACGTTTTCTACTTAAAAAATATCAAAAATTGATTAGACCATGTAGGTTATTTGTTGGTGTACGATTCGCTTGGCACGTGTATTTTTTTTATTCTGTCTAAAGTTATATATTTATTTTGTTATCATTTTAAACGCATTTTTATACATATATATATAAATATGCACAGAGATAAGTATCTATGCAATGTACTAGTTAAGTGCATGCAGGTATGCAAAAATATTGTTATGCATAAAAACGAAACATTTCGCGCCTGATGTTGTACAAGTTGATCGATTTGTATCACCTTGAGTAGAAAAAATGTATTATTTCACAATTGAAATATAACTATTTGTGTACGAACGTGTATATTATTAATATTATTAATATATTGAATATAATTATTTCGTATATCTTAAATACTTCGAAACATGTATTAATTTGATGTGGTTGGGAAATGTTGGTATGAGTGAATTCATATAATTATGATTGTCGTTAAAATGTGACTAAGTAAATTGCCACTGAAATTTCAATCAAAGGTATAAACTGCACGAATTTTCAATCATATTATAAACACCCTTGAAGTCTTAGATAAATTAAAGAATAAGAAAATGACAAAAGAGCTGTTCAGTTTTAAAATTTGTTTTACGAGCAAATACAATAAATAAACCGATAAAACGCATAACTCGTATTTATATATTCATACTTCTTTGGCATTATAATTGATATTTATTGAAAAATCATTTCAAAATACATAACATAATTATAATCAATAGACATTTGAAAATAATCATTCAATTCATTTACTAATTAATGTTTTAATGAAACCATGTAATAAGTGTAATGCTGCCGATTGCGATAGTGACTAATTTTTCCTGTTTTTTTTTTTTTCTGAACCCATCTACAATCATGAAGATCGGAGAAATCTATCTAATCGTAATCGTACACACTGCAACAAAAAATAAAATATATGGTATGATCAACGCTAAATCCTTATTTGACTTAAAATCTATCAATAAGAATTTCTAAAATACTAGAACTCTTTATAAGGGATGGCAACTGACGAATAAAACATAACACGCTAATAATTTAACAGACTCGATATTATCGACCATTTAGGATCCGTATTTATTAAAACGTTCGTTTTTTTTTCAATCGATTTGAGATGAAACAAATAAATAAAATTAAGCCCAATGTGTATACGTAAGCGTTTATCAGAAAACGCATCGTCCAATCATAATAGTATAGTTGTTACAAAACAAAACGAAATTAATTAACTGTAATACCACTGAGGTCTCCGAAGTATGTGTTCACACGTTTTGAAACATACTGCGACACTTTAACAGATAACGCATGTAGGGTAGAGGATGGAAATCATTGCCGACCGTCTGCAAGTAATCGGGTCCTCGAGACCAATAATACGTGCCTGGTGCACGGTTAACGACCAATAAAATTATATTACAGATAATAATTATCAAAAGAATTTTCTCAATATCCCTAGCATTGAAAATTAACATTTTACAACCAATAGCCGTATGCATTACCTACTTGCCTCAATATTTTTTTTAACCTTTACGGTTTTTTCCCTTGTACGATTAATTTTCACAACCATGAAAATATTTTATTGTAACATAAATCAAGGCATAAACATATACATATAAACATAAATCTAAATTTAGGACACCTTGTGTATTGCCGCCGGGATCGTCTGTTATTACGGTTTTTGAAATTAGAAAAAATTCATACTACCCGATATTAACAAAATATCAAAATAAAAGTATGTAATTTAGATTTGTTATTCTAGTCAATTAATATATAAAATACTTAACTTTTAAATTAAAATATTTAATTATTATTGGTTTTTACTTATAAGAATATGTTAAATAAGTTACTTATTATTTTTTAATGACGTCATCGTTTAAATAATACGTTTAGAAACGCTCCTAAATCGGATTTCCAAACTTATTTATAATTATGTAATTGAAGGGATTCGAGTTGTAATTGTTTTTTATTATTTTTTCAACGTTTATTCGATTTTCAAATGTGGAAGCTTAATTCAATAAATTAAATCATTAACATAATTTTGAATCTAGTCTCAATATTACTCTTTTATCGTCTGGAAACATGTAGTGACATTCGATGACTTCGAGAGTACAATAACGAATATATTTATTGCGTCTACTAATGTTGTGCTTTTATGTTTTTAGAAGATGTATATTACTATTATTGTAATAAAGTTTTTTTTTTTTTTTTGTACGAAGTCCAAAAGCTGTCGAGAGTAAATTGATTTTACATTGGATCATTAAAGGGATTTTATCCTTTACTTACCCCACGTGATGGTAATAATAACAAAAAACTTAACACCTTGGGGCACTGTCAAAAGGAAAAAAAAACGATTGTTTTTCGTCACTCAATTTAGCAAGATTTTTTCTATTCCATTCTCTTTAGTGCATCGAGTAAATGGGTTTTTAGTAAAATCGATTTTACCGGCCACTGACGACACGTTAAACGCAAGTCTTCTCCAGGAAATGTGCTTTTTATAAAAATCGCTTTTTCTCTTTTTCAAACCGTGTTGATAAGCATTACATCCAAATTGAATACACATTTTGAAATTCAATCGGTGGAATGAAATGCTTTTTATTTTGGAATTTATTAAACTCTGTATAAGAAATAGTTGATGAAAAATAAATAAAATATAAACCGAATACATTAGGTTATAAAATGCAATATTCGAATATTTTTTGAACAATGATTTACTCTTAAACGTACAACTACGTATACACCTATTATATACATTAAAATACACGACGGGAGTAAATATATTTTATCATCTCTATATCATACCTTTCTTACGGCGCAAATAATGTTGGAATTTTTTCACATTAGTCTATTATTATATTAATATCAGAAAAAAAAATTGAATTAATTCATCATTGATATTTCATGAAACGCCTACGCGTCCGGATTACGTTAACAAAGTTGACGAGATAAACCATTTCACGCACGATGCGCGCTCGACAAAAAGGACTTTTATTAAATATATTTCATTTCGCGGAATTCGCGTGACTCGTGATGGAATATAATGAAACCACCGTCGAAACGAATGAACGAAGTGACGATTTATCGGAGAGGAAAAAAAGCGCAAAATCAAAACTCTCGTTATTGGTTATGAAATTGTACTGCAAACGACAAAGAAAAAAAAATGAAAAGAAAATACGCTTGTGTGACTACACCGTGATGTGTACGTGATTCCTGATCGAGCGCGTATTCAGTGTTGTATTGCGCACAGGAGGCAAAGTATGTCCGGACACACGACACAATGGCCGTACCGATCAATCATTTTCGTCGGTTTTTAGCGTTTCTCCGATTTTCTTGATCCCGCACGCTATGGTAATTATCTCACCAGTTCCGCGGCCCGGTGTAGTGTATAGCTATTCCCTGACGAAGTGTTTCCGGTTTGTTTTTTCAAAAACAGATCAACGCACTCAGTCCGACGTTTGCAGACGAAGAAAAACGAGATGATCTTTGCAACAACATCCAAGACCTGACGTAAGATTGAAACAGCGAGATCTACCGTACGCATGTGGTCACGCACGCGTGCGGTTTACGGCCGACGTTGACCGTTTTAATAAAAACAATAAAAATATACTGATAATAAAGTGTCTAGGTGTTGACGGACTCCGGGGATTTGGCTGAAATCGTACCGCGGGACGATCCGCATTCAAAGTGGCCGCGCTTGTCGGTGGGGTCGTCCCAGTCTGTATGCATTTTTTATCATGCTTATTTTTTATTTTAATTTTTTTGTTTTACTCCCAGATGTTTCGGCGGACGGGGAAGGAAACGCGGGACGCTCGGACTGTGCCGTAAATAATACGCGGACCCGGTGGACGTTTAAGGTCGTCGTCATCATCGTCGCACCGCTCGGCGTCCGTGCGGGGTTACGTAATGATAATCGCGCGAGAGAGCACGTGTTGAAAACGTTACTGCGCAATAGAAATAATTATTATGCGTCGTCGGGGAAAGATTTTTTCAACAGGGCCCGTGTTCCCCGTACATAATAATGTGCATAATGAAAGTCGAGAATTTATGTGCCGGAGAAATAGGATGGCCCGCGGAACGGTGTTGTGCCCGCGAGTGGGCAGTGTGCGGAGGTGCGCTCCGGAGGGCTAGCGGTCAGGGGAACGAGAGTTGAATAGTGAGTGGCGGAGGTGAGGGCTAACAACGATCGGTTGACGTTCTGGATTTATGGCGAGTGCCGGGGGAGAAAAAAGAACCAGTAAAGAGGATATGCAAAGAATTTTGATCAGTCGGTCAGCTCTTTGTGTATTACATTTAAAAACCAGAACTCGCTTCCCGCCCACACACGCTCGCACGCGCGCACACAAGCATTTCACTGTGCCAAATCGTTTATTGTACTCATCGTTTACTTTTGTGTTGAATTTTCGGTGAGCTGAAAAAATGGATGAACGTGACACGCGCCTGTAATGGCGAACATTGAATCTTCGTCGTGTATTTTATACAGTCTCGCGCTGAATAGCTTAAAGTCGATTCCATTAACATACACATGCCCCCTCCTCTCATCGTATTTCTGTTAGTTTCGGTTATTGATTCGGATTATGAAATAGTTTTATTAAAACATTTTTTGTCTTCGCTTGAAATCAAAAACAAAAACAATTGTTAACAGTGGCTTTAATCATTTATTGTTTAATATTTCAATTTAATTATTATAAATGCATCCTACTCGACCGCAGAGTGCTCAATTGTATGTCATTTTAAGTGACATCTACACGGCGCGCCGTACGTATATAAGATACATCATCACACTAATGCGTTGAGAGGAAAAAATGAACATTGCCATTATACTCTTCGAACGGACATGTTTGATGGACGAATACTGAATCGAACATAACATTATGGTGCATAAAACCCGTTTATAAAACACGAGGCGCCTACAACGTATTTTAATAGACGCTCTACGACGCAATCACATAATACGAGTATTAATAATAATTGTGTGAAAGATTTTTATTTGACGTCTATTATCCCGTGTATACGTGATGAACATCAATAGAAATTACATAGCAAAACGTTTTTGCCGTTGTTTAATTAAATTATCAATTGTGTAAACTGTGGAAAATGAAATTATATATATATATATATATATATGATGATTTTCCGGAAAAAATTAATGTGTATTTAATACACTTGCGCGTTTGTTTAGATTGTGTATACGTTATATAAATTAAATGAAAAAAAAATAGAAAAACTCTTCCCTTCAAAAGCGCCACGTGTTCACAATGTAAAAAAAACAATCATTGGCGTAGCTACACAAGACTCCGGTGCAGTAAGTAAACCTAGGCCCTTTAACTATTATTATATTTATATGGAAATTCAAAGTATACACATTATTATGTTTTTCTTTTTTTAAATATATATATATTATGATACGATAAGTGCAAATAATTAACAAATAATTAATATAAATAGAAGTTAAAGAAAATCCAGCTCATTACTATAAAAAACATATTGCAATTTGCGTGAATTATCATCCTATTTTAATACTGATTGTGGATAGGAAAAATACACCTATACAGAGGTACATGTATAGTAGACCTCTTAATACACGTGTCACGGATTCGCGTATAACGTGAAATAAATGTGTTTATCCAAAGTATATATTCGTTTTTATAATGATTAAATAAGTAATATTGTGTTAAGCATTTTTAATAAAATATTAAATTAAAATGAGGTTAAAAGTTTTTATTTTGGATTTGACACGTAATTAGAGATGTTAAAATACCGTATTTTATTTTGTTGTTATATAATACCGTATAATACCGGTATTAAACCTGTATTATACCGTATAGAACCTTCCAGTACTTCAAATTATTGGAAATTTAACAGAGGTTATAAACCTATTATTAATTATGAAATACGAATCATTTAAAAAAAGGAATAATTTAAAAAATGACTAGAAGGTCAGAAAACATATAATACAAGATTTAATTTAATAATTTTAATGAATATTTTTAGAATGCGTACTTTCCTTACTCATTGGGAACACATGATATGATAATAATTAATAAATGATAATAATAAATAATAATTTTATGTCTAAATATTTTTAATCGTGGTAATAACTAAAAATAACGCCTTAATTATTTTTTTTTATACCATCTGTATAAAATAATTTTATACCATGTGCATAATACCTCGTATAATACAGTTTTAGACCACTGTATAATACAAATTCAGATCTCTACACGTAACACATGACACTTGAATTCCGTGAGCTCTGATGTATAGTGATTTTCGTTTTGTCGAATCATAAGGGAGATCAGAAAAAAGTTCAAGATATCAACAATTTGAGATTTCGAGTTGAATTAAAAAATTTTAAAAAGCTGAAAATATCAGTAAATAATTTGAATACTTAAAATACTTTTACTACATACATATTAATGAACAACAATATTTAATAACATTTTTTTTTTTTTTAATTTTGTAAAATATATTTGTATCTCGACGCTGAGTAAAGAATTTTATAAACATTTATCGATGTCCAAACAAGGAGTCATCCTATTTTTTTTCTTTTATTATTTATATCCACCCGATATAGTCATAGTTTGAATTTTTTTTTAAATTAATTGAAATAACAAAAAAAAAATATATTACAAACCGTTGAACAAACTGGATTACATGTTATTTATTTAGTTTATTAATACGGACAAAAATCTAATTCACAATATATTTGTAGGTATAGATAACAATAATATAATACCATTTAAAAAAATAAGATATAACATAATAAAAGATAAAAAGATAAATTTATAAAATAATAGTAATAATAATAACAATTATTACAATAACAATAAAAATACATTCAATGTTTATTAAAATAATTAGCTATTTCCTGCAGACATTAAAATATTTATGGGGTCGTATGACGTATACTTTTTAGATGAATGAGGAATATAAAATAAATGATTGTTGCGAGTGTTGTGGTTATTGACTTAATAAAAACGAATCATCAATCTCGTTATTCAGCAATTTGGTGAGAAAGATTTTATATGATAAGTATCTATGTACATTTAAAGATTTTAAGTTTAAAAATTTTAAAATGTTTTCGTAACCAGAGTGAGGAGTTTTTTGAATATTACATTGATGACATAAATCTCAGAAATTTTTGATCATTATGTCCTACATTGTTATGGTCCCAAATTAATGGAGCATATTCTAATAAAGAATAGACTAGGAAGGTATACAGACATTTAAAAGCAAGTGCATCACGAAGATCGGAACAGTTTCTTTTTATCATACCAAATACAGTATAAGACTTAATTTTAATCACTGATACATGAGCATTGAATAATAGTTTGGAATCAAATAAAATCCCTAAATCTTTAATCAAAGACGAACAATGCAAGTTAATGTCACATATATGATGATTAAAATGCAAGGGATTGTGCTTTTTGGAGTAAGTAACAATTTGGAATTTGCCAATATTTAATGAAAGGCTGTTTGAAATGCACTATTCGTTAAATGAAGATAAATCACTTTGAAGAAGCTTAATATCATCAGGAGAAGTAATGGATTTGTAAATTTTTGCATCGTCGGCAAATAAAAAAATGTTGGAGTGTGTAATGGAGGATACTGCATCATTTATAAATAAATTAAATATAAGAGGAAAGGTGATTGCCTTGAGGAACTCCAGAAATTACGTTTATAGGTGTCGATATAAAATTTTTATATTTGACAAATTGGATTCGTTGACATAGGAAAAAGTTAAACCATGATAATAGGGGATTGACAAAGCCGATTTTCTGTAATTTAATGATTAATAAAGCGTGGTTCACTCTATTAAAGGCTTTTTTAAAATCGGTATAAACAACATCGGTTTGTTGATTGTTAGAAAAAGATTTTACTATATGATGTTTAATAGTTATTAAATTAGTAAGACATGATTTATCATTACAAAATCCATATTGTGCTAAAATATTTTTAAATATAGGCGTGAGGTTATCATTTATTATTTTAGAAAATATTTTTGGGAGAATAGAGATTATTGATATTGGACGGTAGTTTGAGATAAATGATTTATTACCTTTCTTAAGAATTGAATTAATATAGGTGGATTTCCAAGATGATGGAAATGAGCCAATATTTAAACAAAAATTAAAGAGATATGTGATAGGTGGTGAAAGTATAAATCTGCAGTTAACCATCAGGACCAATTGTATTTTTGTAAGATAGAATATCTAATTAATTGAAAACTTCTAGTAGTTCAATATGAAGTGAGTTTAATGAATCAATAGATTGAACTATATTAAACTGAAAATTAATATTAATATTTGTAGGAGCTGTATCTTTATATACTTATTATATACTTATATATACTAATTATCTTAAACACAATCCTTTTTAATTTTTAACAATTCCTCTTTTTCGTGTATACTCAGTCTGGATCAACCCCTAATTCGTAGTCCTCTAAGTTACAGAGCATTAAACAAATACTAGTACTCGTATTGTATACAAATATGGAACGTACAAGGAGTGAATGAACGTGTGTCTAATATGAATTGTACTTTTATGAATTGGGAGGTATCGAAGAACACGATTCCGTTATCGGATCACTTAAAAAAAAGTCAAGTGACCAACCAGCCATTGTTTGTTATATTATGTTTCAAATCCACTGATGTGAAGAATTAATATCGAATGAGGGGTAAAACTATTATTTTTAGAATTTGAATTAGTATATCAAAATTGCAACATGTATTAGTATAACCATCGTAGTACAGTTAAATCGGTCCAGTATAAATTAATTAGATTCGAATTGAATGCGTATTCGATGCGTACGTACTTGAAACGGAAAAACTAGTAGGATACCCACATCTGTATTATGATATAACAACTCCAATGCGGATGATACGGTAGAGATGTCTGGTGATACCGTTACTCGAAAAATTAACTCTATATGTAAAATAAATGAAAACTTTTTTTTATCGCATTGAAGTCGCTTTATTTTTTGCCACATTTGTTTTGCAACCTTATGTCGAACGGGTGCTTTTACACCCGTCATAGACCGTCTCGTGACCACACACCCGAAAATACCGACTCTCGAGTTGAATTTCTGACGGTTTTGGTTTTCTCACGTTCGGCCTCACCGGTCAATGGCCGTCTTTCATGGAAACAATCGTAGAATTATTACAGTCAGCGTATACACGATACCGTCAGTCGACGAAAAAACGTATCCCTGAATAAACGCAACGGTCTCGCGCTCGCGTATTTATGGCCTGTCTAATTTGAATAAACGTGTTTTTATATTAATGCACCGATAGCCGTTTGCCGAACCCATACTTCCACCACCGCCTTTTCTGACCCCGAGTGACGATTAATGTGCGCAGTGACGTACAGAATACGTCAAAATTTTTTTCCCTTACCGCGCCGCGAGACAAACTGCTCTGCCGACTAAAATGAATTAAAATTTGCTCGGTTATTCTTCATTCTCCTCTCGAAACAAGCGTTTTATTGTTAACGTAATGTTATTATTCATTTAAAATATAAATACACCCAATTGTATTTACAATAAAAAAAATTAAAAAAAATAAAAATGTAAAAAAATGTTAAAACTATCACTTAATTAATCGATTCTCTCAACATTTTAAATACTATTTTAGAAATACTACATCAATATGGGAAATATCAAATCATGCTTGATTTTATTACTGTGGATTATTTTATTGCGAATAAGAAAAAGTAATAATAATAATTTGGAAATTAAATGCATTTTCATAAGCTTTGATTTGTATTTGTATTTAGCGATTAAACGTATTTATCTTATTTACTTTTCATAATTGTATTATACAATATTTAAAAATATAAAGATAAGCTCGTAAATGTATTTATATATATATGTATGCATATGTATAATATGTGGATTTCATTAGCATCGGATAAAAACACGTATAAAAAAATTATAGTTTATACATTAAGCTCATTTTTTTTTCGGATAGGATCTTAAGTTATGTGTTAAATTATATTATATGTTATAACTTGAGGGTAAACGGTATAACGCCGATCTAGGACAAATGAACGCGGGTACAATAGGACGTGAAAAAATCAAATAATAATAAATTAATTTTATTCGGGTGTACGTAATTTTATTCAATATTGGCGTCAAATATGATAATATATATAAAAATAATTACAAATAATATTTATATATATAAAAAAGAATATGAAAACAAATACAAATTACAATACATACAATACAATTAAAAATGTAATAGTTATGAATATTAGATTTGTAGTATGACTAATAGGCGTTTGATATAAAAATAAAAAAACAGATAAAAAGAAGTTACCTAATACAATTCCATAACATTAATTAAGAGTATAATATAATTTTCCCTATAACCGAAAAAAAAAAATTATTATTATTTATGTTTTTTTTTGGGTCCAAAAGTAACCGCGCCCAAACGGCCGCGTCTAAATGACCTCGCGTCCGAATGGCGGCGTCTAAACGGCCGCGTCCATTTTTCCCTGTTCGGTTTAACGCAATATTGTCAGTTGTATTCAAATATTGCATCTGTAATAAATCACGTAATATTTATTTTCAACAGCGTCTTAAACGTATTTGCATTCCACGTATCCAACTAAATTTTGTTCATTATTGTTTTCTAAACACAGAAATTATTTTTCACCACTTTCGTATGAGAAATCAACAACCAAGGCAGAGTGTGTCTATCGTCGCCTAAGTATCTCTCCTTATTCGACTAATTTGTCTGCATTTTTACTGATTTAACAACAATTTAAAAACTGTAAAATACTATACAATTGTATTTATTTATAATACAATTATTTTGTTTGTTGTTCGAACATATCACCTGTATACGAGGAAGAAAAAAAAATCTCAAAAGTAACTTATTATTGAAATCTGCGATTGTTCGTAAATTATAACAACCATAACTTATTTGTTTGTTTTAAAGGTTAAAAACATATTCACCCAACATTTCCTAAACTATTAACATGTATTTACATTGTATGATTTTGTTTTCGTTAAAATGGTCTTTCTATATTATTTACTACATATTTGTTTAAAAATAATGCTTACATTTAAATGTAAATATCTGTTTATACGACTCGACGGAGCGTAATGTTTTCAAAGTGATTCTGCCGTTTTCAGGAACGATTACTATTAGTTAGGGTTAGATTTTGAATTATTATTTTTGTTTAGTACTTACTTTTATGATTTATACAATAGGATTGAATGTGGTAGAAAAACAATGAACAAGGAGACTTATATTTGATTTAAAAGTTAAAATATTATTATTATTATTATTATTTTTTTTTTTATCGTCATTCAGCTCATTTGAATTTCACGGTATAATTATGAAGATTGAGAGTAATATTTTTATGAATAAATTATATTTATTATTTTTCATGTTATTTACGTAAAATGTTAAAAGCTTCGTTAAGCATGGTGAAAACGAGTGAAAATTTTAATAACATAATAGGTGACTGATAACAATTTCAAATTACTACATAGTTATATTTTGACTAAAAGGGCACAAATTTTCTTTTTATAGAAACCTAAGAACGTAATCAGATAATTGTTTGTCATACACTTAAAGTGTTATTTTTTCGTATTTTCTCTCGTATCCTAAATAAGGCAATATACTCATTCCGTTAAAACTGTACGATTCGACTGAACAGTCTTATTTGTTCAGTACAATCATATAAGTGTGTAGTTAATTTTGTATACCAATATTCACTTTGTTTTAGCAATCATTTTTTATACCATAAGTTGCATTTTTTTTTCGTTTTATTAAAATTTTTTTTAAATACACACTAACCCGAGAATTGCTTCTTAATCTATCGTTATTATTTTGTATGATTAATACGAATTATTCCAATCGTACAGTCAAATCACTCAGTTATATCTGAAGGTGTGCATGTTAACCATTGGAACGATTAATCTTTTAGATAAAATGGAACAGTTGAATCACATAGTTTTAGCTGAATATGTATGGTCCTCTTAATACGCTTAAAATGAGCTCTATAAGTAATTCAAACGATCTATACAGAATGAGGGTGTATGAAAGTATATTATTGCACATTTATTTTTGTATGGGGTTAAATGAAATGAAAAAATAAATATATTGTATCGTTATTACGTCCATCGCGATTCGTCGTTCCCGATTGAAGTTTAAAATCACAAAAAAATAAAAATCGTGATTCGGTTGTAAAACTATTCATACGACAGCGCAAAGAAAAGATTTATTTCCTAATGGAACACGGCTATAAGGAATATTATATATATTTAGATGTAGTTAGTATAGCATTGGATATTGCTTTGTTTGTGTTCTACGTTATAGTACAAACATTTCTTTTCGCTTCGAGATCGACTTATTAATCCATATGTGGCATTACTTTTCGTTGCACAATACAATTGGATTATAATTTACATGGCGTTAAATCAGAGGATCAAAATTAAAACAAAAATGTCAAATTCTCTTGATCCTTCTAGTGGTAGAAAAGGGTTAACGTCCTTACTTTACTATTATAATAATTTCACGGACAAAGGAAAAATATATTCATTCAAATTATATAGAATACCTTTTTGGAAAAGGAAAAAAAATTAAAATAATTGCATCTTAAATTCAGTAGCTCGAATAAAATATCAGTCCTATTTAACATTTATATTTTAAACACTTTATATAATTGATCACAGTAAAATGAACGTTTAGAATAGCTACCATAATAAATTTTATAGAGTTTTTCAGTACACTAATCAATGTATTACTCCGAATCATCATTTTGTATTGCTAACGATGATTTTATCCAACAATAAAGCTTTTTCCATCATGAATATTCGATGCAGTTCGAATAAATGCATACAATTTTTTCAATATTAATTACATATACAAGTTAGAGTGATAAGCTACGAATGAAAAATAAAAAATTATTATTATAACCCAAAGAATTAATAATGCATGATGATAATTATTTTAAAAATTGTTGCTTAATTTATAAAAAATAAAAGTAAAATATAAAGGAATAGGTATATTAGAATTCAACTATAATACAATAATCTATTTCGTCATGCTTTATTAAAGGAAATTCGACCATTAAATGATAAACTGTTTTACAATATATTTGTTAATTAGATATTTATTTAGTTAACAACAACATATAAATTAGTTTTAATTGTGATAAATAATTGTGTGATGGATTATAATTATATGGACATTTATGTTTATCAAGATTTAATAATATGTATTCGTGATATTATAAAAAAATAATAAATTAAGAAGTAACCTTGAGTATATTTTTATATTAAAATTTTTCTCATAAAACTTTATACAAAATATCAATTTATACACCCCCAAAGATTTTACTTCATTATATGAAAAAGCATGAAGTATTTATAATTCTATACAGATATATGCATGGATGGGACTTTTATCAAAAAACCGAAAAGAAACATCATAAATAGGTTTATTAAAAAGAAAGCTAAATGTGCTATTTGTTATAACTTTATGCTGAGTATCGCATTCTTAAATCTAATAATTTTATGATTTATTTTCTCATATTATAATTCACGTACAAAAGGTATTTTTAGATTCACATAACAATTATACGAGTATGATACTCGTGCACGTGAAGTACAAGTTTGAAGTACTAATAATAACATTGAGTATCAAAATGTTTATCGATATTTGGTGTAACTCTCACTTTCATCAAAAATGTGGTTTTAATCGAATAAAACAAACGTATCATAAAAAAAAAATGTCGGCTAAATGAATTAAATAACACGTATATTTTTTTCTCAAGACAAAATTTAAGTAATATCAAAATAATGTAATAATTATGTAACCTAATATGAAAATCAGAAATATTTCAGGTCATTATCGATGTTCTGTAGTTGACTTGATAACGATATTAATAATGAATGCTTAACGTAGTGGGTCAAAGCAATTAATTAACGTTTTAATATTAAATCTCTTCAGACCACAGGTATTGGTTACCGTATTATAATAATGAACTAAAAAAAAAATTAAAATAACTATATCCGGTGATAAAGAAAAAATAAAATATCATAGAACGTAAAATATTTATTTGCTTATTATATTTGATTTTTACGAAACAAACAATATTGTATATTATACTTGCATTTTGACATTTGATAAAATATAATATTAATGAGATACTTAAATTGACAATATCACCTAAGGAGTCGAGGAACTGAAACTACGATCGGATACAAGGAAATGAAAATGTAGTAGATCCAGTTAAGGATTATGTATAATGCTGCAGGAGGAAGAGGATGCATTATTAGTTTATGCTACTTTGTTGAATTTAACGTCGTTTTATGCTAATATGGATCCAAGTTTTACGGACGATATATTATATTATAGTTGAGTTAGACTTCATTGGGTAGTAATAACAATTATTACGTCAATAAACATTTAGGTGACTATACTGCTTACGGAATTCTACAGCGTACATAAAATATAAATACTTAATGTATTATGTTATAGTTATCAAACTTTACAACTCGAATATTCAAAGTAAAAAGTACTTTATAAAAATTGATTAAAACAGACTACATGCCGGCTTTACTCTATTGAGCAAAAAGACTGTAAGATATGACTATATTTATTTGGAAATTCTGGTGATGAAACTTATATCTTCACTAATCATCTTGTTATTACTATTTAAAATCCGTACTTTAAACTCATTTAATTTGCAATAATATCAATACGAGCGAGAAACAACGGTCATCGACGTAACCACGCATATCACGTCTAAAATATCATAATTATAATGATATGCATCATTTGAAATTATCACATTTTAAAAATGAATGCATAGCGGCTCTTTCGGCACGTGTATAGAAAACATAAAACAAATAATAAATGCCAAACCTATCGGTACACCATTGCCTTATTAAATTGGCTAACCTTCAAAAGAAACCATTAAATAACTATTCCGCTATACTTTCCTATACAACACGTCCTTCAAGGAACTTTTCGTTGTGAGTCGTGAATTTATACACACCGATTGTCAATCATCCGGTTTTTAACTAATTAAAATAAAAAAAGCTTAGTCATCAGTGTGTACACATTGGCTTGACCGATATAACTACTCAATCACAAAATCTAAATAAAAATTTTGTGCGAGCGTGGAAATGAAAAACGTGTAGGGGAACAGTTAATCAAATCCTGTGTCTGTTTGATTTCGTTTCAACTTTACGACATTATTGTAGCTATTATAAGTGTCCAGCTCATCGAAATTCGATCACGAACCAAGTGCTATTTTATTTAGGTTTCAATACTACTCATTTGTACTGATCTGCTTTTGAATCTTTGTAATTCTGTATGCTCTCTCTTAAAAAAAAAGAAGATCAACCATTCTCTACTACACCCCATTAATTTATTTTTCTTTCATTTTGAGTTATTATTCTTTAATGACTGTTCTCGAAATGTCGACACCCGTTTGTAACGTATATAATAACGATGATGATATAATTGCGGTTTTTGGTACGGTTCAAAGGGAAATGTTCGAGCAAAAGAGCTTTTCACCCGAGCGAATTTCGAGTGTATCAGTTAAACGTTTTAATGTGAAACTAATAAACCGATTGACACGAACACGTTTTAATACTGCTTCCATGTATTATTATGTAATAATGAACAAAAACCGTCTGTGGTTGAACTCTGGAGTGCTCACAGATTTTCCATAAACATAGTTCTAAGCTGCAATATGGATACAATTATTATGACACCTGCCCACTCTGATGTTTAGATTTATTTCATATCATCACCACCTACCCACTGACATCCATCGACTTATAATACGATACTTATAATACCGAAAAACGAATGCATTCTACTTTATAACTTAACCAGATATAGTAGAAGAGCAACCGCTGCAGGCAAAAACGTTGTATTCGATTTTCTTCCGATTAAAAAACGGAAAAATCGTCACGGTGACTTTCGATTCTTATAGGTTTCCGTAAGCCGTGGTCGACGTAACGGAAGTTTTTGAATATTAAGTATTTCGCAAAATCTGAAAATCTAAATAATGCTCTTCGTGCTCTTTGAACAATGCATATGGACTTGGTCGTATTATCGCCATTTAGTCAAACAGGAAGCGTAAAAGGAGTGTATGGAACGTAGGGAATAGGTGGTGCACATTATACTATGTGCAGAGGTGTATATGATACTGAAGTGTCATGGTCTATTGCATCGTCGCCGTCGAACTACCACTCACCTTTTCCACGGACCATTTTATATAATTGAGTGTTGGCAAAGTAATGAACCGCGACGGGCCGGATAACAAGTTTGCCGAAGTGCTTTTCCCCCTTAAAATTTACATTAAGCACGTACACACACACAAAACACCGCATGCGTACTTTACAGTGTATAGGCTCTTAACGTATACATACAAAATATATACATATATTTATATACGAGATGGGTACTTTTTCACGGTAAAATTTTGTGTCGGCAGTGTTCCGTGGAAGAGGAGACTTCTATCGAAGACGAGCCGATGAAACGTAATAATATTTTCATTCTTTTACCGTCGTTGTCGCCCGTCACGCCTTGTATTTTTATATCATATCATCCCCATCCATTGCTCCCCCCCCTTTTAGATCCACGCCGTCCTCAGTCTTCACACTTTATCCGCCGTCCCGTACACGTATATACGCATATATTTCTTCGTACACACCGACGATAACGCAGTCAAGTGATCGTTAAATTCCTTAAGTGATCCCTTCCATCTCGTGTATTGATTAAACTACAAGTGACATTTTCGAAACACAATTTTCCGATGTGTTTTTATACATTTTCGATTGTAACGCACCACCGCCACGCCGTCGGGACTATTTGATAATTTACAATCGTTGCAGTTGCCTAGGCCAAACGTTTTTCATAGCATAATATATAATATGTATATACATATAAAAATGTTTATGTATAATAACATCGCACATCATGGTAACGTTTCTACAAGGAAATTCACAGGGCCTCAATGTATCGATGAAACAAAATAAAATTCATTATACATAGATTGATCCAGACGATTATAATTATTATTCATCGGATCGAATGGATAAATTACCCTTTAGATTTTTAAAAGAAATATAACAATTTACTAACGTCTCGGCATCAGCGCACTCCACATCGAGTTTTAGTAGTTTCTGATATTTATGCCTTTTCTGTGTTTTCTTTTAACCACCCACGTTATGTGTATGGTGATTGAAAACGAGTTATACTGAAATCAAAAGGTTTGAGTTCATGACAAAATGTCATGTCTACCCACTCAGGGGTAGAATTTTAAAATTCAGAGTATATATTGCGTAAAAACGGTATTGCAAAATTTTAACTACAAAGGGTGAGTAGGCTACGGTGATGTCTTTCAAGTTCACCTCTTTTATTTCGATTACAACTCGATTTCAAGTGCCATACAAATGGCGGGATTATTCATACAAACACCATAAATAGCATTCGAAAAGTTACACGTTAAAATTACATATATGAGGTGGACAGATGTGTGGTATATAAAATTACATTTCTCGCTTTCAAATATTACACCTCACGTTATACGTAATATATACGTGAGTTAGGTGGTCTGTTTTTTTTTTTATTTGGAAAAGTATAATACTAATTTTCATCGTTTTTAGCGATTTTTCGTAAAAACACAACACAATCAAAGTACAAGCGTAACGAAGCGTAAACTAAAATTAATTGCCTTTCATTTTTCATGTAAAACAAACTAACATGACATGCAGGTTATACCGATTGGGCTTTGTATAACAATCGAAAAGCACTAGTTACGTATTGCACGTTGATCGATTTTCAACGAAAAACAGCTATTTCGTGTCGTTATTATTAATTAGAACTGGGAATTCGAGGCACTAGATATTTGTTTTCCAAAGCTTTCAGTGTGTTACTCGTGTTGTGACGAATTTTGTTTCGTGTACATTTAAATGGAAATACGAAAGATGGTTTTGCTCTTTTTAATAATTTTTGATTTAAAGGTAATTTTCTTTGATTTTTATAGGGTTATTGTTTTGTGTATTTTTCTAATATTTTTGCCCTATTAAGTGATTTTTTGTAATAATAATAAGTTTAGACCATCGTTATGGTAAAACCGGGTCAAAAAGGTTTTTTTATATCAATTTTAATACATTAAATTAATCTAAAATAAAATGTATTAAAATATAAAAATAATCAATCCTTTTTTTTTTTAGGGTTTGTGTATGGTATTAAATTCCCAGATTTAGTTATTATAATAAAATATGACGAGCACGATGTGATTTATCTGAAAAGAAAATGTTAATGTAGTTATATATGAGCAATTTAGTATGTACAATATTATGATGATATTTCGATATTTATACATAATTCATACGAACGACTATAGTCGTACGCGATACTTTGAAAAATGAAACAAAACGTCGTGTCATTTTTACGCATTATATAATAAGAAAATAATATTGTGTTTCATTTATTTCGTGGAACGAGGGACTTATCAGATTTACAGTGATATGTATTTTTTACGAGCTTCAATTCCGGAAAAATTTTTTTTTTTTTTACGTATTTTTATATATATTTCTTTTTGATCTGTAATAAGAGCTCAAAAACTTTCAAACGCAACTCCTGTGAGGCAGGAAATCTGACATGTTCGGTTTTTAAATCGCTCATAACTGTTTTTAAGTAATTTTCGAATATTAAGCATAGTTTTTTATGATTGATCATGAAATATAGGATATGAATTATAGGCGCAGTTAGATTGAGACTAGGAGGATTAGTTCTCTAAGTATTTACCTATCTCCACATAATAAAAACATATAAAGATAAAAAAATAAAAGTTATGTACCAAAGTGATACAAAAAAAAAAATATTACCATTCCCAAAAGTGAAACTTTATTTACGCCTATAATTGATCCAATTGTAAATACGTTTTTCTGTTTCAGATAGATTTACCAATATATTTTGTATTTTTATATTTTTGTGGACTCAAATAGTTTGATAAATATTTATAAAATAACAAATTTTCAATTTATCTAGTAATCTTTACAATATACGGTAAAGTGTTTTTTTCTTTTATGTTGAAACTATAATTAGATGTTATATTATAACTAAAAACCGTGAAGTCTGTATTATTCTGTAAATTATATTGGTGATACGTATATTAGATAATATACAGACTTAAAAACGTTTCAAAATTGATTGCATTAGCCTCTTCAGGAATTGGAAATTTGAAACATAATGCGGCATTTTAAGAGGATCATTTTGGAAAATGAGTTGTTGTTTCTTTCAATTTATAGTTTATAATTTTAGCTTGGAACGTTGAAAACTTTATAGTATATCAACGTTACTTTAATCTAGCCAAAAGAAAATCCTGAATTTTTGACTAATTCAATTTTTCTTTACAAACACTTAAAATTTAATAAACGTGTTACAAACTTTATAGAACACACCGACAGTTTCACTCAGAATTGTTTTCCAAAGGTAACGATTTATCATTGCTTGTAAATTTCAATTAGTTTTATAACTCCGATTAGATATGAATCGAACTACGATAAATGTCCAACTCTTATTGGAATAGTATATAAATAGTTTTTCTTTGTTCAGTAGTTTTTTTCCCTTGCGGTGATGGCTTTAAACATGGGAATCTCTTATCTCTCAACGCGAATCCTCTTCAATTCCATCACCATTTAATATTCCAAAGAATATTCAATTCTATGAAAGTATTTTAACCAAAAAAAAAAAAAAAAAACAATCACGTGTACATAATTATATACTTAGTATATATAAGTTCCCTTTCTAGACCAAATAAAAAAAATTTAAATAATTTCCTAATGTTTTTCTATGTTAAACATGAATAAAGTTTTAATATACATAAAAATGTAGTTCTTTATGCTTTTTTCGTCCTGGGACCTATGAGATTCCGTAAGTCATTTACGGTTTGGACTTAAAAGTCCCGTCAGGTATTAAGGGCAATATTTTTTACCCTATAAGTTATGTATTTTGTATTATGAAATTAAGGAAATTTCTAAATTATATTTTTTTTAAAAATATAAACAGTTGGAAATTCAAACAAGTTTTTAAAATTATTTGAAGTTCGTGGAAAAATCTTTAACATTATCTATAATATAAATATAATAAAAATTATAATTTTACATCTTTTTTTTTCTTTTTCACGAATATAATTTTATTACAATATAAGCATACAATGTTCTCTATTACTATCGCGATATATTTTATTTCGACAGATGTTTTATGCAAACATCTAAATGACTGACGGGACTTTCAAATCACACCAACAAAATACAATCTAATATGTTTAAAAAGTTAAAATTATAGGTATAAAATATTTTTTTATACATGTGCTACATATTATTACACAAAAATAAGTAAAAATAAGTGCATCATTGCTTACAAAATTAATTAATAATTGCGATTTTCCGTCAGAATTTTTCAAGAATCACGTGAACGCGTAATCCACAATTGCAACACTGATAACGTACGATAGTGATAAAGTTCCGTCAGGCATTACCGACATTATAAAATAAATGTACTATTTTATATAACTTTTTTTTTTTCATCGGTACTCTAAAGTCCCGACAGTCTACAAAGAGTTAATATACTTCTGCTGTAAACATTTTTATTTATTATAATGTAAGTCCTGGTATTGGCTTGACACTGGAATGATTTTTAAAGATTATGTTTGTGCGTGGATATATTTTGAAAAAAAGATTGATACGACTTTTTTTTTTAAATGCATTTTATTTTATTTAAATTGAAAGAACCGTATCTACTTGCACTTTAGATCTAATAACATGATCTACGTTTCCGACTTGGGCGAGTTAATAGTTGGGATTTAACGGCTTTCTGGACTTATCGAGTCGATCAACAGATTATTTTTTTTTAAAGGACTTTTAGTATGAATCATATTATTTAAGCTTAAACGTCGCAACGGCCCTCCTCGAATATTTCGTCTTCGTGAAACGTAAATAATTTACAATACTCCAGTTCGCCCCAAAGTGAAAACATGCTGAGTTTCGCCCGCGGCAGTTACGTGTCAATAAGAATTAACGTGTAAATCACATCGATGTGAACGTCGCGACGTAACTGTTATAGTTTTATGCGTGCATATTTACGTTGTCAAACGTCATTAAACCGAAAACACCACGGCTACGGTATTATATTATTAGACGCAACACGAATTCGCATGTCGAATCAGGCGAGAAAAGCCAGGGCGCTTGGCACCGGAAACGAGTTAAAATCGTCTTTTACCGGATAACAATCTGTACCGTTATTATGTGCTCGAACCGATAGCGGCATGTGTGGGCGTTGCGCCGGAGTTCTTGTTTGGTGTTCGCATGCAAATCTCGAATTAAATCGGAAGAAATATCATTCGATTACGAAACAACCGTACGCGTAGCCGCACAAAAACTAAATGCGATAAATTACCGGCCGGCAGGTCTGAAGACAAGCGCCCTACAGTATTGAAATATAAAAATTGAACACTCTGCAAGATTTGCTGTCATCCTTTTTTTTCCGAAAGATCCATATAAGATTCCTGCTTTTCAGAAACGGTAATTTCCAATTGAATTCTGGATCTACATTTTACCGATTTGATACTACATGACTATTCTCATATTTTCATCTAATCATCAAGAAATATATTAAAATTATTGTATTTTTATTTTTTGGAATGAGTATTGGGAACCACTAGCAATGCCCCAAAGTTATATAGTAACACTATTCTTACGTCATAAATTTTATACCGTTGCAAAGATGACTCAGAGCACTACCTTTTAAAACGGTATAAGTGAAAATAATTTTGCATTGACTTTCCTGTAGGATGTAAACCATTTTAGAGTTGACAATCGTAAGAACGGGAGTTAAATGGGATATGTCAAGTCATAGCGTCAGGAGTCCAATGGGAATCGCGGGAGCCGAGAATGGAATGATAACAAAATATTATGTTTAGGTTACACATACCCTGCATTACTCTTTTTTATTTATCCAAATCAAAGTTCTCTCGGTACGGGAATACACGAGTATTTCTTTTATTTCAAGAAACGATTTGGTAACGAAAATTAATTTATTATATTTTTTTCTCTACATGTATTTCGCCAAATACACTAGTTGTATAAATGAAATGTGTGTGTGTCTCTCTCTCTCTCTCTCTCTCTCTCCTTTTTATACACATACAAATATTTACCTAACCTAATATTCTCTATCTCTGCGTTTCAAAAACGTTCGCTGAAAATCGTGATAGTACAACGTAGGCGTTAAGTGTCGAGAGTGCATAATAATTATTATTATGATAATAATAGAACCAGAGGAAACGCGTAAACGAATCTCAAAGTTATAAGCACATTCATAATATTATCTCTTTACAGTTGTATATGATCATTTCCACGTAGGTGTAGAGTTGTAAGTGTCACTGTTCTAATTGGCCCGGAATAATTAACATATTATGAAGCGTGCGACACGTTGTACAACCACGTGTTATTATATAACAATAATACGTGTGCGCGGTGCTTTCATGATCAAAACTTTAACCATATATTAGCGACTAATACAAAACAATTAAACGCACACGTGCTAATGAGTTAGGAATGCGCTCCTCAATCGTTGTCACGAATCCCGACGTCTGGACGTATGATGTTTTTTTATATATAAGTACCTATAGGTAATAGTGGTGGGTTGAATCCGGATTTCGTAATTCGGATTTTCTGTTAAAAAATCCAGATTTGTAGATTTTGAAATTTGAATTTCGGATTCATGTAGGTTGGGGAATCCGTATTTCGCCCATCACTATTAGATACGCGATAGTTATGTATTACATCAAATGTTGCGGCGTGATATTGTAATGGGTTATAACGCAATTTTTTTTTTTTTCGAACATTGAACACATGAAAATCGGACAGCGATGAAATGTTTCATTTCAATTATTGACCATAGCGAATTAATTTAATGATTCTCGGTCGGAATTTTATTTTCTATCACACGTGAATTAAAAAATTACTAAATTATGCAATATTAGTATTAATATTTTAGGAATACCATTTAACTGTGGATTTTTTTTTCAATTAACTTTTCCATGTCTGATTACCCCAACCGTCACCATTGATAGTTGAACTCATGTACATTCTTTTTGGAGAAGGTGAATACATAATTCTCAATATCTCAGTAATACAAAACCATACAGGATACAATTTAGTTTTAGCAATATCACCGTCGATTACTTTATTCAGTGGATTTTTACGGTAGCAAAACGGTTTTAAAAATGTTTTGCGTAACACACATCTCTATATTGTTTGATCGAGATCCGAACACAATTACTGTATTTATTTATTTAGTTTACACACATTACCGCAGTATTATTCATACCTTTCGCAAAACGTTCCTCGTCACAGTCATGTACCACTTTTGCCTATGCATTGCGCCGTCTCGGTAACATTTCTATACGTACGAATTATGAATACATTAAAATCAGCAAATACAAACATACAATGCAAGAAAAAACAGCAGGTGTCCTATGACAGAGGTTTTCGTATTTTTAAGGGCTTCAACAATTATTAACAAATAACAATTAACGAAGAACATTTTGATTTCATTACCTTCAAATAATATTTTTTACATAAAACTATTGATTGTGCAGGAAAGACATTAAAATTTAAATATTTTAACATTTTTTTTTATGATTTGTAACTGATGAGATTATTATAATTATTTTATTGAATATGCCTTTTTTTTTTTGTAATTGTTTACGGTTGTGCTGTATAAAGGAATGAGAACCTCGTGTGTTGTCTAGCAAAAAAAAAAAAAAAAACCAAGTACTTATACCAATTAGTTAGCGAATAATAATAACGTAGTGAGGCGAAAATGATAAAAACCAATAACACCTTGAATACAGCCGCGCGCAATGTGCTGTAATTGTTGAGCGTTATATTCAACCGTTAACAGACTTAATGGCTAAGACTCGAAGTGCGATTTCACCCCATCAAATATTATTGCCTACCACACCGTCAATATGGCTTTCCTCAGATCGAGGGGAAACCAATCGACTTCTGTGATAAAACGTTACATTTGTTGCTTTTCAAGTACCCAAGCACAAGTAGGGATAATGTAATTATCGTCATCAACTTCGAAAAGGTTCGTTTAGGTTATAAATGGCCGACGTCCGTGAAATTGCACGCACTTCGTGAAATTCTGGCTGACGTTCATACAGTATGTTGTAGCATTATCACTGCTCGACAGTATACATACTTTTGGGTTAGCTAATAAACGCTCAATGTGATATCAACAGGTGATATTTGATAATTAGTTTGGAATTTATTAACAAGTACGAACTATGTGATGTATTATTAATAGAGTTCGGATAGTACATTTTCTTATCTTTCTATAGGTCTGAAACGAAGCTATATTAGCTACAAATTTGATTTATAATTACTACGCAGAATAAAATAATCGACAATATATTATGCTTTTATTTGTTATTTTAGTTTTTTCCTCTGAAAGAGTTTTTTGGTTTTTTTCGTTTTTGAGTTGTGTATAAAATTTTTGCTAATTGTGTTTTGGATATATATAGTACAGTGAAACCTCTATTAATGGACACCTCTCAATAGTGGACCCTTCCCAATAGTGGACACTTCTAAATTCCCCGGAAAAAATGTATGCGCATAATAGGAGTTATAACCTCTTAGTAGTGGACACTCCTAATAGTGGACGTGGACACAATAAACTGGTACCAAATTAAAAATTATCTCTCATAAATGGACACAATAAATGTACATATCGAAAACGTACATATTAAAAACACTATAATTATCTGTTATATATTCGTTCATATTTTATCTTATCTTAATGGTTTCCCTATTCGAAAAATTACAATTTGAACTGTATGTTGTGGGTGTTTTATTAACAAAAAGAATAAAAGGGAAAGAACAAAGTTTATCGAAATGATAATGAATTAGTTTATTACTTTGAATTTGAAACACACTGTTTAAAAACGTACAATAAAATAAAACCAAAAGAAGACAACGGACGGTTGCGCGATGATGGGAAAGAGGGGAGCCGAGGTGTGATTGTGGCAGCCGATACAATGCCGGAATAAGTCCAACTATTGCACCATTGGTCGCTACATAAACCGTTCGACTGGTTCGGGTTATCCGTATACGTGCACTGCGTGAGTCAGCCCAGGGTGGGTCTCACTACAGTGCAAGTAAGGGACTGGTCTCTGAATTTTTTTAATTTTACTTAATCATTAAACATTTTTATAAGCATTTTTATACTACATACATATATTTTTAATACATACATACATATACATATACATACATATTTATATTATAATATATATAATAAATAATAAATTAATATTCCAATGTATATGTTCATATGTATACAGTGTACATATAGCCCATTTCCTATAGTGTCTTACTATAGTGGACATTTAGTAATTTTTTGAAAATGTCCACTAAGTAAAGGTTTTCTCAATAGTGGACAACTCTTTATAGTGGACAATTTTTAATTCCCCGTGGCTGTCCACTATATAGAGGTTTCACTGTATTTGAATACTCGAAGAATTTGATAGGTTATTATTATTATTATTATTGGTTGTAGTTTAATCAAGTTTATCTCATAATGTTCCAAAAATCAATTGTATCTTTTCAACCCACTACTGTCCTCTTCGATGAGTTTAAAAAAACAAAGTCTAATACACAAAAAAATTATAATCTTCCTCTGATCAAATGGCATTAAAATTTGAGGTAAAACCAAACCCTCTAGTATAAAATCAATACCAGTGTTTCAATATATTTTGTCTTTACAGATAAAAACTTGAACTCCACGGTGTATGATCAACTATGCATTGCATAAAGCCCTACAAATACCAATAGTAAATGAAATAGCAACCAAACTCTGTAAATAATTTCTTTCCAAACTCAAGTCAAATCCAAACATTCTCAACCACTTTATGTCATCAATCACCATTCCTAACAATGAAAAAAGAAAAAAAGAAAAAAGTAGTTCTTCCCAACAAAAAAAAAAATCAGTTTTCCCTCCACGAAAAACTCATTAAATACGTAGGAGGTTAGCTGTTGCTGAATAAAAACTTAAAAGTTTTAACATTTTAAATAAAGTACAACTTAACGTTTTTCACGAATTACTATAATTGTTCTATTATTATTTAAATGTATTAAAATAATATTTAACAGTACATTTTATGTTATAATGTAATCTAGTACTTAAAATGATAATCATATATTGTAACACATTTGACTTACAATGGTATTTATTGCATACGACATCAAAAAAGTACAAAATCGTACAGAAACGGAGTGTAAATATCACTGGAGATCTATGGGCGTCACGTGGGCACTTGGTCGATGTACAATACGTTAGTACATTCTGGTTTTAGTTGATCCACTAGACCGATTGAAACTCGTACGTAATAACGCATAAGCAAGCACAAAGGGTTGATAATATAATAACGCTCCGAAGTGTATATACAATAACAATTGATTATTGCAGAAAATACGAATTTCGTCGGAAATATTTTTATTTATTTTTCTTTCATCTTTTCATTCAAAATGTCTCCGGCACCACGGCGTGCGTGTGTATTACGCGTATAATAATTTGTATGATACACTAGGTATTTTTTCATGATTTGTCAAATGCTAATATTGTTATTCATTTTTATAACTTTAAATTAAAAAATAAAAATAAAAGAATTTTTTATTCTGCCGTTAAAACAAAAAATAAAAGACAAAATAACCATTTAAAAAAACCCGATTTTTATTGTATATATTCGGTACACATACCGAATTTTTATTGATGTTAATCTCTTAATTCCCTACGATTCTTATCAAAATTAAATTAATTTTCATGTATTAGTTAATATTATAATAACAATCAGTAATGACCGATTACGAATGAGAAATATTTTTTAAAAATCAAGTTTAAGCTATTTTGACTATTTTACAAAACAAAAGACTAAAATTTTAAACTTAAACAGCGCAAAACACAAATAACATTTTAAAATGTAATTTTTAGTTGCATAAAAAAATAAATAAATAAATAACAATTTTGAATAGAACAATGGTTATTGCACTTGTCAAACCGTACTGAAACACCATGTATAGATTTATCGACATCGGCTGAGTGACGCCATCGAGATGTAAGCGTAAACGAGGAATAAAAAAACAAAAACGAATTTGTTCGCTTTGTTCTCGCCGCCCGCGGTAATCGACGAGAATTTTGTCTGCGATCTCGTCCGTGACCTCTCCCTTTCTCCCCAATGAGGTATAGTGCGGTGTCGTCGCGCGCGTTTGTTTATAATAGAAAATACGCGGTGATATCGAACGACGGCTTCGCGTCACGAGATTTATGTTCACCTATACGAGAAGACGACTCAGAGTCAAAAACGCACACGTCATCCATCATGAAAATCGAAAGGAAAAAATTCATAAAAAATACTTTGCACTTTCGAACTTTTAGTACGTTTTACTTGCCATATACGTCTGGTACCTAATAAATTTGAGTTATATTATAAATCGCAACGTTTTTTCTTACAATAATAACACGCGATGATGGACCGATAGGAGTTCAATATCGTTTTCAGTTTTGGTTGATCATCGATAACATTTATTTTTAAAATTACGATCATCCTTCGACGTATTATATTGTTATCGTATACAAACGTTAATATACTTAAGTAAATTTTATTCTATCTTCTTCGAATTTCGTTACCAAACTCAAAGAAAAAGGTTGCAAAAACGTATTTTTAAACGATGAACCGTCCGATATCCGCTTCGAAGTTACTGTATTGTTATTCGAGAGTTTGACAATCATTTTAGGTCCAAATGTCTAATACTGGAAATATAATTAACTAAATATTGTTGTTTTTAATCGAACGAGAGAAAATTAATATACTATCAGACTTGCAAGATGATTTCTTTGGAAAACTACGAAAAACGTTGTTGGATCCAAATAATTAATTATCCATTATTGAATTACTGTTATGCGAATGTTACCATCCGATTAAATAATCACTTTATCTTTCCAGAAGAAAATCACTTTTAATGATAAATAGTATTCATATTAAAATATGCAATAGTGTTTCGTTCCCCCCCTCAAAACAAAAAAAAAGGTCATAGCAAAAATTCGTGAATATTCACTATTCAAAAGGTCACATTAAAAACTATTTACGATGTTTTTAAACCATTCACGAACTACGCTCAATGTATACATATATATACACACACGTATACATGGTATTCAGTTGTGATTTATTCGTCCTCGTCCATTGCGACGGAGTAGAGATATTTTTGCTTTCTGAACTGTCGCGACCAAACGACTACAATTATTTTTTTTCTCAATAATAATAGCCTCACCACAAAAAAAAAAAAAAAAAAATAAAACGTAATAAATAACAACGAAAAGAGACGGAAGAATTCATAACAATTAAAAATAAAAGTTACGCGCACGATAAAAACGCTACTGGTGGCCGTTTAATCACGTCACCGCAAGCTGAAAACTTTCGACGACATGACGAATTATTTAGGCAGACCCGGGGATGGTGAAAAAAGGTCAAAAGGTTGGGTATTACACGGGCGTTTAATCAGTCAGGATCAAGTGGACAATAAGGACTATGACCTCGACCTCCATGGGATAATATATAACTAATAAATTATTTTTATCGTGTTATAAAAATAAAAATAAAACTTGTGACACGCATTTCCTGTAATTGAACAAAATCGTACTGGCATGGTGGCGGTTGCGGATTGGGACCAGGATAAGAGAAACATAAACCAGTTATATGTTGTATATTATAAATATATGTTCATAGGCCGACCAATAATAAAACCAGGAATTTTATATTATATTCAGTAGCGTAAAGCTTGGACATGTATGCGATAAATTGCAGTTTTTATAGGACTTTCGAATGCGGCCCTTACAAGTCCATCTTTATTTTTCGAAGAGTGCATATTTTTTTACAGTTCAATTTCCAGTTTTATAGATAATGCAATTTTACGGTATTATTTAAAATTTGTTAACACAGATACTGTGGTGTTGAAGGAGGACGAACAACGAAAGAGTCAATCAAAATTTTAGTTAAAAAAAAAAAAAAAAAACATACCTCCACACAAATCGGATAATGAAAAATAACGGTTTTTTATGTGTTTTATAAATGACGCATAATTGAACTTAGTAATCATACTTAGTTGAATCAAAAAACTACAATACAACCGATTGATGCATTCAAACCGAGCAATCGCAAAGCGTTCGGCCGCACTGATGCATTTAAACGCGTTTTTTTTTTTTCAATACAGTAAATGTATTGGAAACCCGTCCATCGAATCTTGTTTTGACATATTTTTTTTTTGTTTTTTTTTTTATCTATTCCGTTACAAGAGCGGACAAATAATAAATTTACTCGTCGTCCTACAGAGATATATCATTTGTCGACATTTGTGAAAACCACCATAAAAAACGCGATTCATTTGAAATGTGTATTTTTAACGCCCGTTTTTTGCTTAACTATTTTGAGTTTACGTGCATGAATACAAAATAAATGTGCGTTTTAAAAAATTGTCTAAACGTTCATGTAACTGACCACGATTCATTGTTCTATTACAGCGCGACTTCGATCGGGACTTAAATTATAATTTTCTAGCCGACTACTCACGCGTTCTTTGTCTTTGCCCGGAAAGACCCTAGATTCTTATCCGGTGTAGGCGAATTTCGATTTCACTCGTTTTGCATTTACCCACTTAAGTTCACCGCGAAGTTTGCAAATGCCCACTCATTCCGTGTAATTCTAGTGGTCCTAATAGTTACGCCTTATCAAAACGTGTTTCAGATTCGTAGCCCAAAAATTACCGGGTGTACATATAACTTTTCTCATCCTCTCGGGCAAAAAGATTTGTTTTTAATGAGTTCGCTACTGAATCGGTTAACCCCGGGTCAACTTCATCTACCCCGGTGAGCCTTGCGTAGCACTACTGACGGAATATCCACCCCGCGCGAAAGTCCTGCAGTTGCATATTTCCTTTCTGACCAGTTGGTGCGTTCAGATATTTATTAGTTTCTCGTAGTTTTTAATAACACGCCGTTGGTCGGGAGAAACATGTTCATATGCGTCCTAACAAGGAAACAACCAATGAATTAAACAAATTAATTTCGTGTTGAAACTACTGCGCTGAGTTGCACAGATTAACGATTATAATCAAATATCTTACGTGATACCGTTACAACTGATTCTGTGTGAAAATCAACATACGACGTTTTTAACCAGATATGTTGAGGCTTGTTTAGTTTATTAGTTCTGAGAGGAAAGTTTGATTTTTTCTATAAACACATTGGAAATCTCATCTGATTTTGGTTTACTCAATGAAAATAATTATCCTAAAAGAATATCTTAATATCTACTTTTTTCAACATAACATTGATTTCAATGATTTCAAAGTCATAAAGGTCCGTTTTAATAAATGTTAAATTAATTAATACATAAATTACAACTAGTATCTACACTGCATAAAATAATCAAATTTTAAAATTCCAGTATTGTTAAAAAAAAATTTATTTTTTACTTTTGAATCCTATTTTTTTATACATTTTATTTATACTCACTAACAGCAAAGTTAAGGCCTTATTTTATAAATCGTTATCGTTAACTAACATATTTTTCATTATAGTTACGTAGTAAAACTATTAAATAACCGAATATATATTATTGTTTATTTTATATTCTTATTCAGTTTATAGAGTTAATAAGTTAATATTTGGAAGTACAATAAACGATTAATTTAACTACATTTATATTTGATTTTCAGTTATTTATATTTATTTATTTATTGAATATTCAAATTCTTTGGAAATGATTTAAAACAACAACAAGAAATGAAATGTGCTAATAAATAATAAAATGTTTTGTTCTGAAAAATTCTTTTAATTCTTCATCATTATCTCAAAATTAATGATTTTAAAGTTGTTTTCCGGTTTACTATGATTACCAAAATGGAAATAATATTGGAAAGTAAATAATATTTTACATTTATTGAAATATTTTTAAAATAATAATAATAATAGTAATAATAATAATCATAAATAAAAGTTATAAAATGTCAAAGTTTTTTATAATGAAAAACTTTTAAGAATATATATTATTTTATTTCGTTTTGTTTTTTATCATGTTAGATAGTAATAAACGAAATGGTTATTTTTCATGTTTAATTATAATTATAAGACATTTCAACAAACTAACAGAATTTTAATGGTCTTTACTAATTGCATTAAGTTCACGAAATTTAAATAGTATGATTATTTCTTTGTACCATTGGGATGATAATAGGATTTTTAATTCTATAATTTCGACATTTGCATTTTCTTTGTCGGTGAGTATTTCATGTGTAAGAAAAAAATAAAAATTAGTTTCTCGATAATAATTTATTAAGATTTTTATTATTATAATTGTAATGCTTAGCGACTAGACGTCTTATTAATTGTATTTAATATTCAGAATACGGTGCTAATATCAAACCCGACCGTTTCATTTTGACTTTTAAAGTTTTCGCCCAAATAACAAGGTTATTCTTGAGTCATCTAAGTGTTTCTGCTGTCTTAACTTATTATCTAGAGGCCATTATTGAATTAGGCAATCTCTGTGACGGAATAGCTCGCACGAACTGAATGCCGGAATGCACGCGTAGTCTCGCTGTCCGAATCGGCAGCAACACTTCCAATGTGCAAAATAAACACATTTGTTGCAATGCGCGCGAGTGCATTATTTTTATCGGTCGAGACTTTATTACCAACTTGGTTGTTCAATAAACCAAAAAATAATTACAACAAGATGTAAATGTAATACGAATATTTACGTGATCAAATTCACGGGTCCTCGCGGCCGAGAGGTTAGATGTAGTATTTTTGTTGTAGCTCGGTCATATGATATAGGTATTTTGTCGAATTTAATTCAAACACGTAATTGTATGTATGGAATGTGTTCGCGGGTCCGTTAACCAGGATTTATTTCCATAACTTTTTTACGTGACGACAAAAGTAGAGATTACAATAAAGTATAGACAGCACAACCATAATATGTTATTACCAGTGTTGGGAAATATCTAGATAAATGTATCTAGATAAGTTATCTAGATAAAAATTATTTATATCTTATCTTATCTAGATAAATTTATACTCAGTTATCTTTATCTTCATCTAGATAAAAATCTTGTTATCTATCAGTACCAATCTAGATAATTTATTTAAATAAAATAAAAATAAAATTTGAAAATTTAAAATGTTTCTATATTTTCATTTTTACATTTTTCTGTACATCATATACCTATGACACAGATAATAACTGACAAGATGACTTCTTATGAAGTTTATTTAAAAAAAAAAATTATTTTATATTTTATGTTTATTAATGTTTGAAACGAGTTTAAAAAATGATATTTATTTTATAATGTTTTTAATTATGAATTTTTTACCTAATATCTGTAGGCTGTAGTATCCTGAATATTTTCAAAATCAAACATGAAATTATCTCATATATATCTAGATAAAAATGTCTAAAAACTTATTTTTATCTTTATCTAGATGAAATTTAGTATAACTATCTAGATAAGAATTAGTATAGTCATCTTTATCTTTATCTAGATAAATTATTAGTTATCTATTCCCAACACTGGTTATTACATGTTAGCCGTTTAGTGTTGATTGTTGATTGTTTACCGTCCGTTCACAAATTTATTATACTTTGTGTACTCCTACCGAAGCAACTAGAAATATTTTATTTTTTTTAACTTTCGTGCGTATTCAAATCTCAATATGTTTATATTTTTTTTTTCCACGAATCTGCAAAAATTTTAATACGTGCTTAATGTATTTTATTGTGTACTTTTTAAAATATCTCGTTCCAATGTAAACCTAAAATAATTTTTTCTATTTACTTGATATCGAATTATTATTAAATATCATTTTATCATAAAACTTAATTATTAAAAATTACGGATAAATTAATTAACCCAGGCCGTAATAAAATTATTTTATACGTCACGGCATTGCATAGTGTAATTTGAACTCTGCTTCAAAAAATGATCTAATGATTTTTTAATGAGCGTACAGCAAAATTGTATTGTACACCACAGTATATTATTTGTTTACATGTGACCAAACGTCGATGTTTGTACGCGTAAATTTTAATACTTTTTTTTTATTATTATTGTATTATTGTATAACACTTACGACAGCGATTTATTTCGTGTGCATGGGATTAATCGAGTATTTTGTAAAATGTTTTTTTCGAGAAGAATAAAAACAATATTAATAATATTTTGACATTTATTTTATTTTATTATAATTTTTTCATTGACAGTTCACGGGAAAATTATGTTCCATGTACTGTGGAGTGTTATTTAAAATAAAATATTTAAACGAAATCGAAATAAAACGTCATAAAAATTAAATAGCCAGTACGCGAGTGTAAATTAAAATTAGTAACTTTCCGAAAACCCACGTATTTCACGTGTACAATAATTATTGCTAAAACATATGCAGATATTTCATGATACGTATTGACGTAAATGTATGATAATATATGTAATTCAGTATGTTTAATTAACATCAACAATGTCTGCCGAACCGCACACACGATAATTATATGTTATTTATCTATGTTTGCGAATATTTGTATTTACGTGTTTCGTAGAACATATGGCAAAAGTTCGTTTTATAGGTGGTAACGGTTTGGAAAAATTATCTTTTATCGAAACGTTTCATAAAATCGCAGCACCGCTGTAACATGTAGTGCAAACCATACAGTTCTAAAATACAATTTTTCAATGATGATTTCGCATCCATAATCAGACATTTTACACTAATAAATCGCCTAGTATTGAGGAAATTCTCTTTCTTTTTTTTTTTTTTATCAATAAAAATACCGTTGTCGTAAATTATTTGATCATTCTTGTATTTTTTCATATAGTTTATACGATAATATAAACATAATTATATAAAATATTCGACATCACTTGTTGGCTTTTCATTTGTCTCCATTGTGTTTATCAATTTTTTGTAACAACGATTTGTTATCGCAAAACGACCAAGAGCAAAAATAATGAGATACGATAACCACGCTACTTTTCTTTGCCATTTCGATGAACATGTTTTAACAAGTCGAAAATACAATCATAGAGTTTATACATACCAACCAGTCGTTCGACAAACATGGCTCAAGAATACGTGCTTTTACCGGGAACAATCACGCGCACGAAAATACTAACAATCACAGTGTCAATAACAACAATGACAAATACGATGACAACGGCAATAACGATTATTCAACGCGTCAAATTTCCTGATGAAGCCGAGAATTGCCATGTCCATCAATGAGCACACGGAGAAACGCTAAAGGTTGCTGGCGAAACCGGGTAACTCGACTAATGTTATATTGAAGACGGCCGCGGACGCGCTGCGGAATAGATTTATAGTAGATTTATACTAGTATGCATAGCAGGAGCACGCGAAAATCGATATTTTGAACTCGACGATTCACCGTCGCTATTTCAATGAGAAATTCGCACGAATAACATTATACAAACATTACAATCGCATGACATGTACGACGAAAGACGATACTTGCAGGACCCTTAGTCCTTTGTTTACGAGGTATTCGCGAGCAATGGACCTGGACCGCGGTGCACGTTTTAAAAAGCAGGGGTATTAAGCGTCGCCGCCGTCGAGTTTACGGATACATTAGCGAACGGCGGTCGGAAAGCGAAGTTATCGGATAAACAATATGCGCACGAATACATGTATGTATATATATATATATATATATATATATTATAATTATTATAATTGTAATATATAGCCTCGCGGTTCGGCGCGTTTGCATATTCGAATACGTTTTTCGATGCTTGGTAAAAACAACACGCCGAACGATACTGATTTACATGTCGTCCTTCGTTAAGCTTGATGAATACGCATTCAGCGCATAACACGGATAAAACAATAGGAGCACATCTCTCCCCTCACTCTATACATATAAATATATGTATAACCCTCTCTCTGACGCACTGAACACACTCGATACCGACCCGGTTCGCCAAGCACAGTCCAAACAAACGTAATACAAATGTGTGTATACATACACATTCACGCGCACCTATTTATGCGTGTGCACGTAGTGTACACATGTATATATTCATACGTGCGTGCGCACAATCCATCAGGCCGTGGTCTGCAATCACGTTGTAATGACGTATTCCCAAACGATAGTCTTGGGACTGAGAGCTTACCGGTGTTCACGTGCGAAGTTTTTGTGACTGATTTGTACGCTAGATCTTGCAAGCTTAGCACCGGTAGGGTTGAAAAATCACCACGTGATAAGATGTTTGGTTGTTTTTTTGTTCCGCTTCCCCTTCCTCTTCCGGAATGCACGCGATTTTCCTAGGCTCAGGGGTGGATCTAAGGAGAAGTTTCAGTTCAGAAGGTCATTCGACCCACAGTTAATATTAGTTGACATATTTGAAATCTTGAAAACTTTTTTTATATTTTTCAAGTGTGCTGACTATAGGTTGAAATCAATACTAGATTGGAGTAAATGCCACAGTTACCACCCCATATCTCAAATGACACCACTGGTTTAATTGTACAGTAGAGTAAATCATATTTATGCCCCGTGTAAGACGGAATCATTTATAAAATAAAATGAATATTAATGTTTTCAACGATAATTATGAATAAACCTAAAAATACATGTTAATCGATTATATTGGGTTTTATTATTATTGTTATAAGGTATACGTCAATAATCCAGTTTCAGTCCTAATAATAATTACAGGCCAATTATTGGTCTCATGTAGTCTGGCCCACATATCTCTAACTGTGGATCACCCCTGTATAGGAATTATATTTTACAATAATTTTGTTCTCTCACATTTGATATTCCACGGACAACTAAACGGTGATGTACAGATATGGGGATTATCAATATTTTTATCAGCAGGTATACATCGTACCGTCATTGACAGGTGAGCAGGTGTAATAATTGGCGATCTTGTCGTATGCATTTTACCGGCATATTGCTATATTTATTCTTATCTTTATTACCGTGACATAATGGTTAGCACTTTTTTTTTCCAGTCAGAGATAATTTTTGTTCGAATATTTAGTCATTAGATGTCGATACTTGGGTTCATATTTTCACTCTTCACGTCACGTATCAAGATGTTGGCAAAATAATTGTACAGTATTATACAAAACGCAGACTCTGTTAATAGTTTTTTAATAGCCAAAAACCTTATAGCAAATGTAGACATTATATTATATACATAAAAGTAATACGAAATAAATATTGTAAAAAAAATGTGTGACAACGTTAGAAAGTGTCACGCATTACCATTAATACAGAAAAAAAAATAGTAAAGTTATGGAAAACAATCTCTCTGTTCGGAGATAAATTAATTTATCGGAGGTTAAATCATTTTGGCACGCAGAGATCTCGAATAACTGAAATTATAAAAAAACCATCTCTGTTTTTGTACTACTAAATGTATTATTATGTTTATTCAATAAAAATAATAATTATATGCTTCTAATTAAGACGGGTTGTTGGAATAACATTCGAGGATAATAACTAAGTAGGAACAGATATTTTTATATTTTTATATAAAGATATAAAGTACAAAATATTCAAAATTAAAAAAAACTTTGTCGATTTGTTGTATATTATTGATGTTGTACTATTAGTGTCAAGTAAAAGAAAAAAAAAGTCAAGAAAAATATGATCACTCCGACTAAAACCACTTTAGTAAACTACGATTACTATAACTGATTTGATATATCACAAAATTTCTATTTTTAAACCAAATGCAACATTATTATATCTAAATGTTACCTGCAAATAATGGTATTTTTTTATTACGTTATAAAATATAAGTATATTTTTTTCCTTCGCACACATATACACAAACATACTTACAGATCATTCTACATTAAAGTATTTTTTTGTGAAACGGAATAACTTTATTACGAATAAATATTTCATATAATTCGAAACGGCGAATGCGTTAGTAAATAAATGAAAAAATATATCGATCAGGTTAAAAAAAAAAGTTAAGAAAAATTACGAAAAACAAATGCTTGGTAAAAAATGAAGTAATGGAAACCATCAAATGATCAAAATGCGTAGGCTGTATTATACGTATATATAAACACGAATTGCTATTAGGTACATAAAATTAAAGTCCGTATTTATATTTTTAATACGGTTCGATTGCGGTTCGTGTCCTTTACAACGGGTTATAAAACTAAACGTATTACCATAATTGTATCTGTGAAGTCCGATCGGTCAGTAAACACGTGGCGTTTTCGCGCGCTATACTGTCGATGTTTTCAGATATAATTTTATGACGATGAAAAACGATTCGTGGAAAATCACGTCGTTATGATCGTCACGGTTGTGATACGTTTTTGAGTTAGATATTGTTATATTATACGGTTCAGCACCTATAATCACTGTGGTCGGAATCATTTTAAAAAAACCACGTTATATAACCAGTAAATGCATTCGAGTATTTTTGTATTATCAAAAATACATCATCCCCGAGTGTCAAGGATCACAACGGTGTTTCTCGTTATAATCACTCTGTACACAAAATAATCACTACCGTCATAACGTGTACGTTACTACACGTATACACGTTTGGGGGTAGGGGAGGGACACGTTGCAGTATCCTGGAAGAGGAAGGATATTACGACTAAGCGTGACAAATACCGTTATTGATAAACAAATATCAGGCCATCACGCTCGTGCGCGTGCACACATCGCACTCGTGCCATGCACACAATCACGACGTTTTGCGCATACATTAGCTCACCTAGTTTACTTGGGCACACACACGACGTATCGCAGGTTAGTCCGTTTCGAACGAAAAGCTGTAATTTGAAAAATTAAATAAATTTACCCGTGCACACGGTACTGTGTATACATTTCACTCGTTCAAGTGATAACCCTTTACATCGGGTTATGAAGAAACTAATTCAATATCGCACACGGTGTACGATAATCCGATTGCCGCGTGACGAGAGTCACTAATTATATTAGGTACTCCAGAACCTTTGAAATAGCACCTCTCGTATAAAATACGCCTACTTGTACACTATACGTACCGTTATTATACAGGTGTTCCACTCAAATGGTAATACGAAATATTTCTGTCAAGTGACCACGGATTGAAATTAAATTTTCAGCGTAAGATGGAGAATACTAAAATACACATTTTTTGATGATTTTCAAATTTATAATCCTAGCAGTGAGCGCATGAGCAACACAACTTGCATTTTTTATAAATCAACTATTCTCCAATCTCGAAAATTATCCAGTTCACAGAGAGTGAAAGATAGAATTAAAAAAAAAAGAAAAGTTTGCTCAGTTTTAAAAAATTTGCAAATGCCTGTACATCGTGATCATAAAAAAATGATTTATGATTGAAAATAGAATATATGAGTACATGGAAAAGAAATTGTAAATGTTACATAAAGCAAAAAAAGTTAAATATTTATTTTTATATCAAACAACTGATGGTACAAAATAATAATTGTCATCTTTTGAATCGTTTCAAAGATTTGTCTATTTGAGGTACTTAGTCTTGGTTTCGTGTAATGACATAGTAATAATAATAATAATAATTGCGGCGGCTTTATTGCACAAGATGGTGGACGATAATTACTATTGATTATCAATATAAAACTTATTTAATTTTGCGTCCTTCTATCGTAGTAATCTATCTTAATATTTCAGAACTAGATTATTTGCGATAAATTATCTTGCATCACAGATGATTTCAATATTTCATTTTTAATCGAATCAACCAGTTTCGCTATGATAGTGACCAATAAGAAACATCCGCGAACAGTGAAATTTTAATCGTTTGTGCTCTGCGAAATCCGGTAAATTTGATTGAAATTATAGAAATTATTCATTATTGATCTTTTTACAAATGATAATCATTCTGATAGTAATATAAATACAACACACGTGTTTATCGTAATTTACCCTGAATCGCTGTATATATGATTTTTAACGGTCTTGTTCAGTAGCATAAAATATGTTTAAGTCACGATAATCATTACACGAGTTGGATTGAACGTCTATTAACGTATATGAACAGTGTTTTGTTAACAAAACTTTTGGCGAACATGCGATTCAAAAAGCTGGAATAAATATTTATAAAATATACAACAGTTTTAAACTTACCTACATGTGTACAAGATATTCATGGATATAATACACGGCATATGGAAGGTATGATCATATGAAATAGTTACTCATAGTAACTATGCATGTATAAACCAGTGTTCAAGTAAAAGCACAATAGTAAGCGACTGCATATGATAATTCAAAATGTATTAAAATACACTTGTCACACCACGTACTTCATATACAATAGAATATACTCAATCAATTCAAACGTCAAAGTAATCGGTTATTTGTGTACACACTTGTACGTGGATGCACTACATGTTTGTGTCAATATTTATAGAGAAACCAAACTGAACTGCTAACATTTTTTTTTTTAAAAAAACTCTTGTCAAAAGAAAAACTCATCAATAATTGCAGTGTTCTATATTTTTCAGTAAAACAATCCATATCTTATATCTTTGTAAACAGTGGCGTGGCGTGGCTAATACTATAGTATTAGTATATCCAGTTAGTGGCTACTGGATACTGACATTTGTATGAACATTAAATATCTTTTTATGTGTTATTTACCTAAATTCTTAATTATGAATGTAAATTATTACCCACCTCCCAAAAAACTGAGAGGCGGCCGCCTCGCGATCACCCCCAACACCATGTCACTGGCTGACAATATAATAATACATTCATATTAAATCGCAATATAATCCTATGTACTCGTATCAAAATAATTTAAGTATGTTACAAATTTTTTTCATTTAATCAAATTCATCTAAGTACTTCTAATCTGTGTTAATTTCAATCTGTTAATCTGCTCACTACACATATATTAATTGAACACGATCATAATATGATCAAAGAACTATACTGTTTTAAACAAATCACCAGTTTATGCGGCACAATATGTAACGAGTAGATTTAGAAAAATCAAATCAAATACATAGTAAATAAATTATTTCATCAAATAATATGATACCATTGTAATGAATTGTAACGGAGTGTATTGTATTTAATTAGACATAGAAGAAACAACGTAAAATATGTGTCGGTTTTCTATACAGGTATATTTTCGAATCCGAATAAGCCACAATAGCGGATACCGTGAATTGTATTACGAGTTGTGTTAAAATATGGGCTCAAATAAGTCAGTATTTCTAATGATATTTTTATTTTAAAAACGTTTTCGGGAGTTCGTTGGGTTTGCTCCGTACAGACATAACTAAATTAATTTGTCGTCATTTTCTCGATGGTCGTAAAAGCATACGTTAACTATACGCACTCATATATCTACTAATGGAGTTAAACAGACAAGATTACAATAGAACATAGTGTACAGCTTATTTGAACAGTCGACTGTAAAAGCTATTGTGTGTTGACATTTCAATGGGTAATTAAAAGCACCCTTGTATTTTGTGTGACAAGTATATTATCAAAATATAATGTTTCTCAGAACAGTGTCGTCTTGTTAATTATCTCTGTGTACGTTCTTTACTTGAAAAACGATAAAAATAAAAATAAAAAAAACCTTTGTTAATATTATTATTAGGATACATATTTCACGGTCGATATGATATCATAAGGATTATATTTGACGCTATGTTAAGGGTACACTAATCAATTTATTATTGACTATAGTATTATTATTATTAGTGGATATTGAGTACATAATACTTTGGACACATCAATATACTCGGTTAATGATGGACGCTATATCAAACACGTTAAAGTTAAGGCTACAAAAGTATTGTTTGATAATTATGAGGTTCTTTTATAAGAATGTGCATAAGAAACTTGGGCGCAAGGATTAATATTTCTGTGGCTATTACTCGTATCGTTAATGTTTTTATGTATTAGTCACAGATTACGATTCTGATTAACCGTCACGTTAATGTATGTTGTTATTATGAATAATTTCAACGTCACACAGGCATTTCAACGGTTCATACTCATATATAGTTTGCATTTGGAATAGTTACTATTGAAATCATCACTTATCTAGAACTAAAATTCTAAACCAGTTTGACAGTTTATAATGAATTTTAAAATTATCAACAAAATTATTTATAGAATTTATTAATATTTTGAAAATTGTTTGTTCAACACCAAAATAATTACCAGCAATCATTGGCCAGGTGATTTAAATCATTTGTGTAAAATTTTATTTTTGTAAAAAAATTATAAATTATAAATTCGGTTGATACACGAACATGACAAGATATCAAACTTGAACATTGAATTATACAAAAATTTTTTAGAGATGTATAAACTACAAATTTCACTTTTAATTTATACAAAATATGCTTTAAGATTTATAAATAAAATGTATTATGTTAAATTGAATCCTTCTAGAAAAAATGTTTTCATTCAAAGTATTGTTTATTTTTTAACTGTATAGTTAATGCATTATAATGTTAAATAATACTCTAACATTAAAATAGTATAAGCAATAATTATCAGCTTGAATTAAAATCATCAAAAATATATTTTGTTCATCACATTTCCAATTATCATATTATAATAAATTTAGTTTGATGGAAGAAAACTGTCAGAGGATAATAATTTTCGTGATATATTTTAATATCCTAAAAGAGAAACTTATTTAGTTATTTATTCAAAATTAAACTTATTTGTTGAAATTAAATTAAATGAATTTAAACTTAAAAACTTGAATGGTGAGAGGAATGGGCTTTATACGACTAATACTATTTCGAAGAATGTACTTTTAAACTTTTCAAAAGATGAAATGGCATAATTGCTACTAAAATAAAAAAAAAAACGTAATACTGCGGGTCAGTCAAAAAAAAAAAAACCCATGTAAAAGTAATAAATATTAAGTAATATTGTAGGTGTGGCCAGTGGGCTTTATCCTATTCAAGCTTTAATACCATAATTGTTCTTTTTGTCTATCAAATTTGCTTATTGTGTAACGTTACCTCAGATTGTAATTTTCTTTTAATTAATAAAAATAAATACAAAAACTAATAAGACTAAGTTTTATAAAACAATGAATTACAGATTAAGGACTAGTATTTTACACCATATGAATATGTTTTTGGAAGATTTAACTGTATAGATGGTTATAATTATTTAAATCCAATGTGTACGCATTCAGTAGGTTAAGTGAAAAATGTTATGAATACCTATCACAAGTTTACAACGAATTAAACGTATCAGTTCTAAAGGAACTCGTATTCAGTGGGGTGGTAAACTAAAAATTACAATGAGGTAAATTAAACTTTACCAAAAAGTGACTAACACCCATCATCCGCCTACTCACCAACACTCTCACTATATCGATATTTTTTTAAAGAATTATAAAAAAAATAATATACTATACATTGTTGTACTATTTTGTATTATAGAATAAACCCCTAAACATCTTGGAGGCAAATGCCTCTCAAATAAACCTTCACCACGTCATTACATTTATTTGTATGGCAGTAAATTATTTATGGAAATCAGTTTGGATACAACTTAATCAATGCAATACGTAGATTATTCATTATCCATACTCAACTGATAGAACTGAGTAAATGTTATCGTATTGTGAAAATGCAATGTTTTAACGTTTTCATTAGGTTAAAAATGTAAATTTTTTTAAAAAATAAAAATAATAAAAATACTCATAGTTTTTAGACTATACCATAGAAAAAACCCATAGAAAAAAAAGAAATGGTTTTTCACGCAAAATGTACAGAATACCAACGAATAGAATATGTAAAAAAAAAAAAAAAAATACATTTAAAATCTTAGTAACTAAAAATAATTTGACATATTATTATGAAGAATCGTAACAAAACAGTTATATTCGATCGATATAATAAATAAAAATCATTAGTGTACAATATACATCTACATATTTAAACATATGTATACTATACATAGGTAGTATCTCGTACCACCATCATAGTACGGTCTCGGCGCTTCAAATCCAGCAATAGCAGATACAATAGACGAGGTGATCTTCGAGCGCATTGATAAATATAATATTTTCATCCACCCCTAGGTCGAGTAATTTTTCGTATGTCATCCTAGTCTATGTGAAAGCCTAATCCTCGTTGGTCCGGAAGCTTTCATTTTCGCTCCGAGGTTTTAATGAAAAGCATAATACTTACCCTAGTACTACCCTATGAATACACTGCACAGCCAAGAGCTCCTCACCTTCCTCTCGCCCCGGTGTCTCATTAAACAGACTTAAATGAAAACCAGATCCGCTAATCTTCTCAGTCGTATCAGTCGCTGTCAAAATGAACACGGACAAATCCGTCACCCACACACACACACACACACACACACATACACATACCCACATACCTATCCACCCACACATGCATACGCTGCAATGGAGCTACTGGTGACGACGACGACCATCCCATTCAGAATTCTTATCCTTTTTCTCTTCGTCTCTCATCCATCACTATTTCATGAAAATAATCTCGTTTATTTCTAAATATAAATGTACATATTCATCTCGAGTTTTAAATTCACATATAAATACATAAGTCAGATAATATTTATTTTTTTTTAATATTAAGTAATAATAATAATCGGTTTTGTTACACACGAGATCTTTGTGGTGTCACACTGAGGCTGGACGAACGTATAGACGATTTATATAGTCATTGACGAGGCACTGATCAAAGTGATCAACGCGCATTAAGAACCCTGCTGGAAAAGTATTACATTGCAATGAGTACGAGACATATTTAAAAAAAATGGCTTAGAAACGTATAAGAGAGGCGCGAATATCGTGTGTGCAAATCGTTACTTTTTACCATATTCTTAATCTCTATCTCTGTCATAGGAATTCAATATAACTGTACAATTTTTTTTTTCACTAATATCTATTACTAACAAAATAAACATGAACGTGATAACTACAATTTTTAAAAAATACTATAATTTAAATTGATTTTTATATCGGTAATCGAACGTTACGTGCAGAATTGAAAATACGTTACAATTATTCACGTTCGTTAAGTGTAAGAAACTCTAAGAAATATAAATTTAAACTTACCGTGACACGCTCAAAACAAATATGTTCAATCTAACAACCAATTTTAAAATAGTGTAACCTGGTCTAGTGTACACTATATACAACTCTTGCGACTATAATTATTTTACTATTTTAAGAGATAATGATTTGTATTTTACTTTCAACAATAATCATAAAAAAAAAAAAAGGTTTCAGGATACGTCGATTGTCAACATTGTATTTATGTTTATTTATATTCTTAGTTCATCATAACACATTATAATACGTACAATTGAAAATGTAATATGTCATTTATTTCTAGTTGAAATGCAAATGTTAAACATTTTAAACACGAATAGTTTGATTGTAATTTCGCACGTTCGATTAATACAGTCATATATGATAACATTGTAAATAATTTATTATTGCTCGATTTCTTGAAGGCATGTGAAAGCCTAAGAAGTCCTAAGAAATTTAATCATAAACGTAATATATCACACATGCACTACCTATAGTGGTTTTAATCAAAGCTGTGTCATAAAATGTTGTATGTATATAATCTGATATACTTAGTAAATCCTTAGGTTTAATAATATAACCATTAATAATATCCTTAAATGTATTTGTACGTATTGTAATAATAATAATAATAATAATAATAATAATAATAATAATAATAATAATAATAACAATAATAATAATAATAATAATATTAATCATACTAATAATAATATCCATCAAAGCATTTATACACTGAAAAGCCTCATAGTGACAATGATTTAATGAATTCATTAAAAGATACGTAATTAATTGTTTTTTATTTCTTTGCTTGATTGTTTTTTCTTTTTTTTTTATATTAAAATTATTTTTATATGATTGATTGAACAATAATATGTATTTATAATAATCACAATGTTATCCATGATGTATTACACAAAATAAATAATAAGTAATACAATTCATGATCAGTATTTATCAAAAAACAATATAATTGGTTAACTATAATCGCATTAATTTATTTTATACTAAGCCACGATTATAATATTAATTTATAGATAATAATTTTGTGACACTAAAAGGCAACGAAAATCAATCGGCATCTAAAAATATTTTTATTTTTTTATTTTTTATTTTTTGAAACATTTAACTATAAAAATATGTTCTATTTTATATTTCTTCGTAATTTTTATATTTTGTTATAAACTATTTTACTAAAATAATATAAACCTTCGGTCCTAATGTATTATTAACATGTAACAACATTTATATATTCATAAATGCAAATCCATTCTACTTACACAATTATTTCATATAACAAATACTTAATAAATCGTTAATTTTGTACTTATATTAAAATATACCATAATTTTCAGAAATATGCATGGTCCCCTAAGTAATCAAGAATAAAAAACTATGTATTATTTATTATAAATTAAAAAAAAGGTTACTTTAACTGAAATAAATAGAAGACAACATTTTCAATTACTAAAATTACTAAAGGAAAGACGCTTTTATAGTTTTCATGATTGAAAATAAAAAAATCAGAGTTATTTTTTATAGCTCGAAAATAGTTGTTAGTTCTTGTAATGGTTTATCATTTCTGTACACGTTTAATTATTTTTATTACGTATTTAAATCACGTATAAACGGTAGCCATTTTGTAATTAATCAAAAAAAAAGCAAAAATTATTTATATATGTATGGTAAATATTTTTGGTTATTGAAACCGTTGCCTTTTAAAACAATAAATAAACCGGGATGTCATGGTTTCCGATCTTTTGATACTAAAAATGATTTAGGATGCAGTGCCATCTTGTCTTTGAATAAATATACGAGCTACAAAATATATTCTTGATATGATTTTTCCAAAACTATGATCTGTTTTAACTCACTTTAATGTTAAGTTAATTAATGAAAAATTATTACACTGGAGGATTCAATAAATTATAAATATGTCTTAAAAACCATTATTACTTTAAATATTATAAGTTATAACTTGTATCTACTTTAACATATATGAATACTTTATTTATATATATATATATATTATTTTTTTTGTATTATGGAATTATATATTTTAAATAATGTGAGATATTTGGTTAATTATACTCGAGTATTAATGCGGTTCTTTACTTATTTTCTGAAGGTGTTTGAACGAGTTTTGGATCTTAAAGATGAAAGTTCACAGAGCTAAAAGATTCACAAGATAAACAAACTTTAGTGCTTATTTAATGAGTCTTTTTGAGGCGTAAACATACCTGCTTATAGAAATTACATTGTAAATATAATACTGAGAGGGTATGATGTATTTATACCAAATTATCTAGCACGAGCCGAGTGCATATCTGAACTCTGAACGAGCATTGAGGGTTAGGCCTCTTCTACGTTATTATATCATGCGATTGTGTTTACTTTTTGTTCATTCTTAAATGCAAGTTTAATCAAAAATGTATACTTATGTTTCAAATTTTACTACTATAAAACATTTTATAGTATTATAAAACACTAAATGTTCGATTGTATGGTAAGTATATGTGACATGTAAGGTAATTTTTAACACATTTTTCAAAAAACTAAATTAAATATATTTAGTTAAAATGATACGTACATCGTATTATATTTATATCTTATTATCTTATTTTAGTTTCATTCCGTAATTTTGGCAACGGTTTAATCTTATAAAATATATTTTTAGTGCTTAGGAGCTCATTGTAGATTTTTTCATTTTATTCAGAAACATTAATTTACGCAATGATTAAATTATTCCATATGGTTTTATGAGAACTTTTATTTATTTACCTACCTATATTTTTTTTTTTTTTTACAAATTTTATTTAGAATAAAAATGAATCTAGAAGAGGAAGCACTATTGTTACTTTTATTACGCCAAACAATTCGGTAACGTAGAAAAAGACATTATTGAATTCATACTATAACTGAAAATAAGAATGGAAGCCAGTTTAATGTGCTTTATAACTCGTTAAGGATGTATGATGAAATATTTTTTAATTAATTTAGAATGAATACAAACACATTTGATTAATTATTATATGAGTGAATGGATAATATACAAGGAAGAGACACAACTATGAGAAAATACATATCAGCAGGCGAACGTAATAATAATGATAAAGGCAAGTGGTCAGAAAGTTATCTTTGTACTAATGTGTTTATCATATTATTTTATATGTTATTAATCTATCCACAACGAGCGACCACCGTTTCGTGGCGTGGTCATAATGAGGTCCGTGTGAGTTAAGCCTAATACATAATATAATATCATAAAATTAGGCAATTTTTATTATTGTTAAAAAGAAATAATGTTTTGAAAATATTTTCACGAAGTATAATGATTTAATGAATAATATTTTACGTCCCAACTCAATGGAATTATTTTCAGAATATTTAATATCTCATGAGTACAGCCATATTTAATCTAAAAGTGAAGTTAAACTCATAGTTTATAAATAATTATTTTATTAAAAAAACACATTCAAATTACTTTTGTTTATCAAGTAATCTAATCAGTTCATTTCATTTGTACCAAATATTTTACTTTAACATTTATTCTTTACTATGTCAACTTATTCTCGAGCAGAACATTTTTACTAAAATTAGTTAGCAAAACTCAGTTACGGTTAGCGATGAAATTGATTAAAATAATTTAAGTAATACTTAAAAAACCATAAATATTAAACGTTTTGCATAAGTATAACATTTTACTATTTTATAGCTTAAAATAAATATTCTAAAAAATATAAATAGTAACTTGCATTAAAATTTTAAAAATGACAGTCACTAGAAAATAAATACAAAATAGATAAAATATAATTTCGTATTGAAAAAAAAAATAAATAAATATATGAGATACGACAGTGAAAAAGTGAAGCGATTATAGAAGTCAATGCATGTTGTTCATGAACTACATTTATTTTCACTTTGTCACTAATTTAGATGAAAAACATTTTTTTTCGGATATACCATTGATACTGGTAGACTGATTGTATGAAGATGTTTCTGTGAAGTTTCATAACTGAAAAAACGTACGAACGTATTCATTTATAAAAAAATGTATTTTAAAAAATTTATAATTATGGTATTAATATTTAACTAACGTGTTCCTAATGAATATCATAATTTAATTCGAGATTAAAAAATATAATTATTTAATCAATATATTTTGACAAATTAATTTAGCTTATGGTACATTATAGTTATTTTCGGGTGAATCTACATTTTATAATATTAGACTCTTACTATTTCGTAGCAAATAGTCTTTTTTAAAACAATGGTAATAATAAAAAATAAAGATGCTCTTTTTCAACCAAGATATTGAGATTTTTTCACTTTAACCGAAATCGATGTGAATTTTTCGCATTGGAAATACACCCGCATACAAACATACATGTAGAATTTGTATATACGTATTGTTCTGCGTGTTTTCTCCGGTTGAGTAAACCCATCAATATGATGTTTGTTGACATTTTTATGTTTTACTTTTCTTCTTTGTTTGAAAATCTTTGATCGGATTCGGCAAAGAAATACTTGTGTTCCTATATATTCGTACCGCTATACGGAAGTACAAGCAACATCGCTTGTCGGCTAGATTGAAAATAAAATTACTCGCCTAACAAATCGGTGTCTATTCGTTTACTTTGTTTTACTTGTCTAGCAGAGAGCAGTAGTTAATTGTGTTTTTAACAAAACTTGTAGATTGCTAACAACTTTGAAAACATCTAAATAAACCGATAAATATTATTTTCCGTTACGGTATGCTGCGGAAACTATAAGCTTTGTACAATTGGATGATATGAGCTGTATTTATGACTATCATTCGCTAGAGAAGAACCGCAAAGTACGCGTTGATGTATCTAAACAACTTTATTATAATATAAATATATAGTTTTCCGTTCAATACAATCGTACATAGTTTATATTATAGAATACAATTAAGATGAATATAAATTAAATTAAATAAAGATAATAATCAAATAAACAGCGAAATAAAGTAGAATAATTTCAATAACACGAACAATGGTTAGTTACGAACATAAATGGTAATTGATTACACGCAATGTGTCCTGCAATACGGACAGACATATTTTTGCGATATCGTTTTTAAAATGAACAAATATGCACGGTAACGGACAGTCTTACAATTTCGATCATCCGATTCGGAGAAAATATTTAACGAAGACCAAAAAAATTGTACAAAAATTCGTTCGCTACGCAGGTAGCGGCTGCGAAAATGTTGTGACTAACACACGCCACGATCTAGCGCGCGCGATATAAACACGTGGCATGGGGTTTTTTTTTTTTCGCCCGTGCACGGAATCGGAAAGCAAAAAGTGCGACACTGTTCGGTATTCGTCTGAGCCGTTTTCTGGTGAACGACGAAGGATAACGACGAGTGAACACCCGTAAGCTAAGACCCGCCAAAGAGGACGGAAATGTCAAATCGTCGTCCACGCGTTGTCCGTGGTGAACCGCGTGCGCACGGTCGACCAAGGCGAACGAGCCCGATCCGTAATGCGGCGTTTCGGCGTGACTTTTAAAATTCGTGCCGCGGCCGGTGTAATCGCGCGGCGAGAACGGTGCGCCGGAGCCCGTTTGTCTCCGTTTCGCGAACCGTAACTATGACAGTTGACGGTCGCGCGCGGAACTGTAACCGCACTCAACGCGCCCGTAAGCCCCCGTGTCATTGTTACAACGACCGAGTAGTTCACGACCGGGTTCGATATTCGTGTACGACTATCGGTGTGCAGCACCGCACGCGCGGTTTTGCGACAAACTCGTTAGGGTTTATGAATAAAAAGAAAAAAAAAAAACTCCGAGCGCGATTCAACCGTGTACGGTTTGCAGGTGTGTATATATTAGCGCTCCTGATTTGATGTGGGTAATACCCGGGTACCCAGAAACCCGGGTACCCGGGTACCCGTTTATCCGGGTAATACCCGATTTTGTGGGTAGTCAATGTTTTCGGGTAGTGGATACCCATTACCCAAAATTTTCGGGTACCCGATGGTTTTTAATATACGCAAACGGTTTAGCTAAGTCTTAACTCCTGAGAGGTAATCAGTGTTAAATTATACATTACACAATTATTCGAATAAAAAATATCTAAGGAAATATAAAAATTATCTATAAAAATATAATACCTACCATATAATAACATACCTTAACATACCTAAGATCATTAAGCTATGGTTATCGAACAGAAACAGACAAGATAAACTAAAGCCTAGTTATGAATACTTTCATATTCTTATATACACTTTTACTATTATCGAATTATAAATACATATTGGAATTGTCAAAATGTACTGAATATGTAAAATTAAATATTTCTTAATTTATTGTAAATCATGTGAAACGAATTTATCATTTACAATAGTTAATTAATTTATCATGTTTTAAAAAAAATTTGTATTTACATACAAATCCCAGCTCTAGTAATGAGTATACAAATCATAACGGGTACCCAATCCATAACGGGTACCCAAAATTTTGTAAATCGAGTAATACCCGTAAAACCCGGTTACCCGGGTACCCGGATAGTACCCGGGTACCTAGGTATCAAGAGCACTAGTATATATACACAGCTATATTTATGGTTATTCGAAATACGTAGTCTATGGAAAACGTCAAATTTCGGTATTACGTACCTGTGCGTAGATAAGAGGTAAATCGATTCGCAAAAGACGGAAAGAATACGAAGAACGAGCAGAACAATAAGACTCGATCTTCGAACGTTCCGTACACGCTGTCTATGTTCGATATCATTTAAAATATGATGAAATAAATGAAAACTCAAATGTATATCGATCGAAAACACACGTTTTGAGTAAAGGTGTACTTTAATAAAGTGTTTTATTTAAATTTTATTTTTTTGCTCCGAGCTCGTTTTCAGGATACCATGAGACATGAAGACTGTTCCGTTACACCATAAAGATCACAGTTTCAAAATAAAAATCTCGAATTCGTCAACTTCCATTTCGTTTTAAATGTAGATATTTTCAACAAGTTCTATTTCAGATTAGGTTAACGAATAAATCACTAACGAAAAAATATGATTAACCACATGATTGACAACGTTCGCTAACGAATATGGCACTCGAAGAAGAAGATGAATAAAAATTGCATGACCAATAAAACACACAGCTTATAAACTGTTCAAAGACGATGTAAGTGTTACATAAAATGAGTATATCGTCAAATGTATAATACCGTATATAGATACAACAATGTCGTATGGGAAAAATATTCTTTGTGTTGTGTGTTGATAATAATGTAACAACATTTCGTTGGACTACAAAGTGTTAATATTACAACAATTGGAATTTTTCAGTTTTTTTTTTTTTTTTCGTATGTATGTTACGAACAGAGTAAAGTTTAAGCAGAAAACTTATTTCTGATGAGACTTTTTGATTATGTCTATGTGGTATAATATACGTTTACAACATTTTATTATTTTTATGGAATTTTTTATTTTAGAGTAATATCCAGGCTTTTGCGGCTTTTATTTGCCATCATTAAAGTATTTCGAACAAATAAATGTAATTTTTAAGAACTTCTAGGAATTTATTATTTATAAATCGCTGAAGTGCAAAGCAACATTTAATTATAATTCAGAAAATAACATCAATGCATTTTCTGGTAAAATATAACAAAACGTTTACATTTTTCGAAGAATTTTATTTTCAATAACAAGTACGGTTTTTTCCGTTCTTGACCCACATACTGTGAATATTATGAAGTTTTAATTTTTATTTTAATCGATATTACAGTATTTATCGAGGTTTTGGTTTTTTATTATTTTAACATGACCATGGTACACGCAATAACGTAGATGAGTAGGTACTTGTGAAATACTATTGGCATCCAAATTACGCGATTGTAAAATATTAAACTATTACCGAGAATAAGTGTATTTATATATAAGTGTAGGTACATTAAAGTAGGGCAGATTATATAGTTAACGTTCAATTTTTATTTTTACCTATCGTAGTGTATAAGTACTCCGCTAATAGATTTTATAAAAATAATCTATACCTACTGACTTTATATAAATATTAGTATACTCGACTAAAGAACTTTTTCATCTAGTTCGAGAATATAGTATACGAGTATACGAGCGAGGAGTGTGAATTTCACAAATATAATAATATAATGTAAACCCGTGTTGGTAAATTTTTTCATATAAAAATTACATTGATCCTTAAAATAACTGTGTTTTTAAAGATCAATGTAATTTTCAAATTAATTGTATAACAGGAATTTACATTATATGTTCAACAAAAAATATTACGAAATTACCTATTCTATGAAAATACTTTATTCCACTCTATAAGAAGTTATGTGAAATTGTTTTTGTTTAGTAATTATGGTACAAACAAACGAATAAATAATGATATAAAAAAAAATCTATGTTCTGGGTTTGTCAAATAAATTAATAATAATATACTGTAATATAATTTATATAATATTATAAACAATATAGGTTTGTCAAATAATATTCCGCAACATTGCTATCACACGATTGCACCCATTTTAACTTGTTTTATCGTTTCACATGAAAAAAAGTGCAATATGACTACACGCCATGTGTTGTATTTTTAACAATTTTCCAATACAATTTTTCATTTTTTTTTAATAAATATTTTCCCAATATATATACAATAATTATACAATGTCCAAGAACAATCTTGTTCAAGCTATACTATAACGGAATATATGATATAACGTACATACCATAAGCACTCGAGTTACCGAGATCATATTTTATTTTTGATCTATTTTATCTCTAAAAATCAAGACCTATTGTGATGGGATTTTAGACTTGAGTCAGCTATAGTTGGCTGTTTGTTATTGCGATTCGTGTTGATGTTTACGAACAAAATATTAATACAGTACCCACTGTCCTTTGTAAAACAGCACTACCAATTTTGTTGAGTATTTGAAAATTATTAAAAGGATAATGCCTATATTTCATGAAGCACGATCGTATTGCATTTTTTCCCTGTATATAAACGTAATACGGGCTCAATCGAATTGAAACGATACAATGTAATATATTTTGCTACTAAAACTTGTTTAAGGTAACACTTGTAAATGAAGTAACGTATTTAAAATAGTATTACTGAAACGAATCGATGCGTTATTTCAGTAATTTATTCAATTCACTATGTTCATGATATTTAAATAATACGTGTTAATATTTAATACTACTTTTTTAATTTACGATGCTATAAATGTATTCAATTCCTATTCAATTTAAATCGTCCCGTCTTGGCGTTCTCATTGTTATTGTCTTATAGCTACTTAAGTGTAGTTATGTGTAGGAAATTCATTTCCTATATTTTTATACGCACACTAAACACATTAAACGACTAATACTAGGCCAAAATTACCAACAAGTTAAAGTCGTTACGGCTATTTCTGAGAACTAAGTCAAGATAATAATCTCATACTTCACGCAGTCATATGCTTATACATACCAAAATTATCTATATGAACTGTTTGTTGTGTGCATGCCGAAATACATTTAAATATAATTTTAACCGTGTATTAACTGCCAAGTGCATCCAAATGTACCTATTAAATATTATTATTATTTTTGAAATTCCAAAAATAATATTTAATATTATAGGTTACGTCTGGGAGAGGTTTGCTTTAGAAAAATTTTCTTTCGCAGTTTTATTAAGACATTATATTTATGTGTAAACATTTTATATTTGTGTAAGAAACCGAACTTTCGTATTTCCTCGTCAATAGTATTTCGTTATTCTTTGCACGGATCAGTTTGTTGTAACAGACGAAGAAAACAAAAAAACTGAAAACAAAACAAAACCAAACAACGCAAAACAAAACCGGCGAGATTGAAAACAAACCGTGTGACCGTCGGAAAAATCGTATTTGATCACATTCCGCGTTTAGCAAATATGTCGATTACGAAGGGAAGCGGGAAACCTAAGATTATCCCATTTCACCCCGTGCTTATTGCGAACTGATTGAAAATAAACAAAACCGTCACCGTTTCTCATTTCCTGCGATCCCCACTCCCGTGCAAAACTACTTGTCCAATCAGTTTCCCGCCACAATAATGTCAGCGCGCCGGTGTATAGCCGTACATTATTGCCAATCGTCGGTAATTGTCCCTCCGAGTGGGGTTTTTCGTGCTCTGGATATTATGTTATGTTTCAAACCGCTAAATTTTTTGAAATCACAAAAACACTGTCTAGGACGGTTTCAGCTATTGTTCTTAAGCAGATGTGAAATTGGCCTTATAAAGCTTGCAAAATATTCCAGAAGCATTATAATAAACTCTACGTTCAAATTTGTTGGACATTTGTGAGAAAAGTTTACGAATGTATATTACTTTCAAATTGTTGAAGCCAAGTACATGGTATAACTAATACTGCTGTTGAATTAACGGTTCAAAAAACAAATATTTTTGGATATTGTTAGATGTTTGTTGAAAATATCCTTAAAATGTATATAAGTTGTGTATCGAAAACCAAATATCTTACTAAGAAGTTAGTATCAACAAAAAATTTAGTTTTGGAGTACTACCTACTGTTTTACTGCAGGCCCAAATAAGGTTCTTTTTACGTCACTACCACAGGTTATAAATAACTGTCAAAACGCTCGACTTGTGTACACAAGAGTGTATAAAAGTATTTATTCTTTAATTTTGGTCGGTCACAACAAAGTATTGATAAAAATAATAAATCATCGCATGTCCATCAAAATCACAAAAAACCATTAGAATGTATATTTGACCTGTGTATAATCGCATTAATACATCGTTTTAAGTCCAATCGAAACTTGGGTTAAATATTTTTTAAATAAAATTCCCTTACGGTTCCGCTCTTAGAGGCATTTTCTGAAACAAATATTATACATCACACATAATATGTTGAGTAAATTGATTTGTCTCACAATTGTATACTATATCTATATCGTACACATATTATTTGCATTTCGAAAATAATATTTTGTATTCATTATTGTTTTTCCTATACTGAATACGGATTAAAAAATCTATACAAAACCTACCTCATTTTTTTTTTTTTTAATGGATAGAGAGAAACAACTTTTATTTGAAATTAAGCTGTCCACCGTGCGGGTTACCAAAAGACACGGCATACTATTTAATGTACTAATATATCAGATCTTTTAAATTTACAGTACAAATTAACTTACCGAATTTATAGTAAAAATTGGTGAATTTAATAAACAAGAAAATAAACAATAAAATATTTAAATATAACTGGTAGAAGATATCCTCAAGATAAGAATTCCGTGCGTTAAGTACTTCAATAAGTCATTTCCCAAAATATAATAGCAGTTTTTAAGCAAATATAAAGAAATTAACTCAACTACCAATATATTAGATCTATAAGAGTAAACCAAAAGCCATACAAATATTGAACACCCAATTATAGTATTAATACAATATAAAACTGATTATTTTATGTTTTCTCGATTACAGTTTAACCCAAAACATAACCTATCACACTAATCTTACAAGTTCATGAATCTTATGATAATAAAATTATTTATTCAATTTTTTTTTTAATATTATACCAAAATTAATTATTCGATGATAACTACTCATTTTGTGATTATATGAACTACAAAATTTTTAGTTTAATATTTGAGGAGCTAAAATAATATACATAATATGTACATAATGTATTATAAGAATGTAAGTTGAACGTATGATACATGAGTAAAAATAATTTATACGGAAATAATTGATCGTAGTCTATCTTAGCCTACCAAGTTGTAGCGTCAGTCTGATAATAAATTCTTCGGCGTTCCAAAGGGACAGACAATTTGTTTCTGGGTTCCAAAATCTTACGGATCGACGAAAAAGATTAGGTCGGACAAGATAGAAGGAAAAATGTGGAAAAAAACTGTGCCATCGGGAATAATTCGACAGGATTGGCCTGCTGCTAGAGAACACAAACTTCTTATGCCTCTTTGTTAGTTTTATATACGACCCATGTTGTTAACGCAAGTGAGTCAGAAAAGGAGCAAAGGGTAGGATTAAGTTCATATAGAGACCGACTTTTGTTTTTCCCACAATAAGTTGATACTTTTTTAGACTTAACGAACGACAAATTTTTCGTTGAAAAATATTTCAGTGATGATTTAATATATATATTATAGATATATATATATGGGCCATTGCCATGTCATAAGTTAGAACGAACGATAAATATTTTCAGAAGTCTTTATATATATGGTACAAATTATTCATTCTAAGGGGAAAAGTAAAATATTTCTATGTCACCAAACATTTTTTAATGAGAAATTACACATTGTAGCCAACAAAAAAATTAATATAACGTTACATTAACTATAAACTATAATTCTTTTTTTTATAAATACTAGTTACTAGCTTGGTTTAAAACATAATTTTATTTCAATAATTTACTAAAAACCATTCTGTACTACCGAGAATAATTGCAATACAACTTATAATATAATAAAATAAAACAAACTGCTCGGAAGCATGGCATTTCTCGGTTTATATTTTGACAGATTATATTATTTCAGCCTTAATTAAAACTTTAATAAAATACAATGACTTTAAAATTAATTGTATAAAATATTCATTACCATAATACATGACACTCAAAAAAAAAATTCCTTCACTACCATATTTATAAAACGAACGTTGTTAATTCAGTACATCAAAGTTTTAACAAAATCCAAACTCTTTAATTAATTAAAATTTAATTTTTTTAAAAAATAAAACTTGTTGCGTTGGTTAATTTTTAACGATTTATTTTAACAGCTAATGAAAATTAGTATATTCAATAAAATAAATCTCTTTAAATTAAAAATTAAATTTTTATTAAGTATTTATTATTATCTCTTACACAATTTAATTGTTGCAAATGTATTTTACAATATTCATTAGTTACAATATTATAATTATTTATTAACACATGGAAAAGATCAAAATATGAAAAATATTTTTAGATTATGAGTGACGTGACAAATATATTTTTACTTAGCTTTTATATAAACTTAATATTATTGATTATTTAATTTTAATTTTTCTTGTATAGCTAATTGTATCTTAAATATAATATACCTACATAAATATTATATATTAGAAAGTTTTGATTCATTATAAGTATAGAGAATTTATGCTTTTAAAACAGGCCATTTGTTTAATTTAAAGTGTGAAATACTCGGTGAAATGTGTTTAATTAGTATTTCGTAATATAATAAAAGACTAAACAATTTTTGTCCCAAAATTCATTAAAAATAATAGTCACTCCAAAAGTAGTTATGTAATCTGCTATGTAAATGAAACATTATATTTCATTATATTTTAATAAAGTATTTTTACCGAAGATCATAGGCACACAGTCATAATTTAATAATACGTCTTACGGGCACACTAAAAGATTTTGATAAAAAAGAAAAGAAAAAAATAACATTCGTATAAGTATAAAAACCGTACTTTAACACACACAATGTCATCCTGGTATTTTCTTTTTATAAACACATCTTTGGCATGGCGTGGGTACAGCTGAGATAAGTCCTACTAAAATTTCTTATAGCGTCAGGGAAACACATTTTTAAATAACATTGTATAATCCTCACGGGTAACTTTTATAGATAATATCAGTCCAAGTTGCACAACTTCAGGGCTAGTTCAGTTACGACATGTAAAGTATCACAAAGGGGCTATACGTAGCCTTTATGCACATTCATCATCCATTAAATACATTTACTCTTTATTATTATGTGAACAATAAAATAATCATTGATAATAAAAGTATATTTTTATTTTCATTATTATTTATTTATTTTCTTCTTAATAAGTTTAAATTGTCACTACTCATTGACTATTTGAAAAGAAATGTATGAGGTAATCTGATTACTCACAAGCTACTATTCGATTAACTGTCAAAAGATTTATATTAATCTGTTGGTTATGTTTAATATTTGAAAAGATGTTTTCTCCTCTTCAAGCTAGCTTAAGATTTGGACAAACAATCTCAATACGTCAAATTAGTTTGTCGTTAGTTTGCGAACACTATATTAAGATCAACTGTGACATTTATTTCAGATTTTCTTCTTTTTTTTTTATTTAAAATATTAGAAACTTAATCAATTAAAGTAATAACAAAACGGGAATTTACTTCTAAACGGACAAATTTATTATGGAGCACTATAATTTCCGCAACATTCTAATAATAAATCGATAGTTGTTTCAATTTCATAAAGTATATGAAAAAAATATTTATTTAATCACCTCATCGTTTTTAATATCTTAAGTATAACACAATATTGAATATATGACACTTATAGTGTATACAATGAAACATACAATTAAATGTTTCCAATATATGTTGTAAGAATTGATAAGTGTTACATGAAAAATGGATAAAAGTAAAATAATTCACTGAATTAAAACAAAAATAAAAAAACCGGATGGGCCTCGCTCTGCTGTACAGTTAGGGGTGGAGTGCACCTCGCTTATAGGATAGGTCATAATTATAATGGATTTGTTAAATTTGAATGCAATGATAGATATCATTGTATACGAATAACGATTCTGAACGGAGTTCATATGTTAGTCTAGAATATAATACAATGTTATTTATAAATATTATATAAGTATATTTTATTTTTAAACGAAAAATTTAGAAAAACCGAAAATTTAAATTGTCTATAAATAAGACAAAATATGTCAAAATACTTTGAAATTTTAACCATCTATAGAAAACGTCAATATAAAGATTTAATGATAATTTCAAGTTGTTGCGGTTTTTCGTTTTTGAGTTAGGGCATTTTAAAAAAACCGATATCATTTGTCAGTCTAGAACATTCTACATTATATTATATTTTACATGTAATTTTATGTCAATATTCGATGTTCAAACGCTTATAAAAAAAAATTGTGCCTATGGATTTTAATAATTTTTGAATGACATTAAGAACTACTTCTGTGGAATCTTCGATTAAATTTTCAAGTATTTTGTAGAAGCCAAATTTTTTTTATCACCGATTATAAAAATAAAATGTAAAAAAATCGAATATTTTAAATGACTATAAGTGGCTTAAAAATCAATATAATATTTTGAAAAAAATATTGCATAAAAGAAATACCAATCTTAACAGCTGGTAGAAATTTCAAAAATCTGCGACTTATACTTTTTGAATTATAACAAATATTTAAAATCGTCTGAGAATAAATCGCTATTTTATGCAATTTCGTAAATATTTAAATTTCAAACAGTCATACAATTTTTTCCTCTTAGTCCGGTAGAAATTTTTTTAAAGATTTTTGAAGAGTAGCTCATAGATAACCTAGTGTTAAAATTTTGAACCTTAAGTATGAACAAAAAAAATTTTATGAATTTTTATCTACAAAATAACTTGCAAATTATCGTGATTTTTACACATTTTATACAAATTTGAGAATTAAGGGCTTATAAAAAAAAATTGAGTTAACCGATCACCGATTTTTTTTAGTTACGATAAGTTTAACTTATTATAAACCTAGTATAAAATTTTCAAGAGTTTTCGCTCAATCAATTAAATTTTATAGATGTTTAAAAACAAAAATTTAACAAAAATCGAAAATTTAAATTGTCTATAAATAAGTCAAAATATGTCAAAATACTTTGAAAATTTAACCATGTATAGAAAACGTCAATATAAATATTTGGTGAAAATTTCAAGTTGTTGTGGTTTTTAGTTTTTGAGTTAGAGCATTTTAAAAAAACCGATATCATTTGTCAGTCTAGAATATTATACATTATATTATATTTTACATATAATTTTATGTCAATATTCGCTGTTCAAACGCTTATAAAAAAAAATTGTGCATATGGATTTTAATAATTTTTGAATGACATTAAGAAATACTTCTGTGGAATCTTCTATTAAGTTTTCAAATATTTTGTATGAGCCAAATTTTTTTTATCATCGATTATAAAAATAAAATGTAAAAAAATCGAATATTTTAAATGCCTATAAGTGGCTTAAAAATCAATATAATATTTTGAAAAAAATATGAGATAAAGGATATACCAATCTTAACAGCTGGTAGAAATTTCAAAAATCTGCGACATATACTTTTTGAATTATAACAAATATTTAAAATCATTTGAGAATAAATGGCTATTTTATGCAATTTCGTAAATATTTAAATTTCAAACAGTCATAAAATTTTTTCCTCAAAGTCCGGAAGAAATTTTTTTAAAGATTTTTTAAGAGTAGCTTATAGATAACCTAATGTTAAAATTTTGAACCTAAAGTATGATCAGAAAAAATTTTATGAATTTTTATCTACAAACTAACTTGCAAATTTTCACAATTTTTACATATTTCGTATAAATTGGAACTTTGAGCACTTATAAAAAAAAATTGTGACTTACGATTTTAGATTTTTTTTTTATCAGTTAAGGAACAACTTATAAGAAACCTTGTATTAAATTTTCAAGATTTTCTGGCCGGCCAAAAAAATGTTATCGTTATTTTAAAAAAAAAATACTTAAAAAAATTGAAAATTTCAATTGCCTATAAATAGCTCAATAAAAGTCAAAATACTTTGAAAATTTAACAGTGTATAGAGAACACTAATTTTAACATTTGGTGAAAATTTCAAGTATTTACATCGATTAGTTTTTGAGTTATAGCAAAATAAATAATTTGATTTTGTCGAAAACTGGTTTTGCGTAAAAACTCCTGTTTTTCCCTTATTTTTTTAGGGTTTTTCCCGTCGCATTTAAAAAATATTGAAATTCTTTTACTTTTGACCCGCCAAAGTACCAACTAGATTCACTTTCCTTTCAGAAAAGTTGCTTTGTAAGCAAATCGAAGCATTTTTACTGCCAAAAAAGGTGTCGTTAGACACAAAAAAAAATAAAAAAATAAAAAAAAACACACATCATTGTAAAACCAATAGATTCCATCACTTCATTCAGAATCTAAAAGAACCGGATGGGCCTCGCTCTGCTGTACATTTAGGGGTGGAGTGCACCTCGCTTATAGGATAGGTCATTATTACAATGGATTTGTTAAATTTGAATGCAATGATAGATATCATTATATACGAATAACAATTCTGAATGGAGTTAATATGTTTGTCTAGGATATAATACATTGTTATTTATAAATATTGTAAAAAGTATATTTTATTTTGAAACTTATTGTAAACCTTGTATTAAATTATCAAGAGTTTTCGGTCTGCCAATTAAATTTGATAGATAATTTAAAACAAAAATTTTACAATAATCGAAAATTTAAATTGTCTATAAATAATTTGAAAACTTAACCATGTATAGAGAACGCCAATATAAAGATTTGGTGAATATTTCAAGTTGTTGCGATTTTTGGTTTTTGAGTTAGAGCCTTTAAAAAAAATGTAATTTGTAAAAACGTGGTTTTGCGTAAAATTTCCCGTTTTTTCGTAATTTTTTTATTGTTTTTTTCGATTTTTTTAAAAAGTATTGAAAAAGATGGATTTTTTCTTGCCAAAGTACCATTTACATTCACTTTTCTTTCAGAAAAGTTGGTGTTTAAGCAAATCGAAGCATTTTTACTGCCAAAAAAGGTGTCGTCAGACACAATAAAAAATAAAAAAAATAAATAAAAAAAAAAACACGCATCATTGTAAAACCAATAGATTCCATCACTCCGTTCAGAATCTAAAGCAAAAAATGTTTTATTTGTATATCGCGTTCGACACAATTGAAATAACATTATAATTAAGACTTGTATTGAAAATGCATGACACATGACTATTAATGCTGAATTTTTTCACCTTCGTTGTTTTCTACTCATCACACTAGAGTCTAGAAGTATCTATATTTTATATTTTAATGATTTAACCAATAAATCCATTCTATTTTAATTAATGCACAGTAATACAAGACACATTGGAATTGTAATATAAGAAAAGTGAACTACTAGAAAATAAAAATAATTAAATTAAAGTTGCTGTGAACAGGTTCTATCAATGGTGACCCACGTCGAAAATGGGTTTCAAGAAAGAAAGAAATCGGGAGCAGTATTCCTAGACTTGACCTGTGCATACGACACGGTCTGGACGCGTGGGTTACTCCTGAAGTTAGCAAACATTCTGAATTGCAAAATGACCCTCAGACTCATTGAATCCATGTTAGCAGACAGGAAATTCCGAGTTCATCTAAACGGAAATGTCAGCAGATATAAATACCTCCAAAATGGTCTCCCTCAGGGCTCGGTTCTTTCTCCAATATTATTCAATGCCTATACCGCTGATATAACAAGAACTATATCAAGGAAGTTCATTTATGCAGACGACGTGGGGTTGGTAGCCCAAGCGGGAACTTTCGAAGAGGTGGAAAATATATTGAACGTGGACCTTGCCAAAATACACGCTTTCTTTAAATCCTGGCATCTTACTCTAAACCCGAGTAAGTCAATCGCAATTGTTTTCCACCTTAGCAATAGAGAAGCGAACAGGAAATTAAATCTGGTAGTGGATGGTAATTCTATACCAACCGAAAATACACCAAAGTACCTAGGCATTAAGCTTGACAGATCATTAACCTTTAAACAACATCTAGAAGGGGTTAAAGACAAATTGAAAACACGAAACAATATCATCAGTAAATTGGCTGGAACAAGTTGGGGTTGTAGGGCAAACGTCCTACGAATTTCATCCTTGGCATTAGTTTACAGTGTCGCAGAATACTGCGCCCCAGTATGGGCTAGGAGCACGCATACTAAAAATTTCGACACTCAACTAAATCGTACAATGAGAATTATATCAGGATGTGTCAAATCAACTAAGTTAGAATGGCTACCAGTGCTCTCACACATAGCTCCCCCAGAAGTGCGTAGGCAAGCAGCAGAGCAAAAGTTGATTGAGAAAATACAAAACTCTCCAAGCCTTCCAATATATGATGACTTTTATAACGCACCGAACAAAAGATTAAAATCAAGAAATCCTATATGGACGGTAAAAAATAGTACAATCACAGAAGGGGACTTATGGAATTTGCATTGGAAGGACGTAGTAGCACCAAATAACCACCTCATTAGTGATCCAACTCAATTAGTTCCAGGTTTCGAATTCCCTCGTGCAACATGGACTGCCCTAAACCGAGTAAGAACTGGACAGGGAAAGTGCAATTATTTGATGCACAAGTGGGGAATGGTGGACTCTCCACTCTGTAACTGTGGCCAGATCCAAACTATTAGGCACATTGTTGAGGAATGCCCGGAAACCAAGTTCAGTGGAGGAACATCAGGTCTACATAATGGCGACAAGGAAGCACTAGATTGGCTGTGTAATCCTCCCATACGCTTATAGCATTTAATAGTTGTCACTTTGTAGCTAGTTTATTTAATTTATCTAGTTTATTTTAGTTATTTATTTATATTTACCTGTTATCACTTTTCTTTTATTTTATTTTATTATTTACTTTATTCCGTTATTACTTTTTTGCTGTACACCAATACCATGCCATATGCAATAAAAAAAAAATTAAATTAAAAATAGAAAAACGTTTTAAATCGTTTTTATAACCTGATATTAATCATCTTCAAATACAATATAAAATAAACATCTTCTACCTCCATCAAAGTTGTGTACGAGTGGCGTTCTTCACAAGTATTAGTCATATAAGTTTGAAGTACTGAAACCAAAAGGATTAATTTTTAAGTTTCACGTAAACTTAAATTTTATATTGAGTATATTTTAGTTTTGAAAAGCATTTTAGCAATGTATACCAAAGTTAATAAAACCGACGATTAATTTTGATGTTATCTTATAATATTAATTTTCAAAACATTATTTTTTATATACGTTAATCACAGCATTTTTACTGTATTGATTAAAATGTTTTTCGTAGCAGTGATAAATGCAGATAATGCAGATAAATTCCCGCCATTTTGTAGTATAAAATATAAAATAAGAAATATATGAGAAGATTATTTAAATATTCTATTCCTCCAAATGCACTTATTATGTATAACTGATAATACACCGCAAGAACCAATTAAATTATTCACTAATTAACCTAATAGGTTAAATACACACATATATTGTATTATTGTGTTTAAGGTTGCTGCAGCAGTGATTAAACTAGAACTATTGGCAACCTTTAACCATATTGCACACATAATTTAAATTACACGGTACACAGGTGTTTATTGTGAATAACGAGGAGAAAATAAATATATCTGGTTAACAGTGTTGGGAAATATCTAGATAAATGTATCTAGATAAGTTATCTAGATAAAAATTATTTATATTTTATCTTATCTAGATAAATTTATATTCAGTTATCTTTATCTTCATCTAGATAAAAATCTTGTTATCTATGAGTACCAATCTAGATAATTTATTTAAATGGAATAAAAATAAAATTTGAAAATTTAAAATGTTTTTAAATTTTCATTTTTAAATTTTTCTGTACATCATATCCTATTACACATATATTAACTGACAAGATGACAATCTTCTTATTAAGTTTATTTAAAAAAAAAAACTCTTTATATTATATGTTAATTTTCAAAATGTTTGACAGAAATGTATTGTTATTTTATTTTTCAAATCTAAGATTTTTTTATTATTAAGTTAAAGAATGATTTGTCATCTTATGAAGTTTATTTTAAAAAAAAATATTTTATATTTTATGTTTATTAATATTTGAAATGAGTTTAAAAAATGATATTTATTTTAAAATGTTTTTAATTATGATTTTTTTACCTAATATCTGTAGGCTGTAGTATCCTGAATATTTTCAAAATCAAACATGAAATTATCTCATATTTATCTAGATAAAAATGTACTTATTTTTATCTTTATCTAGATGAAATTTAGAATAACTATCTTTATCTGTATCTAGATAAGAATTAGTATAGTCATCTTTATCTTTATCTAGATAAATTATTAGTTATCTATTCCCAACACTGCTGGTTAACGCTTAACCTAAACGAATTTCCGTTCAATCAAATCAATCTAATCGAAATGTTGTGATAATACGGAATACCATTGCGATTTTTACAAGTTTTACAATGAACACAATGATTCGTTATTGTTATAGTGTATAACATATTGTATTTTTATTTCATTTCATTTTAATTTTGAGTAAGTTTAGGTAAAAATAAAATTTATCTACACGTATTTATAAATGTTTACGTTAATTAAATATCGTTGTTGTTGTACAAATATCACAAATAAACGTTAATACTTATAATATGTATACAAGAAAATTATATTGTACTCATTATACGAAAATCAATTAATATTTATGTGTAATATATTTAATTAATGGTGAATTAATTATTTCAGATTTGCGACCGTTATCCTGTAAATATATACGGTACACTAGTGATTGGGACTTGGATTTGGCCAAAGAAGACATCGGTGTTGACTCCGATGTTTATTTTACACAATCGTTTGTTGCCAAAATGAGGTAGGATTATTTATATTTTTTTTTTTTTCCACTAGCTCAGTATAATATACATTATTTATTACTGACATTTTTTCGAAAAATGAAACATTATATAAACTAAATTATTTTTTTTTTTTTTTTACGTTTTAATTAATATTACAGTTTTTACGTATTGATAAGATAGTTCTCAAGATCGGTTTTTAAAGTTTAGACTTAATTATTGCAATTTGTTACATGAAATATTGTCATTATAATATTATGGAAACTATTGCAGGCGATGGGTTGATCGTAAATTAAAATTATCCGAATAAACGACATGTCGAGTTGATGGTAACTAATTTCTCACCGGATAATGGGTCGCATCCAACGGCCACAAATCAACACTAAGGCCGAGGGGAAGAGGAAACACGAATTTTATCACGTATCTAAACTTTCCCCCTTCCTTCTAAACCTTAGTGGATTTGAACCCAAATTACAACGCTGCCAGCATCCTAGCACATATATACAATCAGCGAAGTTTCTCTATAAAGCGTGTCCGTAGGAATTTCCTTGAAACTATAAACATTAGGACTAGATTTCGTTTTAAAGCTTTTAAACTATTGTAATTTTATTGACTCGAGCGGAACAAAATACAATCTCTAGAATATTTTCACCGTAAAAAGACAGTGAAATTGAGATTTAAGATTTGACTTTAAGTTTGATGTGGAACATTTGACGAGTTTAATAATACACAAATATTTATTCTGTTCTTTCTTGTTCTTCATAGAAATTCGAAACAATACTATGACAAACTGGAACTATAAATGTCTTGTTTGATAAAATTTAAGTTTTCTAGCTAACTTAAGATTATTTTTCAAACATTTTTTTTTGTAGTATTTTATTTTTTAATCATATTTAATTTATTTACAAATTAAAATATTTTCATGTTACAATATTAATTTAAATATATAAAATTTCAAAATATAAATCATACCTACATTATAAATGTTAATTAAATTATTTGCATTTTTTCATATTCATTGCAATCAGAATAATTTATTCAATTCTCATTGAAAATAAAAATTCGGTTTTAATATAATAATATCGGCTACAGTTTTTTATAAATAAATTTAATACATTATTCGTAAGTCATTAATATTGTGTTTATTATTATTGATACACAATTTATGTTAAATTATTGTTTCATTTTCCGTATAGCTACTCTTTGTTTTGTTATTCAACTAGACAAATAAATTATTTAAAATGTTTTCTTAGCATATGATGTGATTTACATTACACATATTACCACATATATGTAACGGAAATTCGTATCCCAAAATTCAACCGGACCACCCAGAATCACATAGACGGTCAACACACTACGACCAATGCTATTGTTTTGTTGTATTATACTTTCTCATATTGTGATTTATATTATTTTTCACTACAAATTAATTACAACCCAAAAGTTTTTATGAGTCCGATATTGTTTCTAAAGTATAAAGAAGAAAATGATTAATTTATAAATACATATGTATTTAGGGGAGGATCTAAGAACGGATATATGTGTATATAGGTAAATAATAAATAGTTTAAAAATGATACAAAAAAATATATTTAATTTGATTTATATCACATTATTAATATAAAAGATTAAAATAAGTTTTCATCGTAAATGTAGGCTTTTTGAATCATAAGAATCATTATTTATTTTGATTTGGAGAACCCCTGGGTATATTGTACTTTTGTTTGGCACTAATGGTTTTTTATTTTTATTTATTTATTTTTTTTTTTTAACTAATATCGAAATAAACTTTGGATACTTAAGTTTTAATGATCCACGAAACTAAAAAAAACGATCAAAATTAATGTGATACAGAATTTATCGTAGCGATGAATCACTTAGAAAAAATCAAAAATAATGAGAACAATCATGGAATGAAACTTCAAACGCAGAAGACCCGAGTTTCTATTTTTTACTAGTGTTGTTATTTGCAGTTTACTTACACTTATTGAAAAAAACAACAAGAGGCTATCAGATTTTTATAAATAAACTATACGTGGTTCTACATTTACATATATATATATACACAGTGTATATACACGTTATATTATACACATTCTGATCGTGTGTGTAGGTGCATCGAAAAAATATATTGATTGCGTAATATGTTATGTTCAAGTTGCTCTCTCGCGGTCGAATGTAAGAAACGTCTGAGATGGTGGTCCGTCACTCCGATGGAAATACGTAGGAAATAGTGGTAGCAGTGGTTTACCCTTCTTGTGACTTGAACATAAGAAAATGTACATCTGTAATTGGAAAATAACTCGATTTTTGTTTTACAACGACTAGCAGTGTACAATATAATTTCTCGTAGCAAATCCAATTTGATAGTTCACTGGGCCAACAGCAAGTAAGGTTCATACCGGCGGTTTTCTTGTCGTTATTTTTTTCCCGAGAATTTTTATTCGAAATCATTATATTTGTATGTACTTCGGTTTTTCTTTTCATTTTCTCTATCTTTCTTTTCCCTTCCCTGTTTCTCTTTCCATCTCAATCTCTCATCTCTCTATCAATCCCTCTCTCTCTCTTTCTCTCTCTCTCTCTCTCTCTCTCTATATATATATATATATATATATATATATATATATATATATATATAAGGTGGTTTTTCGAACAAAGAAGTGGTTATTTAAAATATCAGAAGAGACCTGAGGGAAACAATAGCCTTACTGCGGATGTCAACCCCCATTTGACAGGTTATGTTTACTTTATAGAAAGTAAATTCAAATAATTTGTAATGTATTAGAGGAGTACAGATACGGAAGAGTATAAATAGCACAAGCACACACAATGATTTTATGTAACGTAACATATGATAAAACCATCTAATCTTATTTTATGATAAGCTTAATTTGATATATGCTTTAGTATTGGAGGTTAAAATGGTTTAGAAGAATTGAGAGTTAATGAAGTTTAATAATAGATAAGATTTATTTAGATTTTAGAAAATGTATATTTGTTTTTTATAATTTAACATTTTTTTCATTGGCGTACTAGTAAGTTACTTAATGAGAAGTTTGGAATTGCTTAAATTTTAAAATTTATCGATAGTTTATATCAAACTATGTAGTTCCATTCAACAGCGTCATTCATGTATGTTTGTCGCTTAATTTCGTTCTCCATTTATTTTTGATGTGTTTCATTTTGAATGAAAACGTCTGTTCACATAAATGGAGCTAATTATTGAAATCATTTTACATGTAAATTTTTCAGATTTAGAATAATATTGATAAAATATCAGTAAATTTGGAGAGCCAGTTTAAAAAACTTGATGGTCCGGAATCGACCCACAGGCTATAGGTTAGAGATCCTTGGCGTACGCAGACGTAACCTTGTCTACGTAGACATGACTGAAAGAAATCTTAAACACGTTGGATAATCGAAATAAATATAGAACTAGCGTGATTTCCTAGAGGATTGTTTTGTTAATTTCCACGGTTGTTGTATTAAAACATATAACTTTGTGTTTTCGTAAAATATCAAGTAAAATCATCAAACTATATTATTTTCTGATTTTTAAGAGAGTGTCCAATTTGCTGTGAATTACCGATGACGTTCACTGCGGTAGTGCAAATCTATTATGGTACATATATTAAGAATATTTTCGCTTGGTAAACACACATTGTATTCGTCAAAATATTGTATGCAAAATCTGAAATTAAATTGAGTCGTTCAGAATTTTAGATCTAACACTCGCTTCGAATCTCATAAAATCATATATATATATATATATATATATATATATATATATATATATATATATATTCTTGTTTGAATCCATGTAGAGTATATAATCAATGCACTAAAATGGTACGTTGAATAAAATTGCAAATACACAATGGAATTATCCTTGATCGAATTTTCATCTCGAAATAAATGCAAATGGAGCAAACTTTTTTTCCATCGACTGTTCGAAATTAGGTTTTCGTGTGATATTTGTTTTGAAAATGTTTACATTTCAAACAATTGAGTTTGCTGTATCACCGGCAATTATTTTCGATGTAGCCAAACAGCAAAAAAGATATAATATAAAACCGAAGAGGTGATAAAGAATATTACATAGTTCATCGTTGAATCGTACTGCACTCCAATGCGTATAATAATCTAATCATTTTTATCATCCTATTATTTTCTGGGTGATTTTAAATCAAACTGTTTTTCTACGTTACGAGTATTATGATTTTAATTGAATGTGAAAATGCACACATCTTTTTCGTACTGTATACAGTTTATTGTAATCCACCGATCGCTAGTATTATATCTGCATGTATATATGTAAATATTTCTGGTCCTGGTCGTTAAGTCACACGGGCCAGATAAAGTTGCACGATTGCCAGTTTAAATGGTAATGTCGATAAGTTTACGATATAGCTGACTCGGGATACCACTGCAGTCGATGAATATTTATTTTCCAAATGCCCGTCGTCCTCGCGACCGCATTCGGTGGGGCACAAGGGATTGTAAAGTCATAACGGCGCTTCGCAATCGTAATAATATAAGTGTAAAACTCGAACAGCAAACATATAGTCCGACTTGAATCTATACCAGCGCGATATCTCGTGTTACTCGTTTTAATAATATCGAATTAGTGCACAACTGAAAATGTCACTGGAATATGTTGACAAATTTTTCCCCAGTATAAAACTATGAAACAAACAAGTTATTCGTGAAATATGTTCATTGATAATTGTAACGTTACAAAAGGTTAAAATTCATATACAATCTCAATATTCCGAAAAACCACAATAATCGTACTAACGTTTTAAATTACAGTTTTTCCAAAGAATATCTTATTTGAAAAAAAAAGTAAAAGGTTCAACGTTTATTGGAAACTTAACCATAAGTAAATCGCTCCGTATCTCATTTCCAAACACTAATGACTGAATATAAAAATTAATTAAATAAGCGAATTAGCGAAATGATACGTGTAGTACTGCATTCGGTATAGTGTTCGATGACGCCGAAATCTGAGCGCTGAGTTCTTCTTCTTCTTCTTCTACTTCGCCTTCCTCCCAACTATTTGGGGTCGGCCACCCTTGTCCTACACCTCCACTTTACTCGGTCAATCACATCTCCTCTGCACACACCGACAGCCCTCATGTCATTCTCCAAAGTCTCCAACCATCTCTTTTTTGGTCTTCCTCTTCCTCTTTTCCCTTCAACGTCCATCTTCATAACCACTCTTACTGCATTCGTTTCCTCTCGCCTCATCACATGCCCAAACCATCTCAGCCTATTTTCTCTCATTTTGTCCACAATTGGCGCTACACCAACACTACCTCTCACGTATTCATTCCTTATTCTATCTTCTCTTGTCACTCCACTCAACCATCTAAGCATTCTCATTTCCGTGACACTCATACTTTGTTCTATTCTCCTGTTAACCGCCCAACACTCTGAACCATACAGCATAGTTGGTCTCACTACACTTTTATAAAATTTACCTTTCAGCCTAATTGGAATTCTCTTATCGCATAACACACCCGATGCTTCTCTCCATTTCATCCACCCGCACTTAATCCTATGTTTTACATCAATGTCAAAGCCCCCGTCCTTTTGAAAAAAAGATCCTAAGTATTTAAAGCTCTCAACTTCACCTATCACATCACCATCTATTGTCAGTTGTCTCCTCATTCCTTCAACTTCTTGGTCTCTTTGTCCAAAATCATACTCAATATACTCAGTTTTATTTCTACTAACTCTCAATCCCTTTTCTTCGAGGGCTAACCTCCACTCATTTAACCTATTATTGACAACTTCTAGGTTTTCTCCTATCAGAACTATATCATCCGCAAACATCATACACCATGGTATCTCACCCTGTATCTCCTTTGAAACCTCATCCATTACCACTGAGAACAGGTAGGGGCTTAGAGCTGACCCCTGGTGCACACCTACTCCTATACTGAAACCTTCTGATACTCCACACCGACTCTTGACACTAGTACTCGACCCTTCATACATATCCTGGATCAAATTAACATACATTTTTGGGACATTTTTCCTCATTAATGCCCATCTTAAAACTTCCCTTGGCACCCTGTCATACGCCTTTTCTAAATCTATAAACACCATGCATAGTTTTTTATTCTTTTCTCTGTACTTCTCTACTAATTGCCTAACACAAAATAATGGCTCCATTGTCGATTTTCCTGGCATAAAACCAAACTGGTTTCCTGATATCGAGGTCTCACTTCTTATCCTCTTCTCTATAATCTTTTCCCAGATCTTCATACTATGACTCATGAGCTTTATTCCTCTATAGTTCCCACATTCTTGTATGTCTCCTTTTCCTTTAAATATTGGTACAATAAAACTCTTTCTCCAATCTTCTGGCATTTTTCCCTCTATCAGAATCTTATTAAAAAGATTTTTCAACCACCCAATGCTTGCATCTCCTAACAATTTCCACACCTCTACAGGTACTCCATCTGGTCCTACCGCTTTTTTCTTTTTCATCACCTTCACCGCATCTCTCACTTCCTCCTCGCCCACTCGACCAATCAATCCTTCATTCCATGACACACTCTCTAAAACTTCTTTTGGATATTCCTCGTTCAGTAATTTCTCAAAATATTCTTTCCATCTTTTTTTCACATCCTCATAATTTGTTAAAACTCTCTTATCCTCATTTTTTATACACCAAACATCTTGGAAATCCTTGGATCGCTTTTCTCTGACCTTCGCCAGTCTATAAATTTCTTTTTCTCCTTCCTGTGTTCCTAGCCGCTCATATAACTCATCATACCTATTAAGCTTTGCTTTGCTTACAGCACTTTTCACTATTTTACATACATTTTTATACTCTATCCAATCTTCCCTCTTCCTACTTTTCTGCCATACCTTAAATTGCTTTTTCTTACTCGCTACTACTCTCTGAATCTCCTCATCCCACCACCACGTTTCCTTGTCTTCTGGTAAATTACTTTTGGTTTCACCAACAACCTCTTTTGCTATGTTCTTAACACAAGTGACCATCCTTCTCCAAACCTCATTTATATCTCCCTCAACATTCCACACAGCTTTTTCTTTTAATTTCTTTATAAACTCCTTCTCTTTGTTTCCTATTAATTTCCACCACCTAATTCTGATCTCCTTCCCTGTATTCCTTCTTTTGTTCATCTTTTTTCCACTACACCATACTTCCATTATCATCAACCTATGTTGTGTTATTACACACTCTCCAGGAATTACTTTACAATCCTTTACTCTTTTTATATTGTCTCTCCTCCACATAAAATAATCAATCTGCGACCTATTTCTTCCACTCTTGTATGTTATATAATGCTCTTCTCTTTTCCTAAAATATGTATTGATTACTGCAAGCTCATACGATTCTGCAAAATCCAAAACTTTTTCTCCAGCCTCATTCCTTTCGCCAAAACCATACCCTCCATGCACTCTTTCATACCCTACCCTCTCACTCCCTACGTGACCATTCATATCACCACCAATCACAGCATCCTCATTTCCTGGTATTCCTTGCATCACCTCATCCATCTCTCGCCAAAACTCTTCCTTTTCACTTTCTTCACATCCTATTTGCGGTGCATACGCACTTATTACGTTTAATACTTTCTCCTCGAATACCAATTTTACCGTAATAATTCTATCACTTTTCCTTCCTACGTCGACTACCTTAATTTTCATCTCATCATCCAATATTACTCCAACGCCATTCCTAGTACTAGTCCTACCTGAATATATTACCTTATAGCCCTCTCCTATTTCTTTTGCTTTCTCTCCTTTCCATTTAGTTTCCTGTACACAACAAATATTAACTTTCCTTCTCTTCAATACTTCTGCTAATTCTCTACTTCTGCCTGTCAACGTTCCAACATTCCACGTGCCTATTCTCACTTTAAATCTATCCCTCATACCTAGACTCAGATTTAACCCGGGGCGCAATGGTGATGTCCCAACACCGTTGACATTACCCGTGTTGGGTAGACCTGCACACATAACTGGTGGAACAGCTACCACACTGGCTGTCCGGGTGGTATCACACACTTCAACATCCAGGTCTCCTCCTCCTCTAGATATAATATTTCCTCTCACTTGTTGTCCCCGCGCACATCCGAGATGGGACAAACCGCCTAAGTATCGATAAGGACTCCTCATTCTATTTGACATAATTTTACACCGGCTGTCGACCTGACGCAACCACATTAGTCGCCCCTTACGACCGGCTGTGGAAACCGTGGAAATATTCTGACAATCTGAGCGCTGAGTTACTGGTGAATATTTTGTTTCCAGCTCAATCCCCTTAGATTCACCGCCGTGGTGACCACAATACCCCGTACAGTCGTATTTATTAGCGTGTTATTGTTTGGAGACAACTTGTTGACTACGTTTGTTATAATTGATGGCTTCGAGTTATGACTTTTCGACGGCTCATCTCGTTAATTACTATCGGACGAAGATAAGGCTCGGGAAGAATATACACACGAGAGTGACTGCTGCTACAATATTGCTCTAACGTTTTTGTACAAACACGTGCACACGTGCGTACGTGTGTGTGTGTGCGTAGATTAATGAACGGCTGACGCGAAATTGTTATCGAGATTAAATTCGGTACAACGAGATTCCGTCATACCACACGGACAATCCGTTCGGTGTGTAATCGGATTGACGAGGAGAGCACACACGCGTCCATCACATACCCATCCACATGCAAAGTGGGGTTAAGCTCAACATGTGAGAACAGAATATCCACACGCGCACACCAACGCGCACACACATGCATCATCATGCTATATAATGCGTGCGTTGTATAATACCGTACACACGTCTCTTCAGTCCGCGTAGACCATACACCGTGTAAGACCCCGGGACGGATATAACAATGTTTGTAAACAATTTGGCTCGTGGAATATTGCAGTGCCGGGTTTGTATACCCACGGCGTGCGCATACCGTCGCGCGACATTGATAATATCAATTCGTGCGTTTCGTCTACTGATCAAACATTCACACGTCCCGCCGCCACCGTTCGTAATTGAAGCCGCTTGTTTGTTGTCGTTCGTCTATACAATACATACGTGCATAAACCGCAATACATAATACATGTACATGTACAAATATGTATATGCGTGTGTCTAATACCCGAGACCCGGTGACCCGATCAGCCCACGGTTACCGCGGCGCCGAAAACGAAGGCCTTATTCGACAGGGTTAAAAATTGTTGCTCCCGATCGCCGCGACCCTTTTGTACCGTGTTCGCCGTTGCCGCCGCAACCCCGTTCTGAATGAATTACCGATCAACGGACACGGCGTATACCGGAGAAGACCGAGAAAGACTACACGAGATCGGCTGTCGGCAACACCGTGGAAACATCGCGAAATTTCCACTCGACTGCGATGAGAGAAATCGTTTTGCTAAACGGTTTTTCCTCGACACTACATTATTACGGTTTGCAAGTTTGACTATGACGTGCCTTTGTTCAGAGAAAACCACTCATAGTATTAATTAACCCTTTGATATCGCGAAAAATAATTGCGATTTAACCATTTGAATCTAAACCGTAGTCATTCGACCGAGATATACATATACAAGTATGTATTTACGAGCGTTTAAGTCTGAACACTATTTTTGATTATTTCTAACTTTTTTTTATTATTATCGTATGGTATTATAGACAAGCATTACAACACAATAAAATTATTAATAAATAAACTTTGTAAAAATAGAATAAAATAATAAAATTAAATAGTAACATATAGTATAATATAATTAGTCAGCAATTATGGTAGCATGGTAGCTTCTATGTGGTGGGATGATTTTCTATAGGGGAATATCAAGTAATCTCAGCCAGGTTAGAGCTGCATTCGAAATGTTGTGGATGTCGGCGATGGGTTTATTGAAAGCTCGGATTGGGCAATGTCTAATTATATGTTTCATTGTTTGAGGTGAATGGCCACAGTCGCAAGCAGGGGAGTCTTTCAACCCCCATCTGTATAAATTGTCTCCACATCTCCCGTGTCCGGTTCGAAGTCTGTTCAAAGTGACCCATTCTCGTCGCTTAAGTGAGAAGCCTGGTACTTGGGAGCATGGGTCATTGATTAGTTGATGACTGTCGGGGTTTGATAGATTCCATTTTGATCTCCAGTCGTTATCTCCGTTGAATTTGTTTTCAATGAGGTATTTCGCTGTTAAACAGACAGGTTTCTTCGACTTGAGTCTCAGAATGTGATTCGCAGGTATATCTTTATTTATTGGGAGTTTTTCATTGCACTTATATTTAGACCATTCTCTCGTTGTAGCTGTCAAGCGTCGAATATGAGGTGGATGTATGTTACATAACACCGGAAGCCACTGTGTGGGGGTAGTTTTTACTACACCTGTGATGACACGCATGGTTGAGTTAAGTTGTACATCGATTTTTGAACAATGTGCGCTATTTAGCCATACAGGAGCAGCATATTCTGCAGCTGAGTAGACCAGAGCTAGAGCACATGTCCGAAGTGTTTCGGTTGAGGCTCCCCAAGTTGAGCCAGCGAGCTTCTGAATGATGTTGTTCCTTGTCCTTATTTTTGCAGCGGTATTTTGTAGGTGATTTTTGTACGTGAGTGTTCTATCAAGGGTATTTCTAACTAATGACGTATCATACTGAAACTTATGTGGTACATTATATTATGACAATTATAAATGAATAAAATTAACCGTCAAAGGGAGTAAATAATTATAGGATCGTTGGAAAAAACGTATTCCTTTAATTCTTCGTAAAAAATTGAGACAAAATAATTCGTTGTAAGCTTGTGTGGAAAAGTACAGTTTAAGTAATTGCTATACAGATGAGTTGAGTGATACAATAGACTATGTGTTATTAGCTTAATTAATTAACCACTGTAAATACATTTAAAATATAACCCAATGAACTTTAATTACGATTTACACACTCGTGTTTAAATTCAAGATTATAAGTAAAATAAACCATAACTTTAAGACTTTAAAATATTTTAAACATCATATCAAATTTGCTCGACAAAAACCATGTATAATTAGTAATTTAGTTTTTCATATTTTCAAAAAACTTACTCAGAATTTTCATAAAAAAAATATCGTTTTATAATCTTCAAAACTTCTGTATTACGAGAAATAATAATTCTAAATGAAAATTAATTTTAAAAAATTAAAACAAATAAACTTTAAATATATGGTAATTTTTCAAAAAAAAGAGTTGAATAGTTTTTTTAATGTTTCAAGTTTCTGGCCAGTTTTAATTATATTTTATTAATGGATTAAACTAGAAGTATAAAATAATAAAAATTGTATTAATTACTCTATTAACTACATTTTAAAGTTTCTACGTTAATTAAGTTTGTAACTGCATATGTTAATTTTTTATTCACATATGATACACCATATTTTATACATAATAATATTGGTTTAAATTAGTTGAAATATTTTAAAGACAAGTTTTTAATTATATGAATATTTTTCGTTTATTATAGTTAGTTTTATTAGTAAATAAAGTTCACAAAAAAGTATTTTATTGATAATCATTTTGTATAATGCAAGTATCACCAGAACGAAAATTATTAAAACATTATTTCTAATAAAGTTTCATCATACACAATTATTAAATAGAAACGATTTTCAATGTTTTTGATTAATGTAATCAATCTAATTACCGATAAGGTGACATGACGGGCATTTAGTCATGTACTCATGATTCTATAGGGTCCATCAAGAAATACTAAGAATCCAAAAAGCAGATCACCATTGAAAAATTCAAAAATACCATGTACTTTTAAAAAATAACTATGCTCCAGTAAAATGAAATGAATTTAAAATAAATTTAATAATATTTAAAAAAATGACTGATACACGCTTATGGATTATTTTATTAGCAGTGTTATTCGTCGGAGTGTGGTGTCTACAATATTAGTATATATAAATATATTAATAATTTTAGAAGATAAATAACAAGGAAATTCACTCTTCATTTAGAGCGGTGTAGCCTCTAGTCTAGTCTTGGCGATTTTTGATTATTCGGTTTGATTATAAGATCGTTTAAGTTTCCCGACATTCATTTCATTCAAACTAGAAACAGCTCGAGCCATTAACTTCGAAGATTTAATCGATAAGTCTGTTGAAGCAAACAAAAGCAAGAAAAAAAAGCTCATTAGATAGATAGAACATTTCTTAAAACATAAATTAATTACAAATTTTCTTAGTAAATAATGTTCATAATGTTATTTTAAATTTGTTTTTAATTATTTATTACTTATTAGCACGGGTAGATCTTTGTAAGGCCAAGCGTTGCCTGGAATATTTTTCCACAAGCAATCGAAGTTCTAGCTATGTCATTGTGTGATTATAATTATAAATAGCGATTTTGAAATTTAAAGGCAATCCTACTACTCGCATTGTATTATTTGCAATAATATTACAAAATCAAATCACACGTCGACTTACTTTTTTGCTGGAGTGAATTATTTCTGGACGTTAACAATAATATTGCAGAAGATTTTTTGAATGCTCAAAAAATATTATAATAATTATGGTAATAATAGTAACAATGATATTCAATGAGTATTATCATGAATATTAATTATATTTATTTATTTATTATAAATCTATTATAAAACGTTTGATCAAGAAGAATAGCGGACGTGTATAATAACAAGGGTCTATTTTTATTATTTATATTGTTATTGTTATTATTACTATTATATCTCCCATATACCAACGCCACCGTAATCCCTAACACCGTCAAAGGTATAAGCTCGTTTTTAATTATAAAATACGTTTTCGGTTTTCGTGTAACTATTATTACCCAAACATAGTGTTCGAAGCATGCTCTCCAACAGCGAAACTATTGTGATATTAACAAATGTATATTACCTACGATAGTCGATTTGCTTTTCCTAGTATAAAAACGTAATAATGTAATATGTTATCCTTCAAAATATAGTCAATCTCTTTAAATTATTATGTATAATGATATTTTTTGACGTGAGGTTGCGGAAACATAATTACTGTTTGAAAAAAAAAATTGATATTTTCACTGCAGTATTCCCCTTAATAGAGGTACAGAAAAATCTATAACGGGAACAATATAGTAATTTAAATCATATACATTCTCAAAAACTTAGAATTTAAAATAAATGCCCAATATAAGAAAAAAAAGAAGGCATGGGCATAATTGAAAAATTACCCTATAAATGTTAACAAGTATTAAAAATATTAGTTCGTCAAAAAATGCTCACTTATAAGATAATACGTTAACCAGATCTATTTTATGCTATTAAAAAAAACTAGTGCCATACAGATAAAACGGCTATCTTCTCATAATCAATACAAATGCATAACGATATCTCAAAAAATATTCATTAAGTCACATCAAACACATTTTAATGTTAATTTATCCTAAGAACTCGATTTTTTCGCTCAGGTTTGAATTTTCGCGTTATTTATTATAAATATAACTAGTGTTTCAGCTCTTTTTGAGATTTCTTCATAATTATCATTAATTAAAACCCACGATTTTCAATATATTTAATTCGAATTTTTCTGTATTTTAATTCATTCTATTGATCCCTCTAATTTCCAATCCTCGATTTATTTTAAAAATAATTGCAGAGTACGAACTTTTTAATAAAACGTATATAGAAACTTCATGAAACTTTCACTCTAATTAAACTAATTAAACATACATCCATCAAAACTATAAAATATTGTAGAAAAAAAAACTTAATATTCATTTGTAAGTATTATATTATCTTTGCTTAACGAAAAAAAGTTAAAATTAAATTAGCACGTGTTTTGTATTTTCCATTTAGTTTTGAACAATAAAAAAACAAATAAGACAGTATAAGTTTTTAAACTTCCGCTCGTTTGATCAATGAACAAAACATTCTTACTGGTTATGTATTTTTTTCTTTTTATGGTATATTTGTGGTATAATAAGGGTGTTTGTCGAAAAAAATCATCAATGAAATACGCATATGTACTAGATGCTCTGAACTCTCGAACTTATTGGGCACTGCGATGGAAACTAACTTGGATAAAATCTGTTCATGGTCAATTACTTGATTCGACAAACAACAAATATCGTTGTAATATACTGAATGTTATAAAATTGAAACTAAATTATATTTCACTTCTAGTGTTTTATGTTTTGGATTCGATGTTCGAAATAAAAATATCACTGTTGGTCATAAAGTTATGTGCACGTAAGAGTTCTTATTTTTATTTTTGGTAAAATCGAATATAATTGCATTTAGAGTAGGTACAATGAATGTTTCAAAACTTGAATACTGATTTCGTGTGCAAATCCTTGTTCATTTGTATTGATTTGCATATATTGGAAAGCTACGACAAATCATTATATTCAAAAAATAATTATGTGTTTAAAATACGGTATAAACATTAAAATAAAATATACATACTGAACATAATAATAATCTCGTCAATATTCATAGAAATAATCACTTGCGATGTATTTTAATTCGTGAACTTTTAATGTATCTGTTATAATTAATTTTATCAAAATAAAATAAAACTATTAAATAAGTGGTAGTAGAATGAATTTCAATATTATTTTTAAGTTTTTATTGAGTTTTTCCTCGCGCTTCAGAAAAATACTGAAAAATATATAAGAAATCTCTCTAGAATTCTGTCCATGTCCGATTTCCAATCTAAAAAGATGCTGTCTAAACTTTTGGATGTACCACATTCTTATACTAATAATTCCCTCACTTCGTTAGAGTTCTTAAACACATAAACTAAATTCATAATCGAATGTGTTGTTAACAATGTAATTAATCATAGTTTGAAATATTTTATTTTTATACCGTTTCTTAGTGTAGTGAATTAGTAATTATATTAGCAGAAACACATAATTTTACGTAAAAATAGTATTGGTTGAACGCAAACCAATTGAGCACAAGAAAAAATGAGTGTTAGACTTTTAGATTTTTGATCATTAAGTTACATAATACATATAAATCACACAAGAATACAATATATGAATTTATTATACTAATTATATTACATGAATTCATCTATAGTACGGCGTATTTTAAAAATAAAACTCATAATTTAAAAAAATTAAATATTTTATTCGATTCTGTTGAATATAATAATTTTATTTTTTTACCAAGACGAGTGCAGAGTGAATTTAAAACATGATCTACCAGTTTCCTATACCTAATTTTTGGAACACCTAATAGTATGAATGAATGGAATTCATGAACAAATATATATGTATGTAATGTTATTACATTCGAGTACTACTGCTTACTCGGGCGATTTTGTTTGTAATAGCATGTTTCAGATACGTTGCATTTCATTAAATTATACACCGATCACTTCAGTGCACGCAGATGTAACACACAAGGAGAAAATAAAAGTAAAATTTCACTCAAAAAACTTAAATTTTTCCGCAATGACCGACGCGCTCGTCCCCCACAGAAGACCCAACCAAATATAGAACTTATAATCACTTTATTTTTAAACATTTTATTCGTTGATGAATGTTTTCACGTCCACCACTAAAGATTTTTTTTGTTCAACATTTTCTTTTATGTAGATAATACAACATAACCTGACTAGAAAATATTTACAAAAGTTGTCAAAGTTTGCATAAGATATATGTCTAGTTGTAAAATTATATTATTTTACCTACTAATAATTACTAACTTGAGGGATTTAAATATAATTAATATAAAAATAAATGTTTGTAGTTTTTGATATTTTAAAGCATTTAGAAGTTATATTTTATATTGTCCTTTAGAACTATTAACTTTTGTTATTATCTAAAATATTTTTAATAAAATAAGCACAAATTTAATTGAAATATATGTCTGCCTTTTAAGTGTTGGCAATAGAAATCCATACACACATTTATTATAGATACATATTGTGGAGTATCAGAAGGTTTCAGTATAGGATTAGGTGTGCACCAGGGGTCAGCTCTAAGCCCCTACCTGTTCTCAGTGGTAATGGATGAGGTTTCAAAGGAGATACAGGGTGAGATACCATGGTGTATGATGTTTGCGGATGATATAGTTCTGATAGGAGAAAACCTAGAAGTTGTCAATAATAGGTTAAATGAGTGGAGGTTAGCCCTCGAAGAAAAGGGATTGAGAATTAGTAGAAATAAAACTGAGTATATTGAGTATGATTTTGGACAAAGAGACCAAGAAGTTGAAGGAATGAGGAGACAACTGACAATAGATGGTGATGTGATAGGTGAAGTTGAGAGCTTTAAATATTTAGGATCTTTTGTTCAAAAGGACGGGGGCTTTGACATGGATGTAAAACATAGGATTAAGTGCGGGTGGATGAAATGGAGAGAAGCATCGGGCGTGTTATGCGATAAGAGAATTCCAATTAGGCTGAAAGGTAAATTTTATAAAAGTGTAGTGAGACCAACTATGCTGTATGGTTCAGAGTGTTGGGCGGTTAACAGGAGAATAGAACAAAGTATGAGTGTCGCGGAAATGAGAATGCTTAGATGGTTGAGTGGAGTGACAAGAGAAGATAGAATAAGGAATGAATACGTGAGAGGTAGTGTTGGTGTAGCGCCAATTGTGGACAAGATGAGAGAAAATAGGCTGAGATGGTTTGGGCATGTGATGAGGCGAGAGGAAACGAATGCAGTAAGAGTGGTTATGAAGATGGACGTTGAAGGGAAAAGAGGAAGAGGAAGACAAAAAAAGAGATGGTTGGAGACTTTGGAGAATGACATGAGGGCTGTCGGTGTGTGCAGAGGAGATGTGATTGACCGAGTAAAGTGGAGGTGTAGGACAAGGGTGGCCGACCCCAAATAGTTGGGAGGAAGGCGAAGTAGAAGAAGAAGAAGACATATTAAAATATATAAGAAAATTATAAAATATTATATGATTGTTTAAAAATATATGACGATTCTTATTTAAATCTCCAAAATTCTTAACTCTAGTATAATAGTATATAATACCATACGAATGTTCTAGATCATTTTTACTGATTTTTGTCAAAAATATGAATATTCAAAAATAAAATACTTTATATTTAATGTTGTTTATTTCTGTTAAAATATAATATAATTATTTAAAGGAATATTACTTATAATACAAAATATGTATATATTGTGAGTGTGTGTGTGTAAAATAATAAATGTATAAAGGACTTTAACTTTATGTTTTAAGTACCTTAAATTGCTAAATGCTTGGATTCATTATCAAAGTACACATATTAAGTACATAAATGATCGAATAAAATTATTAACATAATAAATTAATTTGATATATATGCATTGAAGTATGTCGTATACGCCCATAAAATCGTTTATGCAAACACTAGCAACTCTAATTATTTAGGTAACATTTAAAAACAATGCATATACCTATTTCCCGTAGTAGTCGAGTCAATCGACCAACACAGATCTCTTTATTCCCGTGTCTTCTGTCTTTATAAATTTACTGAACCTAATTAAACATATTTATTTCTTATATGATATTTAATTGTATTGGCATTATGATTATTGTACAATTGTTTTCTTGTATTATAAAATATTATATTAAACTATTTTCTATTGAGATATGTTTATACAGTAATTTTTAATGTTTCTTATGCTTCCTCTGACCTGGATTTATTGTTAATTAGATTGATTAATATTACAACTATTAGTAAACACATGAAAGTATTTTTTCAGTTCAGAATTTAATTTAAGTATTTCTTATACAAAATTATTTTACAATTGTATACAATTTATATTACTGGATATTATACTTATTCATGATCAATTTAAAATATATTTCAGTGAGAATAAGTATAAATAATTGCAATTAAATGGATTAAACGATGGCACTTTGTTAAGTTATTTATACAATTTTTAATTTAATTTAATTTACAAAAAAATGTAATATTTATAATTGTTGTTTAAATTCTGTAAACTCTATTGCCCTATATAGGCGTAAATAAACTATTATTATTAAATAAAGTATGAATAATGTATGTGAAAGAATCTATAAAGTAATATAGTACTACTACAATAAATTAATAGTTAAATTGTATTAAAAAAATCGAAAACGGAAATTACTAAAAAAGTTATTATTTCATTTTAACAAATTTGATTTGAAAAAATCTTTTCATAATTTAAAACTTTAAAATGAAATTTTATCATTTTTAAAATAATAGTGTTTTATTATTTCGATTTGTGACTTATTTTTACCTTTTAGTTGTTGAATAGTAATTTTTCTTAATTTTTCTTCCAATATCAGTATTTGATTTTTGAAAATAATTGTATACCTATAAAAACAATAATAATAATAATAATAATAATTAAAGTAATAATAATAATAATAATAATAATAATAATAATAATTAAAGTAATAATAATAATAATAATAATAATAATGGAAATATATAAAATAAATATTCTAAGAGTTTTTATTGATTTTTTTAAATAAAAATAATTTGTGAATCAAAAATACTTAATTTAAATAAGATAATAAATATGTATTTTTACGTTATTACGTTTTAGACACACACAAAATGAATCACCTATAGCAATATTTTTTACTTTAAAAATATTGTAAAAATGAAGTTAAGACACATAAATCATAGAACTATTTCACTACACGAACAACTGTAGTACCTAGTGGTATACTTTTATAAATGTATGGCGTTGTTAAAAATGATGGAATAAATTTAAGTAAGTTATTACTTGCTATTCCAATATGTACCCATTTATTTTGTTCAATAATTGAATTCAATAAGAATATGATACTTAAAACATTAAACATAAATTTGATCTATACTTTGTGAAATACTCAAAACTGCATACTGAAAATATAATTTTGTGAAAAATGTGTGTAAACAATTTAAGTAATAAAATTTTATGGAGTCTTATATTTATAGTTTTCTACTATTATATTTCTATGTTATTCAAGTTCAGTTATAAAATAAATGTAAAATTTAAATAGCCATACATATTTGTTTTTAATATACTGTTTTACAAATGTGTTCATCGAATAAAATGCGGAATTTTATTTGAGAAATAATAAAATGCACTAGTCTTTCTAAGCTTTACAAAAATTGAATTCTTAAGAGCTAAAATTGCAATGCATTTTATATTTTTCATACTTCAAACATTAAACCATTGATATGTTATATAAATAATACATCATTTATAGCTCAATAAATAATTTATTTATTTATTTTACAATTATTGTAATTCTAATCAAAGGATAAGAACATTTATTTATTAAAAATAAACATATATTTAAATAATTAATTTAATATATTGAATTATTATGTTTCACGATTTTCTCTCGAAATAATGAAAGTTGTAAATTATGACATACCTACCTGGATTTCAACCAATATCCAATTTGCAATTGAACGCATTTAATATTTGAAACTTTAAGGACACTTCAAGTTATTTAATTCTTTTAAATTGTTTCCCGAAAAAAAAAAAAAACAATATTCCAGTCAAACCAATGATTTCCTTGTTTTATACAGAGCATAAAATTTTGTGTATTATACGCATCGTTTAATGAATTGATATCTATATTTGTATATATTTTTTACTATAAGATTTATATAATAAGCTTCTCTTATTAAAAGAAATAAAACATAAAATGTATTAAAACTATTAAAATGAAAATAAATAAAAATCCTATACCGATTGTATACGAGATCAAACCTACCACATCAACACAATCTATTTAAATATTTAATCGAATTAATTATGAATAACAATCGAATAATATATATTCTTTGAATTTCCCAGATCAGTCAAATTCAATCGGTATGAATTAATTTTATTTGTATAATTAATACTCATTTAAGTTAATGTAATTATGTTTATTTTAATAAATTATGAGGATAAGATACGCTTATATACTGGTTTCTTAAGGGTTTATTAAAAATATTTAAAATATTATATTTTTATTGCAAAAAAATCTTTTAAAATTTGTCTTTTAATATTAACGAAGCATAATGTTTTGTGTACATGTATTCATACATGTAGTTTATAATTGCTTATACTATATTATTATTCGAGCTTTCAATGTTCATCTAATATAAACTATGATAAGTATCGATAGTCACTTACATGGTAATAATTAAGTCAATATAAAAATGTTCAATGATAATTACAAAATTTGCAATTTTATTTGAGTACAAATTTTATTCTGCAGCCAATAATCAATGTATACTAACGCTAGAAAAATATCATAATTAAAGATTCGAATTTTCAATAGGAATAATATATGATTTAAACAAATCCTTCTTATAATTTGGCTTTGTAATTTTTTTTCTCTCGCTCTCTCTCTCTTTATACGTATATAGTTAAGAAAAGTATGCCTGACTAAAAATAATAAACTTTATGTGGTTCGACAGTAGTAAATATAACAAATATAATATTTCTAAATGTATTACTAGTATAATCACATACACTTACAAGACAGCTGAGTTGTACGAGGGAAATTTACAAAACTCATTCGTTAGAAATATCAATTGAAAACCGAATGACATTTTATACAAGATTTAGTGGTCTAATGGAATTAATACGATGTGGTTGACGACAAACGCATTGCTGTAGGGTTAATGTTTCACTTGTCTCTGTTCACGCACTACAATATAATAATACTAATCTTACATTGATTGCATAATATAAGAAGTTATAAACAGTACCTCGACTATTTATTGTTTATTGGTGAATCAGAGAACAATGAAGTCGTTCGAATAACCTTCTTTTGTTCCTCAAATCATATTTATGTCTTAGCAATTTAGTGAAATTGATAATTTTATAAAAAACTAGATAATTTCAAGAAATGGAAATGTCTTTTTCACACTTTGTACAAAAATATTTCACAAAATGTTTATTTTTCATGAAATGGTTACCCTAATTTGATATCTTGTTTTTTTTTTTTTGTTTTTTTTTTTAAATTTCAACGCTTACTTTGTGTTGAACATAAGATATTTAATATTAATCCAGTGTTCAGATTATGCTTGGTGAATAATAAAAATACCATGATGATTGAGGTTTGAGTTTTGATTTCTTCGAATACAAACTACAATTCGATTGATGATGACAAGAACGTGCAATCATCGATTAATTTTAATTTTCATTAATCACATAATACTTACAACACGTTTGTAGTAATACATCGTAACCGACTCTTCCAACAGAATAACTTAGGTGATAAACGCGATTCGTAAATGTCTTCGGCATCTTCAATGAGTGTAAATGTGTAAAAACTTGTACTATACTTCTTGATTATTAGTTTCGAAGAAATGAGTAAGACTTATGCAAATCTGAGTGTACGTGTTACACTATCGGAAAAAAAAAACGTTTATCGAAATTGGTCAATAAAATATATGAAGTGGTTTGACATTGGTACGTTTATATCATTAATATTTCAGGAATTTACTGCAGTTTTATTTAGTTTGCACCATTGATAGTATTTGTTCGTGCTAGATACGTGTGACGATGCTCTGATACGCCAAGAAAAACGTTCACGTGAAAGTTAGAAAAAAGTTCTAAGTGAAACAGTTAACTTATCAAATGACGCGTAACACTGCGGTAGTATTCGAAGAGACAACAAAACTAATAAACTAACGAAACAGACAAGTTCTAAAATATTTACCTGGACTTTCTACCAGTGATAAGCAAAACGAGATCACGTAAATCAAAAAGTTTGATACGTTTGGCGTTTCGATGAGCTTTAGTCGCAAAACATGCGAGTACATTCAATAATTTCGTTCACCATTGCCGTTCATTTATTTATTATCGATTATGCCATGTACACAGTAAGTTATCGTTAAATAATAAGATATCGTAACACGTATATAATTTTCCGTAAGGCGATTTCCAAACGGTAAGTTTTTAAAACGGATTTTGTCCCTCTCGATTTTGTTTTCCCATCACCAATGTCGACAACACGTTTTTTACTTTCCAGATAAACTATCGCTATCTTTTTGTAGTAATACACATTTACAGTCAACACCTATATGGCATCAAAGAAAATAAAAATTCCTTATGGAACTTAAAACCTTTACGAAGTTCGGCGCCACCATTAAACGTTCGCAGCAATATTTTATTCATTAAAGGTTTACACGTTCCATTTTTATTATTATTTATGAATCGAAGAAACAAAACATGCATCGAAGAACACATATTGCTCTGACGATGTATACTTTAATATAAATGCATATGTATGAGACTGTATGATATTAAAAAACTAGAAAGTTTTCCCAGTGCCCATATTAGAGTGCAATAATAAATTATGTAGTACAAAAATAAAAATAATCCTAAAGTTATAAACTACTTATGTACACGTATTATATGCATGTATGTTCAAATTATTCACATCATTTTTAAATTTCATCATGATTTTCGAAGTGATTGAAATTTAAGATTGGAAAAGAATATTTATTAAAATATTAATTCTAGCTCAATATTACGCAGAAACAAATTTAAATTAACAAGTGAATTCGGAGAATAGCTTTTTTTCCACTTTTTTCTTATTGAATACAAATAAACTAAGAATATTTACAATCTTTAGCATTTGTACAGTAAGCAAATTAGATAATTAATGAACAATATTTACATGACATGAATAATTTTGAAGAAAGAGGCTGTCCAGTGACAAAACCCTCAGGTGTTCAATATTTAACATATTTTATTGTTTACAACGATGTTTTATGGTGACAATTCGAGCACCCTTATTATATGTTAAGGACCGTTTTAATCTAATGATAAATTAACAAATATATTTCAATGTTACTCGTATCAATAAAGACAAATATATTAGTTTAGTTCACGAAGAATTATTTTAAAAGAATCTGTTAAAAAACATCTACTTTTATTACCATACATTTTTTTTTTTTATAAATTTTATTTAATAAATTAGCTAAACATTTTAGAACTGCGTACATTATTATACATTTTTAATTTGATACGCATCAGATGTAGACCCCACCCTTTATTTATAATTAAAAAGTTTTTTTCCTTTTGATCAAATTAACTTTATAACAAAAAGTTGTGATAATTATAAAAGTTAAGATATAACAAACAATGTTTTTCTATATAAAAAATAATACACATTTTTATTATAAAAATGATACATTATAAGTGTCATACCAGTATATTTATTTTTGACCAAAAAGAAAAACAATAATTACTGTAAAAATTGAATTTATATGAATATGAGACTATAACGGTTCCTGTTTATTGATAGAACTCACAAATATTATTATTAGGGCGGCTCGGATTTATATGTTTTAATGAAACTAAAATATGTATTTATGCTACCAAAATATGTGCTAAAAAAACTCAAAATATGTATTTTTCTAATATTTTTTATTTATTAATATTTAATACAATATATCCACATGGATTCCTATTGAAACAAATTATATTTAAAATAATAATATAATTTAAAAAAATGTATTAAAATTTATAAAATACAAATACAAAAAACTAAAAATAAAATATTAATTATCTTGATTACAATTTATGATAACATGCATTTTTAAATTTTCAAATTCAAAAGATTTCTCGATTTGTTCGTAAAACTACTTTATAATGACTAAATGATTTTTCGACTTCTATTGATGACAGTGCATGACAGTATTGTATTTTGACCATGTCTGAAGAAGTAAGGTCTAAATCCAATACAACTTCAGAAAAACGATCAGTGAGAATACTTTTGATAGCTTTCATTTGTGCAAAACCAGAATTTTTTTGTAGACTATTTCTTACTCCTGTTTCTTCTACAATATTTTAGATAAAGAAGAAAATACCAATAAAAAAATTTAAGAAATACAATTGTGTATTAATAATCGTATTCTAAAAAATTATCTAAATGTATAGGAAAAAATGGAATTAATGAGAAATATGTAAAATCAAATATAGTCCTTTTTATTGAAAATCACTAGAAACTAATTTATCACTTTCTTAAATTAATTTATCATGTCGCAGTAAAAATATGTATTAACATATAAATCTTAGCCCTAATTATTATACAAGTTTATTATATAGTTATGTACAACATTAATATTTTTAAGCAGATTTTTAGTTTGTTTTTTATCTTATTTAGTTTTAAAAATAGATGTTAGTATTACTTAAAAATTGGTTAACATTTGGAATATAATATTGAGAACAAATTTCTAGGGATTGATATAGTTCTCAACCGAAGTCCTTTGGGAAAAACCGTTTTCAGTGAAATTCTCAAGAATAAATATAGACTTTAATAGCAATACGATATAAGTGGTTGTTTCTACTTAATATCGTAAGTAGAGTGAAACAGAAATTGACAATACGGTAAAACATCTTGGGTATCGAATATATTTTTTTGTTTTATTTTAATTGCAACGCAGACATGAATTACAGTTGTAGGGAGTGTATGGTGAAAACAAGACATGTGAAATACATTTTTTTATTATTTAAGTTTAATCAGTTAAATAATATCACGAGTTTTAAAGTAAAACCATCAAGAACGACAAGATTAAATTGAAACATTTTTATAAACTTTGAAAATATTAACTGCATATTAGGTAATTAATAATTTGAAAAAAACAAGTGCACTGATAAAAATAAACGAAAAAATATTGAATAAAATCAATGATTTACTACTTAGGTTATGTGCGCCTAAATCTTAGATTTTACTTGAATTTAATATATTAATAAACACATAAGGAAAATTGACTACAATGCGAGATGTACAGTAATGATTATAAATATGGCTAGACTATAATGTTTAAAAATGTACTCCCTTAGTTTATGTGTATTTGTCATGGCTACTCTTTCTATTGTTT